>CM052538.1:41014132-41064365 GCA_028533065.1 Trachops cirrhosus
GATCTCCTATTTTCATTTATGGCGTGATAATGTTGGCTCTTTGCTCTGTACCTACCTAAAATGACTCAGATTTTTTTCCCTGGTTGTGGGAGAGTAGAATCTGCTGCATCCTACCACGCCGCCATCTTCTCTCCCAGTAATGTTTATATATGACTTCACACAATCTTGACTATGTCATTTAGCTACATTAAATAAAAAATAAAGTTGCCAGATAAAAGGAAATGAACTTTTAAAAGAATTTCTCTCAAAAAAGTGTCAATTTTATTCTCTTAGTGTAACTCCTGGGTTATTATTCTTTTTAAAATATTTACCAATTTGAAAGGTAAAAAATCATATTATATTTTAAATATGTTTATTATTGATTACCTGTAACTCTTCCTTCAGACTTACCCTGTATTTTTGGTTTTTTGTTTATTGGGCTCTTTGTCTTTTCTGTATTGATTTATAAGATCTCTTTATATATTAAGCACATCAAATCTGTCATATATGGTGTGATTATATTTTCCAGTATTGTTTGCCTTTTAGTTTACATTTACAAAAATGTAGTTATACATTTTTGACATATAAAGTTTTAAAAATTTAAAGTCAACCCATTAATATTTTTCCTTAATGCTTACCCCTCAGTGCTAAAAAAAAGCTTTTCTACTTTGCTATATACCTTAATATATATGTTTATATACATATATATGTTTTTCCTTTTCCTTCTAATTTATTTAGCTACTATTTATTTGTTAAATTTAGCCCATTTCAACCTATCTGGACTTTATGTTGTTAAAAATGGGATATTTAAATCTAACTTAATTTTTCTAAATTATTAGTCTATTAACTAAGTAGCATTTATTAAATAGTTATAGATAATAAACTCCATAAGGCAACTACTATGTCTTATTGCCATTTTTATCCCCAAAGCCCATTACAGTGACTAGAAGGCCCATGGAGCTCAGGTCAAACATTGAATCGTTGCTCTTGATCCCTTTTGCTCCCCCTTCCACTCCCGGCAAGTCCTGATGTTCTGTCTTAGTCTCTGCGTCTCCACTACCCTCTGGATTAGGAAGCATCACTTCTTGCTCTGATATTATTGATGGCCTCCTCTTTGGTCTGCCTCCACTCTTGTCATTCTACAGTCCATCTTCACCTATGGCCCGTGTAATCTCTACAAGCAAAAATCGGGACATAATACCATCTCTGATTTCCTTTGTGAAAACCTTACTGCTGCTTGACCAGTCTTACTTCACCCACCCCGTTTGGGATAAAATCTAAAGCTGAACTCTTCCCCATGGCCTCCGAAGTCCAAGTGACCTTGCGCTGGCTTATGTCTTTGACTGTATACTTGCTGTCCTGGATTGCATTTCATTCCTGGAACAGACCGAGCTGGTTCCTGCTTCGCTGCCTGTGCGCTTGTTATTTCCTCTGCTAGAAGATCTGCTCTTGACACAGCTTGTTTCTTTGCATTTTTCTGTGTCTTCCCCTCGGCCAAATTACCTCCTCATGTAACAGTGGACAATTCTAACAATGGGAAGTTGTAACGCACCCCACCGTTCCTTTGACATTGTTTCTGCAAGTGCTGACTCTGACTAATATGTAGCTTGCAGAAGAACAGCATGTTTGTATAAGAATCCTAAGAACTAACTTCAAAGGATACAGACCCAGACCTTCAGGCATCCCAGCTCCAGCTGATTTGCTGACCTTCAACTGTGGAGCCAGGATGACGCAAAGCTGGGATGAAATGAAGCCGGGTTGACTAAACCAGGATGACGCACACCGGACCATCACATGCCTTATTGGAATGGGCTATGTTCATCTGCGTGTAGAGAACTTTTCAATCCCTTCCCTTGATCCCTTTGTTCTGTTCCCCTCTCCCTCCTTATAAAAACTTCTGCTCACACTGAGAGGTGGAGATGGGCTTTGAGACATGAGTCCCCCATCTTCCACATGGCCAGCATCTGCAAACCAACCACTTTCCTTTACATCAGCACCTGCCTCTTGAGTATGGGCTGTTGTAGCGGCAGGCAGCTGGACCTGCATTTGGTTACACTCAGGGAAGCCTTGATGACTGATTCAGATGAAGTCTTCAGTCATTCTCTAACACAGTCCCCTATTTTATTGTACTAATGGCAACTATCACTGTCCAAATGTATTTTACTGTTTTGTTTATTATTGAATGTATATTTATTGTTTTGGATGATTGATTTATTTTACACCTTCTCTCAATAAAACATAATAAAAGAGGGACCTCGACTTCTCCATTCCCTGCTCTGTTCTCAATGCCTAGAACAATGTCAGACCCATGTAAGAAGTTTAAGTAACATTGGTTCATGAACACATAATGATGGCTTAATGAATGTGTGTTGAGTAAATAAATACAGATCATACTTTTTCCTTATGTGCAAGAACACTTTTATCAAGTCCTAAGTACAAACTTTTCTTGATAATTCTAGACTTGTAATGCCATGGATAACTGCTCACTGTAGAATAATAAGGATTTAGTTTATATTTAGTATTTCCAACATTCACAATTGTCATTAGCAATTTCTCCTAGGCCAGCAGGCTAATCCATATCAGTAATTGATGACCTCATGTCCAGGGGAGAAAGGCTCCTAAAAATAGATTTTTAGAATTTATTAAATGATGTCTTTTAGGACATTGAAGTGAGTGCTAGACCGACCATAGTAAAGGCTTTGATTTCTTCATGCCTCCCTGCATGGACAGACTTTCCAACACTGGTTCTGGGCCTGGCCATGTGACTTACTTTGGTCAAAGGGTCAACACCAAGTGACATGAGTAGAGACTTGAAAACCAGCTGTGCTATGGGGCTTCCCTTCTTGCAGCTCTTAGAGCCCTAAACCACTGCACAAACAACTGGTTTCATGGGATGATGGGACCCTGGCCCAGTTGCCACATCACTCCAGCTGACAACCTGAAAGCAGAGCTACTCTGCTAACCTGCAGCTGACTGAAGACCCAGAAGTGAGTCCAACTGAAAACAGCAGAAGTGCCCAAAGTGCTAACCCACGGAACTGTGAGGTGCATCAGTGGTTGTGGTAAGACACTAACTTTTGTTGTGTATGTTTTAGAGCACAGGCTAACTGATACATCTGGTGTGTTTTTCTCATACAAATATACATACACACCAATATCTTGTTAATTGGAAAGTAAGAGAAATACTTGCACCACAATATGTTCCTACCACAATTCTGACGCAGGGATGCAATGACCCATAGAAATGGGACAGAGAAGCAGGAGGGAAGAAAAGTGGAAAAAAGATGTGAGTTATCTTGAGAATGGGTCATTTCCACAGACCATTAAATCAGTCCTGAAAATATTTAGAGATGGTTGTAACTTGAAAAAAAAAATACATGGAGAAGGAGAAATGGCTTGATTCTAATACTGTGTGACCCAGTTGCCACGAGCCACTCATATCAGTTTGTTTCATGGCCTTATTCCTCATTTTACATCTGAGGCTGCGCTTGTACTTGAAGCTTAGGCTAAGCACTAAGTGAAGTGAAAAGGGAAGCAGAGTAGCTCCAAACATCGAGGGGATTCCCAAGAAAAGCCTAACTGGAAATTGCTTTAGTAAGGAAGCCAGACACTAATAATAAGGCAACACGATAAATTACTTTTCTGATATGAAAGTTCAAAATAAATATATTTTACAATCGGGAATTTTGCCATAGAAATCTTAATAAATTATGATATGAATGCTCTGGGAAAAAGTCCCAACACTTATCTCAAGCTTGTAGAATAAACTGTCATTTCCTCTTTAAATTAAGGAACATATAATTGCTTTCCAATAAAAACAAAGACTTTAGAACTTTGATTTTTCAAAAAAATTCTTTGTTGAGAAAAATAAAATAAGGAGTAAGAAATTCCCCCCAATTTTAACTAAAGCAATGCTGTTACTGATATACATGTTACTTAAAATCTTTTAGGTAGTTGGTGAATTTTTTTAAAATCTCACTCTTCAGAGGTTTTGTATATCCTATATTTATATTGACTTTTGAATCAGGCCATGATTTGTCCTAATGATGGAGGAAGATGTCACACAACTGCTTTTATAACTTGAACAATGAAAAATAGTTATATTAATTAAGAAGTGATACAAGTAATTTCCATTTCTAATGCATTTTTTCCCTCTAAGAGGAAGTTTCTTGTCTTCAATATGGGCCATTTTTCAAGAGTGATCAGTGGAAAGAATTCAGCTTAGTCACTGAAAATTTATTGGAATGTGACCAAAATCTAGGAGGGGACATATGTCATTCCATTGATCACCTGGGTTGATTCTCCTAATTTGGCTGGCTGTGTTGATGTCCCTTTCTCCCTCACCTGCTCCATGTCCATCTCTCCCAAAGCTGCCCCCTCCCCTAGTTGAAAGAGGACCACATTCCGAAATAAAAGAGAATCTTTCTTTGGTCAAGGGTGTAGGAGTAGCTGCTGTGCAATCCTGCTGAATCCACCACACAGGCTCTCCAGGTCCATTTGTAGGAGATAAGGCAGTCAACTTCCAAGACTCCAGACACACTGAAATGAGGCGCTGCAAGCAGCAGCCTGCCTGTGCCAGGCAGGTGCGGAGATGCCGTGCAAGGACGGAAAAGACAACCTCTGCGCTCCAGGAGCTAACGATTCTCAACATTAAGACGGACTCTATTCATCTTCTCTGCCACAGGAGAGAAAAAATTAAAAGTACATATACTTTAAAAATTCTGTGACAGAGAAACACAGAACATAATGGCATTTTGATAGATTTTAATTGGTAGGAGGTGTATGGTTTTTTAAATAGATGTACCCTTTAAATTCATGCAGAATCATTTGCAAATAAATAAAATAAGTAATAATTTTCTTCTACCCTAAATATTACTGCTTCTTAAAACTGTTAATTATGTACAAAACATAAAAAAATTCAATGGAATATGACTGTGATTGACATTTTTCTAAATATGACATTTAACCAATTTGATTTTTTATTCCATTCTGTTTCTCCATTCCTTTTCCCCAACACACACACTTCTTCTTTTAAAAAAATTTAAAAATTGATGAGAGAGAGAAAGAGATACATCTATTTGTTGTTCCACTTATTTATGAAGTCATTAGTTGATTCTTGTATGTGCCCTGACTGGGGATTGAACCTACAACCTTGGGGTATCAGGATGATGCTCTAACCAAATAAACTATTTAGCCAGGGCCATCTACTTCTTAATATCACATAAGATATCTTCTCAAGTTTTGGGGAAAATGAGTAAGATAATAGAATAATAATAATAATGTATTATATGAAAAATTTAATTCTAAGCGACAACAGATTGTAAGCAATTAAAGTCAATGCACTTAATATCAGCAGTTGAATGCTATGGAATTGTCCAGTTGTTACCTGGACATAGTTTAGGGATGTATTGTTATGGTAACCACATTTTTATTGTTATGGTAACCAACAAAAAATTGGAATATTTGGCCTGATTCCTGAATAAAACACATGAAATTAGAACTTGCTAGGAAACCACGGACATAGAAGTGTTAAACAAAGAACACGATTCTCACTGCTGCAGATCGTGTGTGATGAGGGCTGTGCGTGTTCCCACACGTTTGCCCTGTTTCCGAAGGACCACGCTATCGACAGCTCCCATCACCTCCCATTTATCCCAACCGTCCCATTGCTTACAGTACACACTGGGCTCGGTAGTCATGCTTGCGGGTAACAAGGTGGCTTTTTTATTTTTTCATTTAAACGGTCTCATACATAATGGCAGACTTTTATAAGTGTTATAAATATCAACCATAGTTTCTCTTAGGAGGATCCACAGTTGCTTTCTGTCGCACCCTTAATAACTGTAACTACAGGCGGGTCATATATCCTAAGCGTAAGTGCTTGTATAATTCCAGAAAACCGGATACAGTTGAGCTGATTCTGGTCACAGCCACAGCTTGCCGCTCCTGGAGCAAACCCTGTTTGCACTAAGGGACGCTTCCTGGGTGGATTTTGTGATGTCACATAGACCACAGCGTATTGGCAGAACAGTTTTAACACTTGAGTGATGCAATTATATGTCTTCTGGGTTGTACACTCAATAGTTACAATGCTGATCTGGAATAAATATTAGACTATCTGAACCACTGTCATTAAGTTATCTATTTTTTTTAAAGATTTTATTTATTTATTTTTAGAGAGAGGGGAAGGGAGTGAGAGAGAAGTGGGGAGAAACATCAGTGTGTGGCTGCCTCTCTCGCATCCCCACCCAGGGACCTGGCCTGCAACCTAGGCTTGTGCACCTACTGGCATGGGAATCGAACCGGCAACTCTTTGGTTCACAGGCTGGCACTCAGTCCACTGAGCCACATCGGCCAGGGCAAGTTATGTATTCTTTAAAAAAATTTCTAAAGATAGACTTTGCTTTTGACATCTAATATTCTGTAGTTTTGCTGCTTTTATTTTGGTTTGTCCAACAATCCCAAGAATCTAGAGTTGCTCCCAAATTTGTTCTGCCCTATGACTAAGTTTTTCTGTTTAAAATAAATTTAATTGAGGCATAATTTATACCTAATACAATATACCCATTTTAAATGTACAGTTTTGGGTTTTGACCAATGTGTACACCCTGTAACTACCACCACAATCAAGATGAAGCCTACTCCCCCAAAATAGTTCCTCAGGCCCCTTTGTCCTCCCCACCCCTACCCACAGGCAGCTACTGGACCGTTCCTTATCATTATAGACTATTTTGTTTATCTTGAAGTTGCAGTTGTGTAGTAACCACTGTGATCCTACGTAGCTCGAATATTTACTTGAAATGGCTGGGGGTTCTGATGGAGATTTATTCTCTCTCTCTCTTTTTAAAGATTTTATTTATTTATTTTTAAACAGAGGGGAAGGGAGGGAGAAAGAGAGGGAGAGAAACATCAGTATGTGGTCACACACCCCCAACTGAGGACCCAGCCTGCAACCTAGACATGTGCTCTGACTGGGAATCGAACCAGTGACTCTTTGGTTCCCAGGCCGGTGCTCAGTGCACTGTGCCACACCAGCCAGGGTGGAGATTTATCCTCTTAATTAACAAACGATTACTAGTTTTCTATCAGATACCAGACATTTTCCATCAAACTTCTTGTCTTTGCAGGTAGTAACAGTAAAAATGGGGATAATTTTATAACTATATTTCATAGGTGAAATTTGTATTTTTTGTCAATATGTGATATAGAAGTTAAGGGAAAGAAATATTCTGAGTACCTTTCTTCAATTTCCACATTGGAGAATTGCATTTTGTATTGAGTATTCACTTTTATTGAGCATAATTGATACATAATAAAATACACACATTAAAAGCATGCAATTTAACAAGTTTGACATATGTATACCCCATGAAGTCATTATCACAATCAAGACAATGAACATGTCCATCACCCTTAGAAGTATCCTCATGATTCTGTTCCCCCATTCTGTCCATACGAGAATTCCAGTGGTTCCACATCTTTGCAGTCTCTAGGTATGGTTAGTCTTTTGGGTTTTAAACCATTCTATCAGATATGTAGTGGTATCTTATTGTGGTTTTCATCTGAATTACCTTAATGACTAATGATGTTGAGGATGTTTTATGCATTTTTGAGTATATTTTTGTGAGTACTTGGGAGAAATTTTCTAATACTTCAAGACTTTTCTGGTGAGATCAGTGGTGATATTGACAAATGTGATATCTTGATATTACATATTATATATAATATATATAGTGAAATGTGTTAACATTTCAAAGATCTGTGTAACTTGGTAAATGGATATTTCCCAAAGAACCAATATATAATGCCACAATACCTTGCATGGGTAAAAGATCCATCCAAAGTTCAAAATACACCAGTGGACTTTATTATAACATACCATAAAAACTTCATTAATATTGTTTCAGATTCCACATTGCAACTAACCTTTAAGAAACTACCACTTGTTAAGATTTCGTGTAGTATCAATAAAGAATATCCATAACTACCAAAATTCTTTTTAAAAGAAGAAATTATTAAAATACTCCTCTTTCCAACTATCTATGTGTATGGCCCTGTTTTTTTGTCAATATTAAAATAGACTGAATGCAGGTATTGTGATCCCTCCAATTTTGTTCTTCTTTCTCAAAATTGCTCATTAATCATTAGAGAGATGCAAATTAAAACCACAAGGAAATATCACCTCATACCTGTGAAGTGGCTATGATCAATAAATCAACAAACAACAAGTGGTTGCAAGAGTGTGGAGAAAAGGGAACCCTAGTGCACTGTTGGTGGGAATGCAGACTGGTACAACCACTATGGAAAACAGTATGGAGTTTCGTCAAAAAAATGAAAAATGGAACTGCCTTTTGACCCAGTGATTCCACTGCTGGGAATATACCTGAAGAATCCTGAAACAGCAATTAAAAAGAATTTATGCACCCCGATGTTCATAGCAGCACTATTTACAAGAGCCAAGATTCGAAAACAGCCTAAGGGCCCATCAGTAGATGAGTAGATAAAAAAACTGTGGTACATTTACACAATGGAATACCACACAGCAGAACGAAAGAAGGAATTTCTACCCTTTGTGACACCATGGATGGATCTGGAGACTATTATACTAAGAGCAATAAGCCAGTCAGTGAAAGGCAAATACCATATGGCCTCACTTACGAGAGGAATCTAATGAACAAAGTAAACTAATGAGTAAAATAGAGCCAGAGATGTAGAATCATGGAACAGGCTGATGGCTCTAAGAGGGGAGGAGCGGGTGGGGAGTGACTGAAAGGAGGTGAAGGGATTAGTCAGAGAACAGATACGAAGGACCCAGGGACATCGACAATGGGGTGGGGATTGACTATGGGGGGTGGACTATCTGGAGGGGGGCAAAGCAGCAAAAATTGGGACAACTGTAATGGCATAAACAATAAAATATTTAAAAAACACATTGAATGCAGAAACAGATGTGAGAATGCAGAACATTTTTTATTAAGCTAGATAACGAATAAATTTGCAAACTGCAAAAACAATGACACCTCTCTCCAGTACTTTTTGTTTTGAAAAATGTAGCTACTTTTAATAAAATATATTATATGATTAATATGTAATGAGTTGGTGTTTTTAGAATGAATTAACAGGTGCATTGAAATTTTTTCTTAGTTTTAATTTCTAAAACAATAAATATTGGTAAATATAATATATATAAACAAAAGTTGTTTGAGCTCCTGAATAATTTTGAAAAGTGTAATGGGGTCTAGAAACTGAAAAAATTGAGAATTGCTATTTGGTAACAGAGAGATGTGTGGAAACTGAAGTATTAGATTTGGGAGTAATCAGCATTTAGCTGGTGATTTAAAGTTCACGTGGATTCAGTTGCCAAGAAAAATTTTATCATGGAAAAATAAAAACCACAGAACTAAACCTGAGATTTAGTTTCTTAACCTGTTCCGGTCTCCCTCATCTACAAAATGGGAATAACTTTCTAGGTTGTAAATGGATGGCCATTTGTGAAGCTCTTGGCAAAAGGAAGGCACTCGATAAGTGGTGTGTACTTTTATCTCTCTTCTGAGAGATAATGTAGAATCAGTTTTCAGACATTTTCCAGGTGACTGTTTGGTTAGGTGCTCGTAGTTTTCTTCATGCAGGAGAAAGCGGAGGAGGGAATGAGAGGGCGAGAGAAAGTCTGACCGAGGCAATGGAGGGAACGGTAAGTGTAGCTTGGCCCGTGCCCTTCCTGTGCTCATAAAGTTTAAGCTGCCCCTGCCATTGGAGATGATTTTTTAAAAGTGTGCTTATTTATTTATTTATTTCTAGAGAGAGGGGAAAAGAGGGAGAAAGAGAGGAAGGCAAACTTCGATGTGTGGTTGCCTCTCGCACACCCCCTACTGGGGACCTGGCCTGCAACCCAGGCATGTGCCCTGACTGGCAACCAAACCAGGGACCCTCTGTTTCACAGGCCGGCACTCAATCCATTGAGCTGCACCAGCCAGGACAGGATGACTGGTTTTATTAGTTCTTTCAAGTTGAGTTTAAATGTTCTAACCATTTTGCAGTGTGGAGGAACACAGAGATATTGGGATCAGATATTATTGGAATTCTGGTCCTGCTCCATACTGGATGTGTGACCTAGGGCAGTCACCTTCCTGGAGCCTCAGTTTCCTAATTTGTAAAATGAGGCACCTGATAGAGACCTCAGGTGGGAGTTGCAGTATATTAGGAGTTGTAAGTGACGTGCTTCTAATAGTTGCTGAATAAATAGCAGTTATTATTATCTACTGTGAGCAGAAGAGGGCAAAGATCTCAAAAGCGACAGGATGATGCTCCCAAGACTGAAGTTCTGAATTATAACTGAGAAATGGAATTAAAGAAAAATGAAAGTGGACTGTGCACAATAAAAAATTTAGAAAATAATTTTGAAGTTTTTGTTTTCCATTGTGACCCATGTACCCATTTTAATACTTTGCGAAAGGATTATAGACATCTGTACCTATATCTATGTCATCTGTACCTATGGGTCTACACCATGGGTCTCTCCAATGAGGCTGGGAGTTTCTTTCGCTACCACAACCCCTGTAGGTTTTTACATTCAGGAGTTTCAAAACTTTCTTTTCCTGTGCTGGAACCCTGGGTTGCGCTCCCCCCCATTGTTCATCCTGGTTTATCCACATGCAAATGTGGGACTGCCAGCCACTGCTCCCCCCGCCCGGTCCTCCAGCCACTGCGTTGCCGTGTCCTCTCCACCCCTCCTACCATTCTGAATGAATGTCTCTTCTTTAACACCTTGGTTGTCAGACTTCTACACAGTTTGATTTTCTGGCAGTTCTGGTTGTTTTTTGTTTTTAAATTTGCTGTTGTCTTTCCTTTGGTTGTGCAAGGAGGCAAAGTGTATCTACTTACACCTCCATCTTGGCCAAAACTCTCGTTTTTTTATATTTTTCAATTATAGTTGACATTCAGTGTTATTTTATATTAGTGCAGGTGAGCATCATCGTTACACAATCATGTAGTTTACAAGTGATCCCCCCAATAACTGTACTACCCACCTCGAACTATCTATAGTTTTACACTACTATTGATGCTATTCTCCATAGTGGCTGCACCAGTCTGTATTACCACCAACAGTGCATGAGGGTTCTTTTTTCCACATCTTTGCCAACACTTGTTGTTTGTTGGTTTATTGATGGTAGCCATTCTCATCATGGTTTTAATTTGCATTCATGGTGACATTTCTTGAATCCCATAATGTCAGATCAACCTTCTTTAACATTTTAGCTGTGCCAGCCTTTGCTCCTGACCTCTGGCAGACAAATGCAACCCTTCCAACGCCGGGCGGCCCTGAAGTCTAGGGAGTAAGTGGGGTGTTTTTTTGGTCTTGGGCTATGTAGAGGCTTGTCAGTGAGAAAAAAATGTCAGGAAGGCATGGCTGAAAGGAAGGAGTGGAGTAGAAAAACTCAGTGTTTTAAATGTTTTGTCTGCAGGCATGTCCTGAAATGTGACATTCCATTCCCATAATCTGTCATTTTCTACCCTACAGCCAAAGGTTCCAACCTCTCAACATGTTCCTGCAAGTGAAGATCTAAACAAGGAAGCTACTGTAGAGAAATCTCCTTCAGCACTATCAGCAAAATTGAATTGAAATGCAGATTTCAGAGTCTGGAGCCCATCTGATGCCCTTTAAGTGAACTCCAGAGAGAGAGAGGCCTGCAGCCCAGGGGCTGTAGAGCTAAGAGCCTCCCCCTAAACCCTGTCTCCACTTCTGATTTCCCTTAGTCCCCTCATCTGTAGAACGGGGATGGTGATGAAAATAGTAATATCCACTTCGCAAGGTTGTCGTGAGGACTGAGTGAGTGAGCACAGTGAATGTGCAAGACCTTTAGAACAGTTCCCGTCACACAGCAAGCGTGAGCACGTGTTAGCTGTTATTTTAATGCCTGAAGCCATTACCAGTTTTGCCTCCCCCCTTTCCAACATATACACATGCATGTATATATGTGTATATGTGTATGTATACACATACACATATACACACATATGCATACATATATACACATACACACAGTCACTCAAAGTTTTTATGATACTGATGTCAAGACTCGTATAATCTTAGGGTGTTGTGTACAATTAAAAGGGCTTTGAATTTAATGAGTTTTCAAATACTGTAGCTATTAAGGGCACTAGACAAAAGGAAGAATGCTTCAATTTCAACAGCGTTTTTCTAGAGACTAGTGTTCTCTCATGACCGCCAGTGCACGAGGTAGAAAAGAGTGTGGTAGGGTATTTGGGGGGCAGCTTTTCTTCCTCTTCCCAGTTTTATGACCATCAATCCTCAGCGGCTTCACCAGCTGCCCTATCCCCTGGTGCTCGCCCCAGGAAAACTGAGGCCTGGGGAAAAGGTAAAGGGACAGCAGGGATGGGAGCTGCGGACTCGTTGGCAGTTTGGACTCCTGCATCCAGATCCAGGTCTTGTGACCACCTTCACTTGAAGAAGAGTGAACTGTTCTAGGCTGAAACTCAAGGTGTGTTTCCAGGCTTTGAAGGTAAAAGAAGGGCTTAACTAATACAATCGCACCTCTTCTCCAAACCTGCATCAGCTTTCATCAGAAGCAGAGGATTAGCTTTTTCATCCTCGGCCTCCTATTGGTACAGGTCCCTGGAATCTGAACCTTAGGGACTCACATTTCCATTACAACTTTACAGCCCGAGGGTTCCCTTGTTCCAGTCTCTCCTGTGGAGTCTGGTTTCTTTGCTGCGCTCTTATGATTGGGGAACTTGAGGCTGCAGGAAGCCAGGCTCCGGGAGGTTGAAGCTGCAGTCCTGGAACATGCATCCCCAGTGTCTCTGCCTGTCTCTGCCTGACCTGTTCATGGCTTCTTACACTGCGGGCTTCAGCGCATTTTTCTTTGCTACCACTGAGAGTTGCTGCATTCTGTTCCTAACTTTCTTTGCTCTAATCGTTTGTCTTAACCTAGAAACCACTGTAAAAAGAGATGTGAGCCCTTGTTCTTGTGGAGAGGAAATACGGCTTCACACATCATAGATGGTAACCCCATAGTTAACTGGCGTGAGCTCTCTAACTGCAGCACCAGACCTCAGCCCCAGCAAAATCTTTTTTAAGGGCTTCTAAGCTTCCTTAGGCATTTCAGCCCAGCCGACTCCTTGACTCCCATTTGCAAGCATCTGAAGCCACACCACTTCTACAGCTGCTGGTTTCTTTACGGAGAGGCCAACGTTCGAGCCTGAGTGTTTTATCCTGGGGTTTCCAATAGCCGTCTGAGACCTCATGTCCGACAGCAGCTCCTGATCAGCACCTCCCAAACTGCAGCTGCTCCGTGTGAGTAAATGGTAACTCCATCGTGCCAATCGTTGTGGCCATGAAACAGTGACAGCCTCGATTCCTCTCTCTTTCTCACCTCGTCCAGTCTGTGGACAAATCCTATTTGTTGTATCTTCAGAATATATTTATGGTGCTCCAATGACTAACTCCTCTACGTTGCCATCTGGTCAGAGGCACCATCGGCTCTCCCATAGATTTTGGAAAACAATAACTGGTCTCTTACTTCCTTTCTACTCCTCCCACACAGCCTGTTTTCAAAGTGGTCCTTCTAGAGCACTTTTTAAGATCTCCTTTTAGATCGTGTCATTCCTGATGCTTTAAAAAGCTACAGTGTCTTCTTATTTCATTCAGAGTCAGAGCTGAAGTCCTAATAATAGTCCTCGAGGCTTGGCTTAGTCTGGCTCCTTATTCTACCCCCGGCCACATTTTCCGATCCTCTCCACACTGCTTGGGAGTTTTTTAGGCATGCTGGCCTCCTGGAGATCATGTCGAGTGTGTTTGCAGCTGCTCTTCCCTCTGCCTGACACACAGTTCCCCAGGTGAGACACACCTATGTCTCATCTCAAGTTCACACTGAATCGTCACCCCTGAAAACTGCACTTAAATCACAACCCCAGCCCTCCCCAGGACCACCTAACCCCTTCCCTGCTTTATTTTCGCCACAGCACATATGACTTTTCGCTTTTCTGTTTGTGTGTTGTTCATCTCCTTTCACTTGAATGTAAACTCCACAGGGACAGGGGTTTTCATCTCTTTTGCTCACTGCTGTCATCTCAGTGGTCGCAGCTGCACCTGGAAAGCAGCAGACACTAAAACAATTTCTTGGTTGATTAACAAATGAATGAATCTGCCAATAACTGTGTTTACTTTGGAGTACATTATTAGGTGAAATACGTGGTGCTACATGTTATTTTAGTCCTTACAGTACCAGGCCCTCTATTAGAGAAGGGGGTGGTTTTGCTGATGACGAACTATTTCGCCAAACACTCACCTCAGCGAAGCCCTTCTTGAGGCCTCAAGACATAAAGCTGAGTGCCATTCCCATCTATTCATGTGAACTTCTTAGGCTGATACCATATTTGGGGGGCGGAGGGGGGAATTTTAGCCGAACAGAAGGTATGCTCTGATAGAGAATTTTAAAAGGACTATTTCCCCCTCCCAAATCTTAACAAAGCTGAACCCTTTTCACATTGTTTGGTTGTGTGGAATCATTCATAAAATGGTGGTAATATTGTTCCTTTTTCTGCTTCAAAGTGGTATCGTGAGAATAAATAAACACTAATGTTTACAGAGGTGTTTTTAGTAATTATTTAAGGGTGTGCAAGCCTTTCCAAGAGGGTGTTCTCGCTAAAGACCCTCTGTTCCACCTGAGGGAGAGGCCTGACCTCGCAGCCCCGGCACAGGAAGCCTTGGGGCATCAGGGCAGTGGCTGAGTTCTCCAGGTGCAGTTGGGCCCAGGGCTCCACACACAGAGAAAGCACTGGTTCTTAAATGTTATTGTGCCTCAGAATCACTCCAGGACCTTTTATTCTTCAATATTTTATTGATTGTGCTATTACAGTTGTCCCATTTTCCTCTTTGCCCCCCTCTGCCCTTTCCCTCCAGCAATCCCCCCTTAGTTCATGTCCATGGCTCCTGCATGTAAGTTTTCAGCTACTGAGCCCCAGTCCCAGGGCTCCTGAGCCAGTACGTCCCTGGTGAAATCTGAGAACTCGGCATTTCTAACATGTTCCCAGGCCATGCTATGCTGCTGGCTCAGGGATGAGACTTTGGGAAGAGCAGACTTCTGCGTCTCTTTGGCTGGGGGCAAAACCCTCCCCCACCCTTGCTGCTGGACCCTGTGCCCAGGCTGGGGCTCCCTTGCTGCCATATCCAGGGCCCCTGCTGGTGGCCGGGTGAGAGCGACCAGAAGTGATGGATGGGAGTAAACTTAAGTTTCAGTGTTCCCCGGCTGAGCTTTGCTTCTGTGACTGTGGGGATGGGCATTCTATCCCTTACAAGTGTGAAGACTTGTACCAAAGGGTTGATTAGGTTAACTCATTAACTTCTCAGATGAGGAGAGGCAGAAAACTGAGGCAGGGGTGGATTAAGCCAGAGGTTCTGAAACTTCAGTGTATACAAGGGATGCTTATAAAATGCAGGTTCCCCTCCACCACCACCACGACCTCACAGGAGTGTTGCTTTGTTAAACAGATCTAAGGAAGTTTAGAAACAACGTTTTAAATAAAAACCCACATAATTCGATTATGGATAATCAGGGAACCCACTTTAAGAAATATTTGATTTAATAAGTTGCCCAAGTTCACCCAGATAATAGCTTACATGGAATAGAATCATTCATAATTCCCTGAAGTATATTCTTGAGTGCCTACTGTGTGCAAGCTGTGTTCTAGGGTGTGAAGAGGCAATACTTCGAAAGATAGATTGAATCATGTCCTTTCAACTATAAATCAGTCATCTCTTTCTAAGAGTCTGATGAAAAGTTCTTGAGATGAATTACGCTTTTTTGTGTTTCAATTTCAGCCGCTGTTATTTTCCAAAAATGACAATTATGGACATTGATTATAGCATCAATTTAAAAATATAATAGCAAATGGAGAGCATTTTCTTCATTATGTTGTACCATAAAATTCCACTTAATACCTTGTAATTAAATACCATATAATTCCATATCATACAACACAATTTTATGCAGTGCAATTCAATACACCACATTAGATGGTACAATACAGCCAGAAAACAATGCAATGCACGACAACGCAGTATTTCATTGCAGCCGCAGTGCAGTGGAGTTGCCGCCAACCTCATCTCAGGCCTCGGGCTGTGGCGCCCTCTCGCGGCAAAACTGAAAAGCTTTTTTGTGGCGGTCACAGCTGCACTTTTCAGTTGAATAACTGTCAACATTAACAGCTTGTTAAAAAGGAAAGGAGAGGAGGTTCAGTTTTATTATACAGCAGAGGTCATGGATTTAGAGACCTGAGCTTCCACCTGAGCTGGTCATAAAATAACTAATCATGCTGCCCGCACTACTGATTATTTTCACCTTATCGTTTTGATTTGTGATGAATAAGGAAGTTGCCCAAGTTGACTCCGATAATAGCATATGTGGAATAAATCCAGGTGTAATTCATTGAAGAATAGTAATCAGCCTTATCCTCCAGCAAGCAAATAGGAGACTGATGTGGCAAACACAGGAGTGTTAAAAACCCTATGAAAAATTAATGTAAAGAATATATGATTGAATATAATAGAAATAGAAAGATCTGTATCTTCTAATATAGAGTCATCTCTCTGTGGTTGCAGAGCAGCTGCTTCTGTGCTGTTGGCGATAGCAAGGAAAACGTTAAGGAGAGGCTTCCAGTCAGGATGGTGACGTAGGCAGGCATGGCTCACCTCCTCGCACAACCACACCAAAATTAGAAAATATAGAACCATAACTCAAGAACATCAGCAGTCAGCCCTGGCTGGTGTAGCTCAGTGGATTGAGCACAGGCTGTGAAACAAGGGGTGGCTGGTTCGGTTCCCAGTCAAGGCACATGCCTGGGTTGTGGGCCAGGTCCCCAGTGTGGGCCACACGAGAGGCAAACACACATTGATGTTTCTCTCCCTCTCTTTTTCTCCTCCCCTTCCCCTCTCTCTAAAGATAACTAAATAAAATAATTATTTAAAAAAAAATCAGAAATCGCATTGAATGGAAGTCTGACACCACATCCATCCAGACTGATAGGAGGGGTGCAGAGCAGAACTGGCTATTCCCACAACCACGTGGATAAAATTTGGGATGGATATCTTGGAAGCGAGGAGTTCCAGACCCATACTAGGCCCCGTAGCCCAGGATTCCAGTGCTAGGAAGATAAACCCCCATCTGGCTGTGAAAACCAATGGGGGTTGAGTTGGTGGAGGAGGCTGAGTTCGTGGAGGAGGCTGCTAGAGCGCCAAGCAGTTCCTCTTGGCGAACCCACACATGGACTCACCTACTCAGACTTGCTCCCTCTGAGCTCCAGCACCAGAGCAGCAGCTTGAAAGATGCCAGTGGCATACAGGGAGAACTGAAGTGTCTGACATCAAGGCTAACACAGGCCATTGTCCCTTGGCTGAGCCCTTCCCACACAGAGCCCGTAGGCTGGTGCCACATCTGGGATTCCATCTACCTGGCTAACACTGTGTGACCCACCTTGTTGATCCACCGAGGCTCTACCCCACCCAAATTATGCGCCCACCTGAGGTGCTTTTCCATAAGAATGGATGGTCTTGGCTCCTAAATCCTATCAGACAAGCAACAGCTGGCTTCAGTGAGTGCCAGCGGCACAGATCAGAGTCACAGTTTGGCTTCACCTGGGAACCTCCAAGCTCAGCACAAGTAGCAGCCATCTCAGAGTGCTTTACAGCTCAGGCAGGGTGCCTCAGGCAAAACACAGGTAGGGGCTGACTTTGGCCTACACCACCTGGGGAAACCCCAGGCTCAGTGCACCTAGTGGACAGCTACAGACCATGTAGGAGTACCACCACCCTGTCCCCAAACAGTTGATCCTCCATGGAGTGTGGAGGTTGGTGGTCAGTGGTCACAGCCATTCCTTGCAGCTGACTGGCCTGGGTAAATCCCTCTCAGTTATCTGCCAACAGCAACCAAGGATCAACTACAAGAGGAGGGTGTACTCAGTCAACACAAAGGGGTACACCTCGAGTACCCAGCTTTGGTGAAGGGGAGGCAGTGCCACCAGACCCTATAAGACACCTACTACATTAGGCCTCACTACCAAGACATGGAGTCAAAGCAGCTCTACTGAATACATAGAAACAAACACTGGGAGGCTGCTAAAATGAGGAGACAAAGAAACAAGGCCCAAGTGAAAGGACAGATCAAAACTCCAGAAAAAGAGCTAAACAAAATGGAGATAAGCAATCTATCAGATATAGAGTTCAAAACATGGAACATCAGGATGCTCAAGAAACTTAGTGAAGACCTCAGAAGCATAAGAAATATCTAGTCAGAAATGAAGAATACACCAATTGAAATAAAAAACAATTTACAGAGAAACAACAGTAGAGTGGATTAAGCTGAGAATCAAATCAATGATTTGGAACATCAGGAAGCAAAAGACAACCAATCAAAAGAACAAAAAGGAAAAAGAAAAAAAAATGAGGATAGTATAAGCAGCCTCTAGGACAATTTGAAGAGGTACAACATTCACCTCATAGGGATGCCAGAAGAAGAGAAAGAGCAGGAAATTGGAAATCTATCTGAAAAAATAGTGAAAGAAAACTTCCCTAATTTGGTGAAGGAAATAGACATGTAAGTCCAGGAAGTGCAATTATGATGGATGCAAAGAGGCCCACTCCAAGACACAACATCATTATAAGGCCAAAGGCCATTAAAAGGATAAAGAGAGGTTCTTAAAAGCAAGAGAAAAGAAGTTAGTTACTGGAAGGTTACCAGATGGGGAGGGGAATGGAAGAATGGGTAAAGAGGTGAAGGGATTGAGAAGTACAAATAGGTAGTTACAGAATAACCAAGGGAATGCAAAGTATAGTATAGTATAGTATAGTATAGTATAGTATAGCCAAAGAACTTGTATGCATGACCCATGGACCTGAACAATGGTGGGGGGATTGCCTGAAGGAGTAGGGGACACTGGGTGGAGGGGGACAAAGGGAAAATCAGGACAACTGTAAAAGCATAATCAATAAAATATAATTAAAAAAGAAAATATTAATAATAAAAATTCTTATTTTGCAAAAACTGCATGCACAATTATAATTCATTCAAACTATATATATTGAGCACCTACTATGCTTTCACTTGTTCAAATGAAACACGTACATACACACACATAGCCTTTCATCTGCGTAGTAGGATCCTTTTCCTCCCTCACACATTTACCGAGGATGATGAGAGCTTTTGGTTCCAGGCACTGTATCAAGTACCAGTGGAGCTCACAGTCATGGGCTGACTCCTTCATCTCCTCTGTGGACGGTGTGTTCTCTGACTGGGCATGATGCTGTATGGGATCCAATGCCAGCGGATCAAACTCAGGTGACCCACTTAGGTGCCTATTGGCATGCTCTTGTCCAGTTTTGATGGTGAATAGACAAGGGTAGCAATCCTGGCCTGGGAAGGTCACAGGTTCTTTGAGGACAAGTTTCTGTCTGGATCATGTCACCTGGGAGCCTCTAAGATGAGCAGAGGTGCCAGCTGAAGAGAAAGAGAGGCTTTGGTGGAGAATAGAGGGGGTGACAGTATCATCTGCAATTCCGAGACCACTTGCACTGAGAGGGACTGTAGTTTTTCCCCCTTGACCTCCTCTCCTTAGTTTATCCCAGGAAGAGAGACCCCCAGGGTCCTGGAGGAGCTGCTGATCTCTACACACGCACGAGGAGGTGGGCGCCAGCAGGGCTGGGGTCGACTGCAGCACACACGGGCTGTGGCCCAGATTCCCCTTCACCGCCCAGTTCCTGAGCATGGCGAGCAGATGGCCTTCCATTCTGACACACTCCAGCAACCGTCTCAGCTGCACAGTCATGTCACCCACGGCGCAAGTTTATTTCAAGTTTCTGCTGTCGTTTGACATTAGGATGCTATTAAATTTTAATTACTATAAATAATTTGATGATAGCATCTTAAGCATGTAATTTTTTTATTTAATGATTTTATTTATTTTTACAGAGAGGGAAAGGAAGGAAGAGAGGGAGAGAAACATTGATGTGAGAGAGAAATATCAATGTGAGAGAGAAACATTGATTGGTTGCCTCTTGCACAGGCCCTGACTGGGGACCACACCCACAACCCAGGCATGTGCCCTGACTGGGAATCAAACTGGCAACCTTTTGCTTTGCGGAATGACACCCAAGCAACTGAGTCACACTAGTGAGGGCTAACTTTTCTCTTTTTAAAGAATATGCACACAGAAGAAAGCCTCATGATCAGTTTTACTGACTCAAAGCACATGTATAATTTCGTACCTCCTGTCCTCTATGGACTAATTGCTTTTCAAAAGGGCTGTGCAGGTTGGCTGTGGCTTACCTCAGAATATATATTTCCATATAGTCTGTGCTTTATAAGCACCTCCAGCTCAAGTATCTGTAAAATCTTAAAATCCTGACTAATTTTTTCTTGGTATAAAGATAATTTGCTGAGCTAATTTTGAAACTTTCTATAAAAAATACTTGGACATAAATCCAAAAATTTTATCTACATACGAGTGAAAAAGTAAGAAATTTTATCAACTTGCTCTAATGAAAGATGCTGTTCACTTGATGAAACAATTCCCTTCTCAGATTTTATCTTTACAACTCTTTTTTAGCCCTTTTGGACTTTTTCTTTTTATTGGGAGGATTTGCTTTATATGATTAGATACTAAAAACTTGCATGTTTTCGAGAAAGAGAAAAGCTTCCCCTCCCATTCAAGAGTTGGTCTGGTGCTCCCATCGAGATCTTAGTAATCTCCTTTTGGAATAAACAATTTCACAGAACAGACTTCAGACAAGTCACAGACAAGACCACTTCATAACTACGTCAGAACATCAAGTCATGAGCTTGGTTTAAGCCACAAAAATGATCAAAATCTCTCTGTCCTTGTGAGAATGCCTGCTGCTTCTTTACCAGTACCAGTTTTAGCATCCCTAGTCTTCCCTGCGTGTAGATGAACTGGATTAAGATACCCAACCGTGGAATTCTCCCGGTTCCTGACAACGTGGGATCTAGAGCAAAGCCCTGCTTCCCAGTCCCTCCTCCAGATCACCTCGCACCAGCCCAGATGCGAAAATAACTTCTTCCCCACGCCGTTTTAGTGAGGCGGCCCTCCGCACGGAGGGCTTTCTCCCTCACACGATGAGCAACCCGTTGTACTTGTTCAGCTACTGTGTTGCCCTGGGGGAGGCCACGGCCACTTCTTCGCCCTATCAGGAATGACGATTTCACTTGGCTGGAACGTTGCAGGCAAGTCTGAATTATCCGAATCTAGCCTTGCATGTTAACCAACTACACAACATTTTCTCTCCCAATGTCCTCAATATTCACTACACTTTTTTTTCCAAACAAGACATAAGTCAACAAAACTTGTATTAAATGCTTGGCAATGTACAGTTATTTATACATGTGCATGCACGTGTATGTATATATTGTTATATACTTTTCTCTTTAAACGATTGTATCACAGAACTGCCTATGGAGAGATGATAAATCCAGTTTGTGTTTGGCTGGTACACTTTTGCCATTTGCTTGTATGGCAGTTTGAAACTTTGAGGCTTCTTCTGAACTTGATCATTGCTGATCATTACTTACCCACATTACCTGTGAGTGAGGAGAAGACACCTGAGATAGCAGCGGGACACATGTCGCGGGGTAAACGGGGCACAGGCTGGAGAGGAGCCTCTGAGGACGGCAAGGGCTGTGGCAGGGAAGCCCAACGCCGGGAGCCAGAATTTTGTGACTGACACCACGTGAGGGCAGTGGCGAGCCTGAGTCAGGCCGGGTGTCTTGTAGTTCTCTGAATTCCTGCGGAAGACTTCATGGGGGAGATGGCTGGAATTAGACAAGAAACAAACAGCCTAGTCATGTTTCCTTTCTCAATGTCATTTCCTGTTCGGAGACTAAAAGATGCCTATGAGTGATCCCATTTCCTCCAAGTTCTCAGAAAATTAAGCTTGTTTTCCTCGAGTTTGACATAAACTGTATTTCACACTAGTTACACAAGGTGGTGAATAGGAGTGTGGCTGACTCAGCGTGGATGCCTCAGCGTGGATGCCTTTCCATTTATGAACCTGCTGTGAGGCATTTTAGATTACAAAATCTAGGGGAGCTGCATAACCATGATCTGTTCACAGCTTTGGTCTGGACATGGTTCTCTTTAAACTTTAGGAAGATGCTCAGCTCACAATGAAGACTTTATTACTTTATGTAGAAAGTAAACTCCTCATTGAAAGTCATTTCACATACCAGAGTTTACAGTACTGGAATCTATGCATCAGTTAAGAGTTTCAGTTGGAGAAAACCTGAGTCAACAGGACTTAGACAATAATGCAAATTTTATTGGCTCACACCACAGAGAAATGAAGGAAGATTTAGTGTCAGACAGGTTATTGTCAAGACCCTGGCCCTATTTCTTCATCCTGGCTTTATCTTCAGGCAGGGTGTGACCACGTGGCCAGGGCAGTGGCTGCCAGCAGCACCTGGGGCCACCTGCTTCCTTGTCCATTTCCAGGGTACAAAGCGACACTTTTCACAGTATCTAATGAAATCTGCAGTTCTTTACGCAGACTGAACCCAGGTGCGCTGGCCACTGTTGCAAGGCTTGCAAGAGTGTGCCGGCTGGTCGTCACCTGGAGCTGCCGGCGGGTAGGGCGACTTAAACACTGTGGTTACTGCATGGTTACTGCATGGATTCCTTACAGGAAAATTAGAAATCTCTTGGGTGACGGGAACAGAAGGAATAATACCGTCCAGGAGTTTCCATTTTAAATGTTATCCCTAGAGGATGTGATATCTCATCTTACCTGTAAGTGGCAGTATTGGGCCAAAAACATAGGCTCTGGACTCAGAGGCCCTTTCAATTCTTAGGTCCACCAATTACCAGTGGTGTGGTTTTAGGCAAGTCGCTTCTCTCTATGCCTCGTCTTCCTTCGTAAAATGAAATAAGCAGAATCTTCATGTAGAGCTGCTTGGAGGATTCAGAGGAATGGCACATATATGGCAGCTAGCACAGTGCTTTTCAGTTTCTAAGGACCTGTACTTGGAACTATGTATTTGCACGCAAAGTAGCCATTTAATGGACTCTCTGAGGCATCGGGGTTTTCTCTGCTTGGGCACCTGCCTGCTGCCTAGAATTGGAGCCTTTTCTTCCCACCCCTGGGTCATTTTTGTCAGTTAACAAGTTCATCTGAGGCAGACTCGGTTCTTTGACCCAGAGGCTAGAAAGAGGTCTGATACTGAAGATGTAATGTGTTGTGGCATGTTGTGGCATCAAAGTTCAAAACGGAGCCCCAGAGGGTGTTCCTGGTGGGGAGGTTCCTTTGCAGTGTAAACGTCAGTCTTGATAGTTAGAAGACAGGGTTCCAGTAGCATCTTACTAGGCCTCTGTAGTTTCTTCTGGCTACTAGGCTACTAGGCCTCTGTAGCTGGGAAAGTTACCACCTGAGGCCTGCTCGACCTATACAGAGCAATCAAGTTTTGATATTCCCTCTGAATTCCTTCAGCTCCAGTAGTTGGAAAGCTGAATACGCTCATATGGCAATAGTAAAGTGATTTTCTTCTGGCCGGCAACTCTTTTATTTCATTTTAATTGAAGCTGGGACTGAGGTGGGAACAGTGGTGAGTAGGGAGAAAGGAGGTGGAATAACCCTAGTTATTTGTTTTAAACTCACCCAAATGATGGTTAAAATTGGACCTTGGGCCACACGCCTTAGAGAAAATCTATATAAACTTTGTAATGTATAAAGTAGGTGAATTAGGGTTGATTACACTAAATAGCTTTGCTTTGCAAAATGATTAACCTTAGCATTTATGGAAGTGATGAACTTGGTTAATTTGAGATGTTTTGTGTTTATATGGAGACAGTCAGGTCAAGGGGAAGAACACCAACTTTGGAGACATGAGACTTGTCCTCAAATCCCCACGCCGCTCTTTATCAGATGTGTGACCTTGGAAAATGCTTTAACGTCTGAGCCCTAGCTTTCACACCTGTGAAAGAGGGACAACATTAGCTTCCTTGTAGAGTTTATGGGATGACAGGAGAGAATAAATACAGTTGTCTAGCCCAGTGTCTGATAGGTATAAAAGCACAAAACTGTTCTTACTCATAAAGGTTCACTGAACATGTACAGTGTAAGGAAAGACATACACAGGGTCAGGCAGAAGGCAGGCCTGCTTGAGTGCGGTTGGTGGGGTACGTGGATGTTTCTCACGAGATGGACAGCAGTTTGAACATTTCACTTAACGTGTCATCTGGTGTGCTTGAGTGTGATATTGTTACGTTATAGAATTACATGCTTATGAATTTGTAATAAAGATTTTGTAATACAAGGGGGCGTTATTTGTGCTGGACTTTGTATGCAGAAGCAAAGCACACCTGGAGTCAGGGTTCGACAACTTCTTGCTGAATGTCGTGGTGTCGGATCACAAAGCATTCTCCTGTCACGGAATCTCAAGGCTTTAGGTCTAAAACTGAGAAATTCACATATTTCCTAATGTCACTGAGGAGAACCAATAAACTTGAACTACCACCATCAGCCCACAAAATCATGGTCCTTAAGCTTGGCTGCACATTATAATCACTTGAGGACTTCAGGAAACCTCCTGTGGAGAGCAGGGCCAATAAAGTGGCATTGGTCCAATTAAGATAGCATAAAGTATATGAAACAAAGTGGAGCCACTCATGTCAGCCAGCGTGGCTCCCCGTCAGCCGTGACACTTTGGTTCAAGGGGTAACTACCTGAGTCAGAGCAGACACATCTATCAAGGAGACACACCTAAGATATCTGCACACGTGACCAGAACAGCCATGTCTGCAGAGCGGGACCACCCATAGAGAGGCTCCTGGGCAAATTCCCCGCTTGCCAGCAGGGGTGTCAAGACACTTACCAAAAGACCCAGAACAATGGCGTACACCACTCTCAAGGGTGTAACTGAAGCAGTCTTCAAACTGCTGCTGAGAGAGCCGAGCTCCACACACCAGAGGGCTACTCCATGCCACCCTGATCTCCCTTGGCATCGGCTGCCAGAGGCTCTGCCCTGCCGGACTGAGGACTTCGTCTCCCCCGCTGCCCACCCGGCTCCAGAGATCCTTCCTAGCAAGACGCTGACAACTCCCTTGCCCACCATGCTGTCTCCTGGAGCTGAAGGCTGGGACTCTGGGACTCAGGTTCATTATCCCTCATTGACTGCTCTGTGTGTGTGTGTGTGTGTGTGTGTGTGTGTGTGTGTGTGTTATAATTCTCTTAGACTGTCAGAGTGTGAGGAAGATATTAATGTATGTTGATGTTCTACTTTGAGTGAACCTGCATTCAATAAAAGCTGAGTGAATAGCATAGATACTGTGTGTGACTCTTGTCTATTCCTTGGTGCTGGACTGGTCAGCAGGCAGCTAGCAGAGCAGTTGAACTCTGCAGAAAATTCAAATTGCATCCAAGGTCAAGAACCATTGCTCTTAGCCATTGCTTCTCAAACTATGACTTGCATATGAATCACCTTAGACACTTATTAAATTGCCGGCACTGATCCTGTGGGTCTGGGAAGGGGTCTGAGCTCCATGTTTCCCATGTGCTCTCAGAAATACCAATGCTACTTGTTCCTGGACCGCTCTGTGCAGCCAGGCTCTGAGATACTTGTTTCCTCCCCTCTCCCCCTCTCTTCCCACTGCCCAGTTTCTGGGAAAACACCTTTTCATAAAAAATATTTTCTCTTTCCCAGAAATTGCTTCACCAGCCCCCTTCAGTTCTATTAAGATACAACACTGCACAAATTTAAGTTGTAGAGCATAGTGACTTGACAGTCATATGTTGTGAAATGATTACCACAGTGAAGGTACTTAATATCCATCACTTGATACAGTTATAACATTTTTTTCTTGTGAGCAGACCTTTTAGGATTTACTCTCTCAGCAGCTTTCAAACACACCACCCAGCAGTGTTAACTACAGTCATTGTGCTGTGCATTAAATCTCCAGAACATATTTTTCTTATAACTGGAAGTTTACAATTTTCGGCTACCTTCAGCTAATTTCCTCACTCCCTACCTTCCACCCCTTGCCTCTGGTAGCCAAAAAAACTGTTCTCTTTTTGTGTGAGCTTGGGCTTTTTATTTTTTAAGATTATACATATAAGTGATATCCTACTGTATTTGTCTTTCTTTATCTGACTTGTTTTATTTAGCATAATGCCCTCAAAGTCCATCCATGTTGTACTCAATTTCATATTTTTCTCCTTTATATGGCTGAGCAATATTTTACTCTGTGTGTGTGTGTGTGTGTGTTTGTGTGTGTGTACACGCCACAGTTTCTCCATCCATGCATCTGTTGGTGGACACTTAGGTTATTTCCATGTTTTGACTGCTGTAAATAATGCTGCTATGAACATGGAGGGGTGCATATGTCTTTTCAAGTTAGTGTTTCCATTTCCATTGGGTAAATACCCAGACATGGAATAGCTGAATAAAATGGTAGTTTCATTTTTAAGTTTTTGGGAAACCTTCAGAGTGTTTTCCATAGTGACTGCACAAGTGTACACCCCCACCAATAGGGTACCAGGGTTCCCTTTTCTCTGCATCCTCCCCAGCACTTGCTACTTGTTTTCTTGTCGATGATGGCCATTCTACAGGCATGACCTGATATCTCATTGGGGTTTTGTTTTGCATTTCTCCCAGGAATTGTTTTTGGTCCTGAGGTCATCTTTATCCATGAGAGGAGAATGCTGTTTTTTTCTCCAAGAGTGTTTCAAATTTCTCTATCCTTCTTAAAGTAATTTTGACTTGTGAGAAGATGACCTATAATTTTTTCAGGAAGAAGTTCTTAAATTATTTGATATATGTGAGTACCTTCAGAAATGTATTTGAGTTTTCTGGAAAGTTTTTAAAGAAGATAACTTTTGCACAAGTAAAAATCAAGAAGAATGCTTATTCAGGCAACGTTTGTTTAGACTGAAAACTATCAAGCATTGTTGAAACTTCTGACATTTAGACCTGAAACCCCAAAGCAGCTTTAGAATGAACTGTCTTGTTCAGGATCATTTAGCTAAATTACACTGGTCAGAAAGCCACCTATAACTGACCTTGATGGAGGGCAGGGGAAGCAAACACTCCTGAACAAATCGGCACTTGCCCAGTATGTGCTGCAGGGACACTCACTTTACTGGTGTGTCAGGACACCCTTTGAAAGAAAGAGCCAGGATATTTAACACTCTTTCCTTATTTTCTTAGTTTTTTTTACTTCTTTAGCCTGGCATAGAGAACCAAGCCAATGGTATTTGAATGAGAATGTTTGTGCTGAAAATCTCAGCCTTTCTTATTTTCTATCTTTGGCCTGGGACAATGTATTATACTTACTTGCATAAATAATTGTTTATTATGATCTCATGTAACAAAGTCACAAAATGGTTTGTTTTAAGACTGGCTCAGCAGTTTGACTATATTATCATGTTATCAAGGCTCTTCTGAACCTATTGCATTGACAATGCCTTCCATCAAGATGGTGGTGCTATCTCCAAGTATCACACCTGGACAGGACGATGTCCTCAGCAGAAAGAGAGCAGCATATCTATCATATGTTTCTATTTTACTAGGGAAGAAAATCTGTTGCAGGAGCCTCTCTAGGAGATTACCCTGTTATCCAACTGGCTACAAATAGGTTACAGGTCACCGTAAACCAATTGTCACTGAGCAAACTGGGGCTTGTCCATGTGTAGCCTTGATACATGACCCAACAATTAGTGTTGAAGGAAACAGGTTTTTATTTGTAGGATTCTAACCTTGGGGGGCTGGGGGTACTCCTGCTCAGAGCCCTGTTCTCCCACGAGACCCAGCACTTCCTTTGGTCCCCAAATGGTTATAAGCCAAAGCATACCCAGAAGTCCCCCATATCCTTATCTGTTCTTACGCCAGCTGTACAAAGCAGTTCTCCATCCCTTCTGAAAGGTACACTTGTGGGTTTCAGAGTCACCATTCTCTCACAGCAGCTCTCTCCTTCAGGATCTGGGGTATGTTGTCCTCAGCTTCCATGTAGAGGTTCAGGAAAATATGTACCGTGTTACATTGGATCATGGTGGAATCCAGGGAAGCCCACATCCTAAGAGAGTGGCTTCTCTGTACGTCCTTCAGAGAAGCAGAAGTCTACATTCCTGGTCACAGTTCAGTTCCAAAGCATCTCCTGCGAATCTGTGCCTGGTTCAGCAGGTAACCACACAGCTCCATCGGTTTTGCCGGATCCTCACACAGCTCCTTAAGCTCTCTGCTTGCACCCTTTCCTCAGCCCACATGGCTGCTTTCCTCACTACCCCCGGCCACATGGTTGAATCCTGATTCCAACCAGCATGGCTTCTACCTTACACACAAGCCGTCATGGCAGATCACTTCACTACAAACTGCTTAGCTGCTTACTGCCTCCTCTCTCAGACCTCATGCTGGACCCCTCCTCTCTCAGCCCACCCTTATTTTAAATGTTGACCCGGAACTTCCTATGTGACCTCATATCGGGCCCTTCCTATGATGTGCTACTCTTGCCAGTCCCCCCCATATATTTTACCTTCTTTTGGCTGCCATATTTAATTAGGGCAAGAGTTCACAGTGGTGCATGGGCATCTGCCTCCCTGCTTCTCATGCAGGTGCAGTGTGAGCTACCCCTTACCCTCAGGGTTATGTCATGAGTCACTATACATTCTCTGACAGCAACATAGTCCACTTCCCCCAGGAGGGCTATCAACTTGCCATTGTTATGAAAAGTATCTTAACCTCTATCCTTCCCCCTGCCCTCAACCACGGGCTGTGGAGAATTTCTCTGAAATTCTGAGGAACCCCCACCCCTGCTTTGATTACACAATCACTGGCAGAGGAGAATGGGATTATCATGATGGATTTAAATTCATTCCTTGGGCAGGGTAGGGAGGTGGAATCCACATTGTCACATTTTAGACAGCACTAGTCAAATCAGGATCTGCTTAGCAGAGAAAAAGGGGACAGGCCATTGGACTGACGTTTATTTGTCTCTATCACACCTCTGATACATGTTTTTCTTTGTTGTTCAAGCTACCACTGAATTAGGCAATTCCACGTTGGCCCACAGGGAGCACCAACAGGCTTGTTAGCCCCAAACTGATTTAATTTTTACTTGAGAATGTTCTTAGTTTGCATCATGAAAGTTTTATTTTAGTAACAAGAGTGATTCTTATTTTGTCTCCATCAAAAACTTCTAAAGAGTTTTCTTTGGGAACAGTTTTACCTCTGTTGCTCTGTTCAAAATCTAAGCCTAAGGAGGTGAAACTATTTACTTACAAACAAATACTCTAAGATAAAATCAAACTAAGTCTCTCTCAAAGAGGAAAGAGGACAAATTGTGCCCCCCTTGTTATCAATGCATCATAAATATTTATTGCTTCCATTGAAACTATATTACAAGTTCGTCACTGGAAGTGGCTGAGTCTTATTTGTTTTTGTGTTCAAAGAAGCTGACACACACCCTAGATCACAATACATATTCTGTAAATGTTGTGTAGAACATATCAAGACACGATTTCACGCAAATTTACAAGTGGCAAAGTTATAAGACAAAGTTCTTGTCTTGGCATTAATAAATATTCTAATTTCTCTTATTACCATACTTTAGGCAGTTTGACAATGATCTTTCAGCTGCCGTGAATTCACCAAGTGGTGCTGACCGTGTCATCCCACGAATTGACATTACTCGGCATGGATGTGGGATTAGGTTGTTTTTATAGCGCAAATCCCTCTATCCTTCCCGCACTTGTCGGGGTGTATGAGTCCCAGAGTCCATAGCTGAGAGATATCTGTAGTGTGGGAGCCAATTCATTGCACGCTAAGCCTTACTAATGCCTGTGTCTGAATCAGAGCAAGGCATGAGGGTGCAGGATTTACTGTAAGTTGTTTGTCTGGTTTTCATGCACTGGCTGGCTAACTCTGGCAGTCAACTCATTTCTCAGTTTGATAATGATGGAACCAATAAAAAGTAGACTGTTTTTAAAATTTAAAAAACTATCTGTTGAGAGGGAAGCTCTTTACAATGCTGAAACAGATAACCAACCAATATAGTCACAAACCTCCTGGTTTCAGAGGAGTTAATAAATAGAAATTTCTTGAAAATGAACTACTTAAGGTATCAGAGGAGGTGAGAATCAAGAATAGATGTCAATAAGGAGCTTTAGAATGTGATTTTTCTGGAAGTTGAGACTTAAGACTTCTCTATCATCCTGTCCTATCAGTTACCTAATGCAGTACTTTACATTCTGTAGGAACAATGCAGGAACTTGCACCAAAAACCCTTCTTCTCTCCTGAAACATAAACACTAGAGGCCAGAGGGCACTTGCATTCATTAACATCCCTAGTGGTCATCCTGACCTGGCTCAGTCTTCATAGGAGTTTCAGTGACAGCTGGCAACTGCAGCCCGCCCTGGCTGGGCCAGTTAGTTGGCACATTTCCAGTCTCTCTCAGCCTGGGTAGCTGTTGCAGTCTTCCCTGCATGGGAGACGAGAGCATGAACTTCCTCACCCTTGTGATGAGGAGTTGCCTTGGGCTTAAAGCTGACTTTTTCGGAAGAACACTGAGTCAGAATATGACGGTAAAGGTCTCAGGTTCTGGAGCCACATTTTCCGGGTTCAAATCCTAGCTCTGCCACCTGTATGTGACCTCAGGGGAATTGCTGCACTTTTCCTGGTCTCATTGCCTCACTTTTCTCACCTCCATCATAGGGATGTAATAAAGATTAAATGAGAGCCCTGTCTGCCACAGAGAAAGCACTATGTAGGTAAGGTCATCATCATTCATGCCCATTCCACATGGGGCCTGCACACCAGTAGCACCAACTTAGAGAACGGCTAGGCTGCAAAGGTACGTACAAAATAACCTCTGTAGCTACTCGATTGTGACCACCATTTTGCTTCAGTATTTTTGTTCTAAGTTTTCTTAAGTACTCTTTTTATAATTTCTTCATTTTCAAGTCAAAATTTAAGATTTTCAAAGGCTTGAAATTTCTATTATTTTTTTGTAGACCCAATGCAAAACTGCTACATATATGTCAGATAAAAAAAGACTGTTTTAAAAATTAAAAAAAATTCTATTGAGAGGTAAGCTCTTCACAATGCCCAAACAGATAACCAACCAATACAGTCACAAGGTTCCTGATTTCGGAAGAGTTAAATTCTTGGATTGATTTCATTGTTCTCGGTGTCCTAATCTGACTACTTTATCATGTAATCTCTCCACCTAACATCCATATGACTTCAGGATACCTGGAACTCATCACTGCCTTTCATCTTAAAGAGGATTGCAGGCTAGGATTACCACTGGCTTCAGTGCAGACAGACATTGTGGAATTGAGAAATAATCTCTATTGAGAGATTAGGAAGATTCACGTCATACACAGTTAGGATCTTTTTTAATCAATGAAATATCCAGTTGGCATTACTCAAGTAACACGGAGTATCTGATGATTGGAAACCACGCAATGGGGGGAGAATGTTGATGAAACATGGCAGTGTGTCCTGGTCTAAAAAAATAACATTTTGATTGCTTCTCTGATCATTTAAAAGTTGCATCTGCACCTTGTATACAGTTTCATGTAGGCAACTCAGAATCAATTATTTCCACAAAGCAGTAGGTTTGGCCCAGGTAAGTGGTGCAACAGGGTTATGATAAGCACTGGCTCTGGAACTGGACTTCTGCACCATCAGATCACAGCGCCAACACACTTACCTTCTGTGCAACACCAGGCTGAGTATCTATTTTCCCGTCTGAAAAATTAGCATAAAAATAGTACCTACATCATTAAGTTACCGGGAGCATCAGATTTGAGAATGTATATACAGTGTTTAGCCCAGAGACTGTATAGTTAGAGCTAACTACATTCAGTCATGACTACTTCTTGCTATCATTTGAAGGTATTTCCCACCCTGACTCTGCATTGGTAAGTAACATAATAATGAAAAGATGAGAAGAAGGCTCTTCCTAGTTAGTACTAAGTCCGACTTTATTCAGGGGAATTCTAATTTGCATCGTGTTAAATGATTTAATACTTGTGAGACCAGAAGGTCCTGGAATTGGATACCCACCCTGTTTTTGTCAGAATCTCTGAGTCAAGTTGAGACTAGCTCTCACCTTCTTATATGTTTTTCATTGAATGAGGAAACCTTCCCCCACTGCTTTCTCTGATAGGCCAAGGAGCTCTTGAGAAAACTGTCAATATGTAAGAGCAGGTTCCTGGAAGGTGGAAGTAATTTGCTTGAGGCCAAGTTTCTGTAGAACTACTGGGCCTGTCTTAATAATAGCCAATTTTAAGGAGCATCTATTATGTGCTGGTACTGAGTTAAATACTTGACATGCATTATCTCACTTAATATTCATAACAACCTCTTAGAATGAATGGGACTTTCAATATCTCATTTTCATATCAGAAAATGAAAGTCAAGAGAGGTGTGTAATTTGTTGAAATCCTCATAATTCTTAAGAACCAGGGTGTGCTCTGAACACTACACAATGTGTGCTCCAAACACTACACAATGTGTGCTCTGAACACTACACAATGCCGAACACAAGGGATTTGTGTCTGGTAATTGTTGCTCCTCTGAGACCTGCAGGGTACATATATTTTTGAAAGGGAAACATTAACTTCTTTTGAAATTTTTCTTTCTCTGTATTTACACAGGGTCTTTTTTTTAAAGTAAGTAACAGCTTTATTTTCCAATACAGCAGTAATTAGAAACATCAAAGAAAAAGACTAGGTATAAGAAGAAAGGTTTCTTTAGGTCACTACAGATTCAACTCACATTTCAACTGCTTTCTATAGACTTACCTCTCTGGGGTTGGACTTAATTCCCTCATCTCTGGGCTCCAAGAAGCTGATAAATCTTGATAAGTAGACCAATTGGCTCACAATCTCAACTTCCATGAGAAAGTATTTCCAGGATCAAGAAGCTAAGTTGTTTCACTGGATGCCAGCACTGTTTAATATGGGGACACAGTAAGTGTGTGTAGTGTTGTTTAATTCAGGGTCAGGCAGTTCTCAAGATGTTCACAAGACATTCGAGCAGATGAGTCTTGTAGGTTGTCAAGAGACTGGGGCTAGAAATGGAAATAATGACGTCAAATTATCTGACTAGAAAATTTCTGATGAAAAGCAAAAACTCAATAAAATATCAGACAAACCTCCTTCAAAGATGTCCTCTTTCCAGAGTCACTGAGGAAACTAAACCTTTAGTTTAGTTTCCAAACCTTGCCACCCAAATACAAGAGTGAGGAACAAGTGAATGTTTTCTTCCCCCCCTTTTATTCTCTTTAGAATATGTCAAGTTAGGAAATTACGTTACTCCCCCCCTTTGTGTGTGTGTGTGTGTGTGTGTGGCCTCCAGCAAAGATTGGGAAAGAAAAATGTGTCTAAATAAGTGTTAAATTTTATTAGTATTTTAAAAGTTGAAACAAATTTCCTGAACTTGAATAGTGAAGCCAGATCAATCAAATGAGGACTGGGGGGAAAAAAGGGAGGGAGAATATAAATAACCTTATATTTATATCTGCTAAAACCCTCTCAAAGTCCTACTCCTAGTGCTCTGTTATCATTACTCTAAGTGTGTAAAACATACCTCAAAATGTTCCCGGTAGGAAAAATGACAGCTTTATGGTCATACTCAGAAAATAAGACACAAATAAGCTTCCACATTGTCCATAATCAGTAATTATCTCCTGAGAGGAAGCCATGTACAAAGCCTTTGGAAGAGGTAGCCGAAAAAAAATCAGGGAGTAGAAAATGACCTTGGCAGTTCCTTTCTCAGCCTTTTTTGCTCTAAAGCATGATCAAATGTGTAGGTTGCATTAACTAACTAATTCAACCACTGTCGGTTAGGCACCTACTAGGCAGCAGACAGACACGTTACGCTGCTGGGGTGTGGGCGAATGGAAGTCCCTACCCGAGTGGAGCTTACATTCCAGCACCAACACAAGCAAACCATAGAAACAAATGAATACGTTTAGATAAATATATATGTCAGGGGGTTATCAGGACTCTGAAGAAAAACATAGCACATGGGTGGATAGACACCAATAGCGGAAATGGCATTTTAAATAGGGGGCAGGGTGGCCTCTTGGGTGACACCACATTTGAACTGAGACTTGAAGGAAGTGAGGGTGTGAGCCAGGTATATGATAGGTGAAGAACATTCCAAGCAGAGAACAGCAAGTTCAAAGGCCCTTCAGTCATTCTGTTGATTAATGACCTGGTAATACAGAGTTGGGCTCTCATTTCTACTTAAGTACCTGGGGGCAGTACTGTGGGACTGGCCAGCAATGGGTAGAAAACACAGCAAAACTCTTCACCCAGGTGGTAGGTATAAATCACCCTCATGGGAGGAATCAAAAAAGAAACAAAGAGAAGGAAGAGTTTTTTTAATTTATGAGTGTAAATCCAAGTATGCTCCTTTGCAAGCATCATGCTGTTTATTTCACCCACTGGATTGCCAGGAGCTCTCTGTGCCGCCCCAGATTTCAGGCTTGAACGTATTCTCTGGGCTCTGGCCATTTCGAAGCCTCGTCGTTATCACTGGCTGCAGCCTCCTCGTTATCACTGGCTGCAGCCTCCTCATGGATGCTTATTCTCCACATTATTTTTCTTTCAGTTGATTGAACTGGGGTGCAAAGGGTCTCTATCTCTCTCTACAAGAACTAGCTCTGGTGCTTCAAAGCTTTTTTCACAACTAAACATTTAAAAGTAGTAAGGATTTGATAAATATAAAGGTCTTGACACAAGGATCACTATTTGGAAAGTTTAGTTAACAATACCCTCTTCCCCTCCCTGAAAAAACTTAATGTGTGTTGCTAAAAAAGGAGGGAAACCTATTCTTACTTGTGAAAAAAATCCGCCAGGTACATATCCTCAATGCTGAGGAACATTGTTGTCCAAGGTCAAGTTAATACTGTCTAAAAATTAGAATCTTAGTAAACACCAGTGGTGTTGAACTGGAAGCAAATCATTTAGGAAACTTGTGACATTTACTGCTCTTTATGCTGAAATCCTCCTTGGCAAATAACAGTAAATGACAGTTTCTTCAGGGGAGATTTTGGAAATAAGGTTTTTGTTTTTGTTTTATTTTTACTTTTTCCACTTTATCAAATTGGGTGTGAGGAACAATGACTTGTGCTCCATTTACACCCAGGAAAACACAGCAAAGTAAAGCACAGATCACACCTTCGTGCACTGGAACCACAGTATGCTTGTGTGCTTTCTGTGGTCTGTGTGGCACACATTTCTAGATCTCGCTTTACCCCCATGACACAAAAAATAGAGAGAAGAAATAAAACAGTGGTCATACACAGAAAGAACTCACATTTCATTAAACATGAAATAGACTTCAAGATGTGTACATGTACACAAACATAGATGCATACAGAAATTTGCCTGGCACACTGAGATGCCTCAAGCCCTCCTTTTAGAAGTAAACGAGGCAGAAAGCCAGCGAGTCATTTGGAATGCTGAATTCATTTAGGAATGTTCATTGAAGGCAACCAGAGAACCAAAAGAACTTTTATGGTCCATTCTAGTTATAAAATGACTCACTTAAGCATTTGGATAAATCTCTGAATGTATTTGTTATAGTTCCAAGAAAAGAAATTCACATCGCAATTGTGAATGTTCATGACGTAGTTAGTAATATTTTATGAGCTGAGAGATACTTTCAAAACTGAAACACATATGCAGCATTCATTAAATTTGACCTTCTGGAGAGATGATCCCCTGCTGCTAACTACGGGATACCACCGGCCACGTCACACAACCCAGACTACTGTCTGGTCAATGTGGTGTCCCCAGCACACGTCTGGCAGTTGTTGTACTGTTTTATTCATGCATAAATGTTTTAAGACCCACAAAATAAATGCACATAAAGATACAACTATATTTTTAAAGATACCCACAAACTAATGCTATCTTTTAGGTATCAAAACTGAATTACATTTGATTTGAAACTATAGTTACTGTAACACCCTTTTCTTCTACCCTTTTCTTATTTCTGATCTTTTCAGTTCTTACAGTAGTGCCAGCCAATTGACAATGAAGTTCACTTTTATAAAATACAGAGAAGAGTTTTTTCTTTAGTCCAAGATACTGGAGAACTCATGGAGAATGGCAAAAGTAAGGCACTAATATTTAACTTTCAAAAAGTTAAAACCTTTACAAAATGTTCATAAAGTGCTAAAATAGATGATTTTAAGCCAAAAGCAGGAAGGTTGTCTTTTTCTAATTTCTAGGCAGCCAAAAACTTCCCACTGAGGCACTATTCAATTTCTTAAGAGTGTGGGTCGGAGAACTGCTCCCTCCTTCTTGGTGGATTTCTGTTGTACTCTCCTCTCCTAGACACACTGCTATACCAACCAAACAATGTGCAAGTAACTATTTAAGAAAATGAAAATGCCCTCTCTTCGACAGCTATTTAGTTTAGCAATAAAATAACCCAAATACATCTCAAGTTTTTCTACATACTATAAAGAAGAGAGGAAGGGTGCTGATTTTTACGGGCAGTAGAGCTGAGAGAAAGAGTTGCCTGAGGGAATCGTGGAAATACAAGATGAAACGTGTTTTGCCTCTCATAAGGTTTTTCGTAAATCACCATAGAAGCTGACACAAGTGCTTGCCGTGGCTGTATCTGCTGCAGACTGAGGAAATGTCCTGTGCAGAGCCGTCTGAATGTAGCTTGTCAAAGACTCTGGTTTGCATCGTCTTCCAGTGGAACACAAAACCAACCACTGGGATGGTTGTACCTGTGAACAAATTCTGGTCTCTTTCCGCTCCAGTCAAGACTTATCCCACTGGACAAAAACCCTCGTTGATAGTCCACAGTGCAGGAGGAATCAACAAACTGTCTCGGGGAAATGATATCCCAAAGCTGACCAGCAGTAGTATAACCCATCCCACAGTAATCCTCTTCAAAGTGCTCCAAAACGTCCACTGAAGTCATTATGCCGTTCCAATCCAAGTGACAGGGACCTGGGCATATATGGTCCATTGACAAGGTCACCCATAGCACATTGGGCTTGGAAAAGATATCCATTAAATTCTTCTGAAGGTTTTCTCCAAATTGTGACAGCTCTTGTTTTCTTGGCATCTTGCCACTTATCTTCTGCAATGCGATGGTGCTGGATAAGATCGTTTCTAAGTTTAGTTGCAAAAGCAGCAGCATTGGGAATGTCTTCCTTTTGCTTTTTTCCCCCCTGAGAAGAAGCAAGGAGTGGTGCAGAGCTCAGAAGCATCCTTGCAGGACAAGACTCCATAAAGGTGATTTCCTTTAATTATATAATGTCTTCATTCTTCTGATAACTCAGTGGAGATATAATCTTAATCATTTACTGCCTAAGGAAAAGTCTACTGCAGTGACTCACTGTTTTAGAGTTTAATGGAACTCAACATATCTCTGTGTTTATCTTACATTCTGGAATAAAAGTCCCAGAGAAGTTATATAGAGTTAGTGGATAGAATCCTGATTCTCAGGTGGGTTTTTTTTTTTTACTCATTATAACATTCTGCCCTTCATGGTTGTCTGTTATGGCTTTGCATTTCAGAGGCATCTTCCCTTTTCTCAAGCAGCAAATATAGAAATAAAATACACTGTCAGAAAATCTGTAATTCTAGAGGCAACAGGTAGGCTCTTACTAGATGTGTGAGCCATAATTTAGCCCAAGGCTGAGGCTGGTTGGAGGAAGATACAGAAGTGTTCCAAACAGGCAGTTATTTCAGACAAACAAGATGACTGCTTTTCTTTCTCACGATAGCTACTGTTCAGGTTGCTTTTTAAACTGAACTTGTCTTGCCATCAAATAGAACTCTAGTAGCTTTGCCAGCTTAAGAACAATCTAATTGGAGCTCTGTGGAATCATAAATAATACTAGTTGATAGTTCAAGTCCAATGACCAACTTCTTTCCTGCTAGTTCCAGACAATGATTTTGGATAGAGTTCTATTCTCTCACTTGCCTTGGCTAATGAGACAAAAAAACATGCTATTCGTGTCAGCCAATTCTTTATCTACAGGCAAAAGTACACATCTTAGGTAAACAGAAACCTCTCTTCTCAAAAAAAAAAAACAAAAAGAAAAAGAAAGTTTTGACATCGCTTTGAGTGAAGTCTTATAAAGAGTAACTTTTATGATATGTGACTCGTAAAATGCATATATACATTAAGAACAAGTATGAGAAATCTCTTAGTTCTTAGATGAGCCTTGGTGTCTTAGCCACAAATATACATAAGGTATTTTCACTGCTTTATATGCAATGTGCAGTGGGTGATTATTGAAATCTCCACCTCTTCTTCTCTCATTCTCTTTTAAAATAAAAAGAAGTTTTGATACTTCAAGTGGAAAGAGACTTATGGCAACTGGGAGAAATTGGGCAGTGTGGCAATAGTTACAGAATGAGTAATGTTTTGATTTCATTTTTTTCTTTATCAAGTATAAATACCTTTGCAAACACATTTATTGCTGCACCCAAAGTACACAGGGGAAAATGATGTTCATTGTAATAAAAGCAAACAAAGTATTTTCATAATAGTCATACTAACCAAAATCAATAGACAGCCCCATTGAACTCTGCCTACACAATCTGTATAGATCTCATTTGGCATTACATTCTTTTTTTTCTTTTCATTTCACTTTGAATATTGAATCTGGAAGAACTGTTTTATTTCTCTTGAGGTTGTTATATCTTGATCTCTTTCCTCACCCTCCTTCTCTTCTTCTTCCTCCTCTTTTTCTTTCACCTTACATTTTAATCATCCTGTTGAAAGACAAGGGAGTGAAAAAATGGACAAAAAATGATCAACATATTCTTGTAAAGAGCCTACTATGTGTAAGACTGTTCTCAGTTCCCCAAATAACAGCGATCTTTGCTCACTGGAGCTTATGTGGGATTTGGAAGGGGTAAAATAATAGACACTAAAGAAATGAGCACAGTAATTACTTCACACTGAAATTATTTCAGTGTGAAATATTTAGTTTGTTATTTAGTTTGGAAGCTCAGAAAAGGCCTCAGTTAGGTAGTGATAATATTTGAGCTGTGACTTGAAGCAATGCACAACTCTGGGGATGGAGCTTTCCAGGAAGAGCACAAGACCCTAAGACACAACTGAACTTGGCAGGTTGGAGGATCAGGAGATGGCACAGATAGCTGGGGCAGAGTGAATGCCACCTGGAAGGCAGAGATGGTCCGGAATTTGAGAACCCTGAGGAGATACAATGAGTCAGTACTTTATTCAATGGGGAGTCACTAGAAGTTTTTAAGCAGAGCAGTGACGTGATTTGATTTATTTTTTAAATGATCACCCTGGCTGTTGTATCCAGGTGAGAGATGATGATGTGTGGACCAAGGTAGTAACAGTGAAGATGGAGAAATGCAGACAGGTTTGAGGTGCAATTCAAATATAAAAGTAAGAATATTTACTGATGGGTTAAATAGTCTGGCAGGGGAAGAGAGATATCAAGGATAAATTCTTAATTTTTAATTGAGCAACTAGGTGGGTCTACCAAATTGAAGAAGGGTTAGGAATCAGCTGGTTTGTGGAGGGAGTACCAACAGCTCTTTTCTGGCCATAAGATCCTGGGTAAATTTCTAACACTTCTGAGAGGAGCATCATTGCTAATGGTATTTTTTATTTATAGAGTATACCATACACTTTTAACAGTTTTATTCTCATGACTGATAGGCAGACTGCATGGGTGGGTGGGGAGAGCTGGGCACGAAGGGGACATGAGTGGACCGAGGGGCACAGAGCACGGAGGACAGAGTGCTCACTGTGGAGTTGTTGTTGACCACCCGCCAGGCAGTCCAGCCTTGGCTCTGCCTCGTGCTCCTAAGAAGTTCACTCCCTTTCCTTCTCCCCTGCCTCCTCCAGACCACAGTTCTGGGGGTTGATACGAGGTACTTTCCAGGCAAAGGAAAACAGCAATCGGCTTCCACCCTCTTTCTTTTGCAATCCTCATTTGTCTTTGAAAATCTATACTTTTCTTGATATATATGTTATTCTAGTTGTCACATTAATGCTTCCTTATCTATGAACTTCTGGGTTCACTGAGTTCTAGGAACCAGGAAAGAATATCCTAATTCAGCATTTACTTCTTTGATATTTATATTTCAATAAATATAAGTAATTTGAACGATTCATTTAAAAGAATGTCTTTTAAACCATAAAGTAACACTGAGGTTAGATCTTATCAATAATTTATTATCTTTCACTCAGTAGCCAACTGAATTTTAATTTTTATAGGACTGTTTTTTAAAGTTACTAAATAATATTTATGTTAAAGACTATCATTACATTTTTAAAGGTTTTATTTTGAAATAGATCAATAGGAAATTACCAAGATAGTACAGAGGGGTCCATTGTACCCTTTACCTGGTAACAATTATTATTTAAAAAAACTCTAATATATTTGCTTTTAATAAATTTGAAGGAGCAAAAATTCTCTCACAAATAATTAGAGTTTTGGTAAAAAATATTTATTTGCATTTTTGTTTCATATCTATTTGGGGCAGAATTACTGAGGCACAGATATGTATATATTATTTATTGGGTTTTAAATTATAAAATTAATACATGCTTATTGTCTAACATTAAAAATATAATAGCAAAAAAGAAAAGATATGTAAACTACCTGTAATGCAATAACTGAGACCTGTGTAATGTAAACATTTATGCATAAAGTCTTTCCGTGTGGGTGAGGGGAGGGCCCTCCAGGACGAAGAACAAGCTGGCACAGAAGTCTAAATTGATTGGCAACATGTCACTTTTAGTAACCAAAGGAAGTTCGGTATGATTGGATCTTGGAGTATTAGCAGGCAGTGTGGGAGAAGACTGTGGAGAACTCAGTGGAGGCTTGTTAATGGAAAGCCTTATAATCCCCAGAGTAAATTTAGTTTTTATCTTAAGGGCAATGAAAAAGCCATCAGGCAATGTTCGGGTAAGAAATAACGTGATCAGCTTTGTGTTTGAGATCATTTCTGCCTGCAGTACAAAGAAAGGACACCAGAGTGGAGCTTGACTTGAGGCAAGAAACGAGATTTTCAAGTAATTCAGGCAAGAGATAATGGGCATGTGGACTGGTGAAATGTCAGTGGAGAAGACATTTGGTTATTAATAGGATTTGGACAAGTCAAGGAGAGCTTCCAATTGCTTGGACAACTAAGTAGCTCCATTCACAATCAAGAGAAGGGAAGATCTGGGTCAAGAAGGGTTTACTTGGTTGGGATGAAGCACAGGTCATCTAATGGATGTGTCCAGGACACAGTACATAGACGGTTAGTCCTTTGATTTAAGACAGAGGTCTATGTTGAAAATAGAGGTTGGGCTCTGGCCGGGTGGCTCAGCTGGTTGGAGTGTCATCCCATACACCAAAGGGCTGAGGGTTTTATTCCTGGTCAGGACACATGCCTCAGTTGTGGGTTCAATCCCTGGTTGGGGCAAGTACAGGAGGTGACCAATCAATGATTCTCTCTTAAATTGTTGTTTCTCTCTCTCTCTCCCCACCTTTCTCTCTCCAAAACCAATAAACATATCATCAAGTGGGGATTTAAAATTTAAAAAACATATAGAATGGGAGTTATTAGTAAATAGATGGCTACTTGTGTAAAGGGAATTCTAACAGAAAAAGAAAAAGACTAGAGAGAGAAACAGCTATATTTTGAAACACAGAAGAAAAAAGTCACTGCAAAATAATTTGATGCAGCACAGCCTCATGGAAATAGTAGAACCAGAACAGTGTAATGTCAGGGAAGCCAAGCGAAGAAAGGTGTTCAGGGACAAGGTGGTGGGATCAAGTGGTGGTGGGTGGAGTGAGGACAGGGAAAGAAAGAAGAAAAAGAGACGTGCCAGATCTCTCTGCATGCCTATCCTACCTATTTTAATCAATGTGAATATTCAGAGAGTGCTGGAAGTGTTTCTTCAATGCTGAGAGCCGTTATATTTCCACTGTATAGGTGGTGAGGACCTCAAATGAGGTCACCAGATTTGGGCACAGACCGTTTTCACGAGCAAAGGTTAGAAATGGAAGAGTGGTGGAAGGATGTCAGAGATGGGCTCGCCGGACCCAAAGTCCAGAGAGAAGGGCTAGCGAGGCATGGATGTGTCCTAATCTCCGAATGCCTTTTGAAGACAATTTAGAAAATTCATTGGAAGTAAAATATGGACAGCATTCTGAGCTCATCTCCCAGGACTGATCCCCAGCAGGATGTAAAGAGCAAAGTGGCTGCCAGCACTTTATTTGAAAGAAATTAATGAGGTGGGAGCAGAACATTATGGATAAAGCAGAGATGACTTTCAAGACAGATCCTGATGTTTTAGATTGGCTGATTTGTGTAATGTTAGCAATAGTCCTTAGGTAGAAAAGAAACACACTGCTAACCCAGTGGTTTTCAGTGGTAAACAGTGTGGGCGGGCATCTGAAGTGTTCTTGTATATTACAGTTTTATTTAGATAGTAATGCTTCTGACTTGGTTCAAACCATGGTGTCAATGGCCTAAAATTAGAACATTTCCTCACTTCATTTGATGTCTCCCAGAGGGAAAGGTAGAATCTCCTACTACCTATTCAAGGCATTATTTTTAAAAATTCTGAGAAACTTAAAGAGAGAATACAAAAAATCAGTTGAGGTTCTTGGGCTCTGGCCTGTGCTGGGACTGCTGGGTCCTGCTATCAACAGCATGTTCACTATTTTCTTTTGAACTCTGCTTGCTCTTCTTTCGCTCAATCCTACCAACATGTGCTGTGAGAAGCCTCGTACTACACTATCACATGCAGGGACCCAGAGGAAAGACACAGCTTTCTCTTCTTCAGAAGCAAGCAGCTCCATGAAGGCCATGTCAAAGATCATTAATGTTTTCTCCATGTTCCCGGCAGCTAGTCCACAGACAGTGCTCAAAAATATTTGCTTAATAAGCATATGAGTGTTGCCATGAGACCAGGCACATATCTTATAACTTTATAAAGAATACTGTGACTCATGCTTAACACTCAAGTATTGCTGACAATATCTGTGGGAAAACACTCGTATCCGAGCCCAGCACGCAATCCACTTGAGGATAAGTAAATAAAATTACAGATTTACAGGAAGTAGAAGTCATATCACACCTGAGATAGATTCTTGTTTCAAACTATTTTAAAGCTGACTCTCACCTATTGCACATGATGCAGGACCTCAGCCAACACTATTTTAATAAACAGAATACATTTTAACCCACAATCTGAGGCTTAGTTTGAAACCTCTGTCTGGTGGACACTGTCATATTTACACAGTGAATTTGAAAAGCTGCTATATTGCAGATCTCTCTGCAGAGTTGAGTCCCTGTCTGCAGCACTGACTTATGCTATGGGAATTAAAGACAATTTCACAATATAAGCATTTGTGTTCATTTCATACCAAAACTCGAGAGCTTCAGTGGGGTGACTTCAGTGTACAGTCGACAGAAAGCGGATGATTAAAACCAAGAACACAATATAACTCTGTGTTTTTGGTTGTGTTGGAAGGTTATGTTCATGGGCTGGTGTACTTCACTTTTTATAAAAGTTCTGAAATTATAGACTTCCATAAAAAGATGAATTAAAGTGATTCTATGCAATTCAATTAGGATTAAAATTTCATTGACATAATTTTGGTGAACCCAATTAAGAATAAAATGTTCCTTTAAAAGAAATGTGATTAGGTGAGAAGGATCATTTAACAAGTATTTCTATTAACAGCTCGTAAATTTGAGCCATGTGGAAGCAATCGTCTATAGAAAAGGAGGAGTGAATGAAAGTCACCGCACACCGTTCCGGTGCCGGCCCTCCCTCTGCTGTCGGTGTCGTGGTCTTTGGGAGTCTCTGCGTCTTTGTTCTCATCTGCTCCTGGTATAGGGAGAAGTTAGTTTCAATCAATTGTCTACAATCATAAAGATCTAAACTCCTTGTTATAATAAATACTTTATACTATTCCTAATGTCCAAAAATGAAACACAGAAGCATTATAATTTCTTTGTACACATAATTTAGTGGATCTCAGTAATAATACTCTGTCCATGATATAGGGCATAAACAGAGGGAAATATATTTACAATTAAATGATATATGTTTTATATAAAATGCCCAAGCATGCATACACTAGAAGAAAAAGTGAAGCAGACAGACACTACACCTACTTATAATGGGTTAAGTTTACACTTGAGAGAAGTGAGTAGTTCAGAAGCTACTCCAGACAAGCATCACACAGGAATGAAAGCCCAGGAGTCTGAGTGTGAGCACTAGAAAAAAAACAATGTTTGGATAAGTAATAACAGAGCAGGCTGATTTGTGGGTGATAAGAGGAGGACAAAGTTAGAAAGTATGATACTTCTTTGAAGCTTTATTTGCTGTTTCCTTGTAAAATGTTTATTTAATCTTGATGGTTTCATGGCTTATTTTGGGAAAAAAAAAGTGTTGGCAGACTGAGCAACTTGGTAATTCAAATACCCTGGGGAGGTAAGAGGACTAGAGAGTGCTAGGAGATTTTTGTTTTTTTCTTTTTCATTTTTTATTGTTGTTCAGTTATTATTTTTTATAGTGTAGTCAGGAGACTTCTTTGAAGAAGAGCTCAGAGAACAGAAGGAAGCAAGGAAGGGGATGCAAAGCAGGAAGACTCTGCTGGGGGGTGCTGAGAAAGTGCAAGCAGCTGTAGGAAGGTCAGCCCTAGAAGACTGCAATAGGACACGCAGGCCGAAGGGAGAAAGCAGCAGAAGGTGAGGTCAGAGAGAGGAGACCGTGGAGGGACTGGGGAGCCTCTGTGAGGACTTATCAGTAACTTCCATTTTAGTGTGGTGGGAAGCCCCTGGAGATAGTGACCTGAGCACTAACATGACAAGACTTGTCTTAACCAGAACCTTTCTTCTTTTCATTCACTCAGCATGAATACATTTCAATCAAATATAGAATGTAGGGGTATAAGAGAAAAAGTAGGTAGATCAATCAGATCAATTAGAAAGCTGTAGAAATTCTTTAGATGAGGGATGATGGTGGCCTGGACTTTAGCGGTAGCAGAAGGGGAACTGGGAGGTGGCTGTATGTTAGATATATGTATGTAAAATAGAGAGTAGTGGGGAGCTGCTGATGAATGGGATGGGGGAGTAGGAACAAGGGAAGAGTCATTACTAAAATCAAGACCTTGCTGTAGTGGTCTGAAGAGTGAACTAGATATTTACTGAAATGGGAAGGCTTAGTGAGAAGCAGTGCTGTGCTTAAGAGGGAAAACAGGAGACTGATTTTGGGCATTCCACACTGAGATGCTTTTTAGGCATGCGTATAGTGACTGCGAGAAGTAGTTAGATAAGGGGGATGGAGTTTAGAAAGAGGCTTGGACTGGAGATGTACAGTTTTGATTTATTGGTATAAAGAAGATACTTAAAGCAGTGAGATTTCATGAGATTATTAAGGGAGTGGATGCAGGGAGAACAGAGAAATTAGATGGAGTCCTAAGTCAATGAAGTGGATCTATTCGTGGAGATTGAGAAGGGTAGCAGACAAGTAAAAGAGAACAAAGACAGACTGGTATCCTGGAATTTAAGTGTAGAAATATACTTCCAGATCAGCCATGTTCACGGTTTCTGGTTGATTAAGATAAAGATTGATACAGATGATTGAAATTAGCAACACATCTTTGGTGACTTTGACAAAAAAATTGTATAGGGAACAGTGAGGATGGAAGCCTTAATTCGGTGAGTTCAAAAGAGAAAACGACAGCCAGGGTAGATTCTCTTTTGAAGAGTTGTGCCCTAAGTGGTAATAGAGGAGTAGTGTAGTACCCAGAGAAGAAAGGGAGGCCAGGAAGTTCTTTAATTACATTTTTTTAAGATGCAAGATTACAGAATGTTATATGTAGATGGCAATAATATTCCAGAACAGTGCAGTCCAATAGAACTCTCGATGGGTAGAAATGTTCTATTATTCACATCTATGCTATTTGATACTGTGACTATAAGTCACTTGTGGCTATTAAGCACTGGAAATGTGGCCAGTGTGATTGGGGAATTGCATTTTAAATTTTATTGGATTGTGGTTAATTTAAACAGTCACATGTGTTGGTGGTTGCTGCATTGGATAGCAGAACTCAAGAGAGGATAGAAAAGTTGGTGAAACAGAACTGGGCAGGCCGGTCACTGGAGTGATGACCTTGAGTAGCTGAAAGTGAGAGGGATCTCACACAAAGGTAAGGGATTGGCCTCGATAGGGCCCGGGCAGTTGATTCATTGTAACAGAAGGAAAGGCATGTGCGTTCAGATCCAGGCATGTTGGTAGATGTGGTGGTGGAGGGCTATGGAATTTTTCTTCTGATTGCTTATATGTGTTCCGTGAAATAAAATATGTGTTCAGTAAAACTGCCTACATTAGGGCTAACAATGCACTCTTTCACTTGTGCCTGGAGGAAAACAATAGCCAACTCCAGAGGCTTCTTGCGTGAATGCAGCCAGCACGGCCTACTTTCCTAATGCCCCACTGACCTACTAACATTCCTGAGGTTCTGAGCAGCGTCATAGATCACCGAAACAACGGCTACCCAGCAGGTTAGACCCCAAAGGCGGAAACACAATTCTGCTTCCCTGAGGTGTGGCATGAGCTCACTGTAATGATATTTTGAAGGAACACAAAGATCGTTCTGGGAAAGACAAAGCTCTTAATTTATCCAGCTCACAACATAAACCTGATAACAAAGAGAGGACATTTTGGACTTTATGAATAGACCCAGACAGCTCCATGCCCCTTGAGTTTCTTCCATTCTCCTCTTTTTTGAGTCCCATGAACTGCCTTGGGGATAGCCCTGTGAGCTCGTCCTCCATGTCCTCTTTCCACAGGTGAGGCAAGGAGTAAGGCTCTGGAATGCACCTCTGCCGGCTTAATTTCACGTCTGCTTTCCCAGAGAAATTTCTGTAAATAGCAAGGGACTCTGTTCTATCTTTACTCTTATAAATATATTTTCTACCGAGCCCGTTATTATCATCACCTGACAAGATAAAGTTATAATAAATGATAAAAGTATCTTCTTCAGTACATGTGTGACCAAATAGAAGAGGGCTAATGACAATAGCATGACTCTCCGAACATCAGACATCAACAAGGGGAGTGGACAGCAGGTGAAGGTCCTGTTTCTTAACAAGTTCTTTTGTTGAGTTAAATCTAAAATGATCCTGCCATTTGGTATATTTGGTGATTAAAACCGCACTATGGAGTCATTCATCAAATGTTTATATTGTGACTACCATAGGCAGTATAGTTTACACACACCCATTTTTGAAACAATTCAGAGTTTGAGCTTTCTGTTTGCTCAAAGAAAAATTCAAAAGCAAAAAAGAAATCCAGAAATATCTTAAGAAGTGGAACTCAATATTTCCAATGCACAATACCTGAAAGCAGGGATCAGGTAGATATTTCTAAAATGTTAAGACATTTCCTGAACTTTCAAGGTAAGGCAGAATGTTTGGCTTTGGCATACTCATTCATTTTCCCATGTGCTGCACCTTCTAGATAGTTAATCCTACTTCTGGCACTTATTCATATTTTTCTCCTTGGGGTCACTCAGATATTTAGAAACCAGTCCAAAGATAAGAGATTAGAATATTAAAATGATACCCCATTTAACATCATAAAAAGTTGTTTTATGGGGAAGTGTATATAAACATATCGCTATGTTTTGTATTTTCTTTTCCTCCCTTTCCTTCTCCTCCTTGTTCTCCTTATTCTTCAGTTTAACAGTTTCCCCCAGTCTACAGGGAAGCATGAGATTCCATGTATGGCAGTGATGGGGGTGAGTGGGAGTCCCATATGAGGGGGAAAAAAAGAGCTGGTGAAATGGAGTTTTGGGTTAAGAAAAGAATGGAGAGTTTTATGACTTTAAACTAAACTCCAGAGTTGATGCTTTGTTGCCAGAAGCAAGACACTTGTGTATAAATGTCTCTGATTGTTATTTCTGGTAAATCAATGTGCTACTTGGAGTCCAGATTATGAGCTGTACCACTATACTGTCTTGAATTTCCATCATATCCATATGGTGAAACTATGTGCAAGGAGAGAGGGATATAGAGATAAATGGTCCATGATCCTTGCACTGAAGAAACTCAACATCTAGAATGGAAAATAAAAATAACTTATTACCTATATTATAAAAGCTAAGTGGTAATATAATACACATTTTACATGGAAGGCTTAGAGAAAATTATGAGGGAACTGAAGTATATAGAGATTAAATAGCTAGTTTAAATCACACAGCAAAAGGACTTGAGTTAAGACTTGAACCTACATAACTTATGAGATAGCTCTTGATATTCTGAAGAATCACAAAAAAAAGGTCTTTAGGTTAATGCTCACTTAGTCTTGAAGGATGAATAGTGAGCTATGCATACTTGGTGAACAAGAAAGAGAAAACAGAAATTGTCAAAGGGCCAAGTATGGCCTAGAAACTCTTAATATCTAATAGCTCAAGTCATCTCTTCCTGTTCCATTGGTCAATTATCTATAAATGCATTGGTGTCAACTATTATAGTTAGATACTTGACCACAGAAACAGAAATAGGCTCCTACGTGAACACTTAAAATAAAAGAGGTAGAATTACATATCAGTATAGAAAGGTGCTGGGACATTAACTATTGTACGGAAAAATTAAATCGGACCTTTTATTGGGTGTTGTGCTGCCTGCCCAGATTTCCCCTTCAGGATGTCGCACTAATTCCCCTGCTGCCAGGAATATTGGAGCTGACAGCTCACAGTGGAATCCATTCTCAGTAACTTCTCTAGGCCTAAGAGAGATGTCTTGCTCAAGGCTTTGTCCCCTCCCTGAGAGTAGTTCACCTCCAAAGACTGGTACAAATCTATCAATATGAAGCATCACAGAGAAGCCACCCCAGCTTCACAGTTCCTCATGGGATCTTCTGAGTCTTCTGCTGCATCTGCTCCATGGTTCAAGTTCAAGCTCAAATTCTCCCTCTGTCCACTCTTGCTTCTTCCACTACCTTCTGGACATTGTTTCTGAGAGCATTTGCCAATAAATCACATGCATGCAAACCACCATCTCAGAGACTGTTTCCCAGGAAGGTCCACCTATGTTGGACGCCTCAGTCACACTGTATCCCCAAGTCAATTCCAGGTAAGTTAAAACAAAGGCACAGAAAGATGAAATAATTTGCACATTCAGGTGCCACACACCTGAATATGAATAGAGCTGGGACTGAAATCGGTGCTGTCTGGCTCTAGAGTCTCTGCTCTTAACTATTAATGGCAAAGAAAACAAACCAACTGTAGCTGCACAGAATATCATAGATGAATCACATGAACATATTGTGAAACAAAAGAATTGAGACACCAATTATGCAAACAGAATGATTCCTTCTACATGAAGTACCGAACCAGGCCAAATGAGCTGTGTAGTTTAGAAATGCACACGGAAGTGGTGAAGGTATACATAAACAAAGGACAGCAAGGGAAGGATTACCAAAAAAAGGCAAAACCAAAACAAAGCAAAGCAAAAAACCCCAAAAGTGGTTACCAGAGAAGCGGAGAGGGACTGGGAGTGGGGAAAAAGTTCTGGTAATGTATTATTCCCTGATCTGTGTGGTGATTGCACATATGTGAATTTTATAACATTTTAAAATACAGGTATTCATTCTTTATCACTTATTCTGTAAGTGTGACCCATCTCACAATTTTTTTAAAAAATAGAGAGAATAAAGAAAATCATAGTGAGAGGGGAGGTGACTGTAGGAGAAAGTCCTGTGAAGGTTCTGCCAAGGGTGAGGGCCACAGAATTCTGTATGTGTAAGGTTAATGCATGCACAGAGTCAGCCATTAACCATAGAATTTTGCAGAAGACTTCCCAAGTTGTCTAGCTTTGGACAAGGAACTCTGGAGTTCTGGTGGTCCAGACAAAGAGGTTGATTCTGCAATCTCCAAGCAGTCATGGAGAGCCGAACTATCCACCTCACTCTGTCGTTTTAGGCCCATGCTTTAATCTGCTCGAACAACTTTCTCTGCTGCACACATTTAGGACCCTCAGAATCAATTTGTCTGAAACAAAACTCATCAGCAACAGGATAAGCTTTTTTTTTTGAAATTTAAATATTTTTTAAATTTTTTTCATTAATACATAATTGCCCAAGCAATACAAGAAATTATTTTTGCATCTTCCTCATTACTTTTTTCTTTTTTTAAAATTTTTTTATTTTAGATTATTCAGTACAGTTTCTATCTTTTATTCCCATTCCAG
>CM052538.1:41064865-41101359 GCA_028533065.1 Trachops cirrhosus
TTTTTACCCTATTTATTTCTATCTACCTTCTATGATACTTATCCTCTCTACCTTTGCCCACTCTGTCCCCCTCCCATTCTCTTGTTGATAACCTTCCATGTGATTTCCATTTCTGTGGTTCTGTTCCTGTTCTAGTTGTTTGCTTAGTTTCTTCTTGTTTTTGTTTTAGGTGTGGTTGTTAATAATTGTGAGTTTGCTATCATTTTACTGTACATGATTTTTATCTTCTTTTTCCTAGATAAGTCCCTTTAACATTTCATATAATAAGGGCTTGGTGATGATGAACTCCTTGAACTTGACCTTATCTGAGAAGCACTTTATCTGCCCTTCCATTCTAAATGAAAGCTTTTCTGGATAGGGCAATCTTGGGTGTAGGTCCTTGCCTTTCATGACTTGGAATATGTCTTTCCAGCCTCTTCTTGGCTGTAAGGTCTCTTTTGAGAAATCAGCTGACAGTCTTGAGGGAACTCCTTTGTAGGTTACTGTCCCCTTATCTCTTGCTGCTTCTAGGATTCTCTCCTTCATTTTCACCTTGGGTAATGTAATGATGATGTGCCTCGGTGTGTTCCTCCTTGGGTCCAACTTCTTTGGGACTCTCTGATCTTCTTGGATTTCCTGGAAGTCTGTTCCCTTTGACAGAATGGGGAAGTTCTCCTTCATTATTTGTTCAAATAAGTTTTCAGTTTCTTGGTCTTTCTCTTCCCCTTCTGACACCCCTATAATTCAGATGTTGGAATGTTTAAAGATGTTCTGGAGGTTCCTAAGCCTCTCTTCATTTTTTGAATTCTTATTTCTTCATTCTTTTCTGATTGGATGTTTCTTTCTTCCTTCTGGTCCACTCCATTGATTTCAGTCCAGTTTCCTTCCTATCACTGTTGGTTCCCTGTACATTTTCCTTTATTTCACTTAGTGTAGCCTCCATTTTTTCATCTAACTTAAGACCAAATTCAACCAATTCTGTGAGCATCCTGATCACCAGTGTTTTGAACTGTGTATCTGATAGGTTGGCTATGTCTTTTTCACTTAGTTGTATTTTTTCTGGAGCTTTGATCTGTTCTTTCATTTGGGCCATTTTTTTGTCTTCACATGCCTATTACACGTGAGGGGCAGAGCCTTAGATGTTCACCAGGGCGGGTCAACCCACATCTCTGGGTTGTGATGCTGTATGTGGGAAAGGGATCAGAGAAGGGACAACAGTCTTACTCTGCTCTCTGCCAGATTTCAGTCACTTACCCCACTTCTCACAAACAAACTGGGCCCTTCTGGTGCTGATTCCCAGGTAGGTGGGCTTGTGTACATTCTAGGACCCTGTGCATCTCTCCAACAAACTCTCCTGTGATGCTCGAGTTTCTCCCGCTGCCTCAACCCCCACAAGTGTTCCCAATTGGTGTTTTGATGCTTTATTTTCCTGTGCTGGGGCCCTGGGTTTCTCAATCTGTCTTGCTCCCCAGTTTCACCTGGTTTATCTGCGCACAAATGTGGGACCACCTGGTCCACCAGCCACCTTGTGCACCATGAACATTTTTTTAAAAAAGGAAATAGAATAGAATGGAATGGAAAAATATCAGGTGGATTATGAATAATAAGGATAAAGATTATAAATTATTGTTTTTGTGTGCACTCATATGATGATATACTCTATTTTTGTGTGTGTGTGTGATACTAGCTTATTGTCTGACTGTAAGCCCCTTGGGAGCAAAGAGTTGTGTCTTCTAGCTTTCCATTGAATGCACTGAAGGCCTTGATCAAATAACTAACCCTTACCTAACTAAGCACTCAAAGCATATTAATAGGAAGAAGGGAGGGAAAAAACAGACACAAGATTTATATTTGGGTCAGGGTAAGCCTGTAACTTTATACTTTATAGTGAGGCCAGACTAGCTTTGCCAATGCACATTCTGTGGGCTTATTGACCTGGTATTTAAAAACAATAAGGCTTCCCTGAATGTTTATTTCTTTTTAATAATGTTTAAATAAGCAATGAAATGCCTTTATTTACATCTAAGTTATTAACTCAGGAAATCTGATATTACTGTAGGTTGCATTATTTCTTGAGGAGACCTTTAGAAATTCAAGCCTTCATGAGAACTATAGTAGAGCAATCTGACTTTTTTCCTTCTGGAGATTTACTAAAAGTTTAGAGATGATATCAGAACTAATGAATCGGAGTGTCATCTGAGCTTGGGAATTCTTTTTTCTTTCCCTGGGTAGCTCTTTTACTCACTCTTGTGATCGTTGTTTCCAGTCTTTCCTACTTTGCCAGTTTAAGTTTTCTGTCTCCAATGTCTGAAAACTTAAACTAAACTAGCTTCCCAAGAAAAGGAAATTATTTGGACATCTGACTGAGTATTGCTGTTTACTACTATTTTCAAGTCTGGTTGAATCCAGGACCCTACTGTTGTCACCAAGCCCCGGTTTCTTGTCCACCCCCCCGCCGGTGCTGGCCTCACTCTCAGGTTTCATGTACTTGTAGGATATTTGCTGGTGATCTCAGTACCTCCATGCTCTTAAATTCATCTAGTGAATTTCCTAGCAAAATTGCTGTTTTTTTCCATTGAAGTTCAAACCTGTCCCTGAGCCAATCATTTTATACAGGGAGATGTGATATTTTTATTGACTAGACCTGAGTCACTAAAGCAGATTCAACTTTTGGGAAAGTGTGTGGATGAGAATGGAGGCTGAGGTGGTTCTGAGGATGTGACTGCCAGGAGGAAAGAGCACCATTGGGAATGGCAGCTGAGAACACCTCACCTACTGTAACCCCTTCTTCTCATTTCAGAAAATGATCTTCCTTTCTGCCTCAAGAGAACATAAAGGTAACTGTTCTTTTTTCATATCTATATCTGTCAACACCAGCCCCTACTCTTACTTTATTTCTTCTCAGAGGAGGGTTTTGGCATCAGAGATACCATCCATGCTGGTGATTATTAACTTCTCTGGGACTTTCATTCATCAATTATCTTATTTCTCCTATATATTTACTCTTTCTTTTATCTACCACAAACTTGTTCAAAGTTTCCCATCTTTACAAAAATGTCTTTTGATCCTATCACTCCTTTAGGCCACAAGCCAATCTGCCTACTTTCCTCAAAATCACATTTCTCAACAGTTTTTTCTGTATTGATTTCTCTTTAATTTACTCATAATTTTGGCAATATGTTTTTCTGCCTTATTAAAATTGGTATGGCAACAATCTAATTAAAAATGGGCAGAAGATTTAAAGAAGAGATACACATCATGGTACATGAAACAGGTACATGAACAGATGCTTGACATCACTAATTATTATGGAGAACAGACTGGTGCTTCTCTGAGGTGTGGGGGTGCAAAATGTGAGAAAGGGGTCCAAATATAAAATTCTAGCACCACCAAGCACACTGCCTGATAGATAATACATTTCAATGTATTTATGAAGTGAATTCATTTTGAGGCTATACTGATGAATCCCACATTTATGAAGGACAAAAGAGAAAACTGATGAAAGGGTCATGGCTCTGACTTTTTATCATTTAATGACATTCTTTGAAAATAATATTCTAAAAACTGGTTCCCTTTCAAAGTTATTTATTACTTGGTTATCATACACATTCTTTTTTAAAACTTTTTCAATTACATTTCATTTTCAATATTATTTTATGTTGGTTTCAGGTGTATACTATAGTGGTTAGACAGTCATTATATGAGATCTGTCCAGAAAAAATACAGCCATTGTTAATATAACGAGAATGGTTTGTACAACATCAATGTAACCTTGCAGCCGAGAAGAGTGGACTGGAATCCACATATGTGAACAATGATGACTTCACTGTACTAATCAGTGGTGGCAGTAGATGCCATTGGGTCAGCATGTATACTGTGTGGCCACCAAATTCAAAATCACTGTGCAAGTAGAGCAATGAATCGGCATTGAATTTTGTGTTAAACTTGATCATTCCTCTGCAGAAATTATTGAGATGATTCAAAAGGCCACAGCTATGGGCAACTGGTGATTGACAGCTTCATCACAACACACCTACTCATGTCTCCTACAGAGATTTTTGGTGAAACATCAAATCACCCAGGTGATTCGGCCTCCCAATAGCCCAGTATTGGTGCCATAAGACTTCTGGCTTTCCCCAAAACTAAAATTACCTTTGAAAAGGAAGATATTTCAAGCTGTTGATGAGATTCAGGAAAATATACCATGCAGTTGATGGCAACTGTGTGAGGTCCCAAGGTGCCTACTTTGAAGGGGACTGAGACATCATTGTCTTGTGTACAGTGTTTCTTGTATCTTGTATCTTCTTCAATAAATGTCTACATTTTTCATATTACATGGCTGGATATCTTCTGGATAGAACTTGTACTATACAAAGTGGTCCCCTGATATGTCCAGTATTATTTATTTTTGTGTCTGGGCAGGTACTCAACATACCTTTTCAGTAAGGCTTTCTCACTGAATGTTTCCTTCTTGAAGTTGGAAACCTATTTATTTCTAGTTGAAAAAAATGAGTTATGTTCTCACTCTATTTGTGGCAGTACCTATGTCCTGCCTTGGTAATTTCTGCCCTTTAATTCCTACTCAAGCCTTGCCTAACTTTCTTGTGAAGTTGGGAGTTTCCTCAGGGACTTTTAGGAGGTCAACAGCAGAGATGTGATCCCATGAGTTATTATTGGCAGTGATGGTAAACCTCACTATATTTCAGTTGCCAAAACCACCTCCACAGCCTTCATTCTAACAATCCATTCTCAAAAGCACAAAAGGTGTATTTAGGCTTAGTGTTAGACTAAATGTATTAGAAGGTGGAAATTCAAATAAAGATTTTTATGGCCTCTCTGAGGGTATGGTAAATGCAGAGTTGACTCTTATATGTAACAAAATGATCATAGTCCCCCCGGAAGAAATGGCTATGAAATTATGAAAAATATTTTTTGCTATCTTTGTTTTAAAAAACAATCTTGTAATTTTAAAATTTTAATTTATCAATTTAGAGAGAGGGAGAAAAGAGAGAGAAGAAGAAAGGAAGGAAGGAAAGAGAGAAAGAAAACAAAGAGGCATTGATTTGTTGTTCCATTTATTTATGCATTCATTGGTTGATTCTTGTATGTGCCCTGACTTGGGATCAAACCTACAGCCTGGGCATATAGGAATGATGATCTAAGCAACTGAGCTATCTGGCCAGGGCAATCTTGTGATTTTTTTAAACAATAAAAAACTATAAAGTAGAAAATAAATAAACATACCAAAATGGTGGATTCTGTAGTAAGATTGGTATCCTGTTGCCCAAAGGTCTTTTCCTACTGTCTGGCCCACTCTTCATGGTTTTCTTCAGTTTCTCATAGTTATTTTGCCATCTTAATTATGCAACAAAATTGTCTTACCCTAAAAAATACGTATATTGTTTGGTGTTCTCTTCAAAAACATAGCTGAAAAAGCCATATGCAAAAATTTCAGGGTTGTTCACAGAAGATCTCTTCTTCCTTCTATGTCCCTATGAAAATGAAATTCTTTGCCTTAATGGCAATAGAACATATGAAACAGGTGAGATAGTCAAAAGCGACACAAATGAACTTTGAGGAATATCATTGGCCATTATAGAGTAATCATAGAGAGAAAATGAAATGGTTTCTTCCAAGAATATTTTCCAGAACTCTCTTTTGGGAGTTATAAAGGAAAGCATCATTACTTAAAGAACCTATTCATTGTGAGTCAGTATAAAATATAATGCAAAGCCACACCCGTGTTTATTCTATCTGCTTAACATCTTGTTCCACCCAGAGCAATGAATGGATCAAGTATGTTTGCCTTTTGAAATGCTGATGGTTTTCCTTCTGACACTAGACAGGTCAAGAAATACTGGCCGTGTTTTTAGAGTGAACCCCTAGGACGCTCGTGTGAAACCTAGAGTAATGGCCACAGAAGTTGTAGGCAAGGCTGGTCCATGATCAAGATGTGAGGGAGGGGACTTTGTCTTCCTCTTCACCTAACTACCTTCCCCAGATATCTCCATTTTTTCTAGAATTTACCCATAATCAAAATATTTTTCTTCAGATAAAAAATCTGACCTGAGTCATGCACATCTCAGTGTAAAATTATATGTCAGGTTGTGTAACAAGGCCATTGTGTTTCACATTGTAATCAAAGCATCTAATGAAAACTGAAGGGCAGTTATTCCCACAAAAGAATTTCCAGCATAAGATGTAGTTTATTTTTTCTTTCTTAATTGAATGTATTGGGGTGACATTGATTAATAAAATCATATAGGTTTCAGGTATACAATTCTATAATACATCATCTGTATATTGTAGTACATGTTCACCACCCCTAGTCAAATCTCCTTCCTTCATCATTTATCCTCTCTTTACTCTCCTCTACCTCTCCCACCCCTTTCCTCCCGATAATCACCATACTGTTGCCTGTATATGAGGAGTTTCTTTTGCTTAATCCCTGCACCTTTTTCGCTCAGCCCCCACACCCCTCCCCTCTAACAGCCATCAGTCTGCTCTCTGTATGAGTCTGTTTCCATTTTGTCTGTTAGTTTACTTTATTCATTAGATTCCACATACAAGTGAAATCATATGGTATTTGTCTTTCTCTGACTGGCTTATTTCACTTAGCGTAATACTCTCCTGGTCCATCCATGCTGTCACAAAAGGTAAGATTTTCTTTTTTTTAACACTTGAGTAGTATTTCATTGTTTAAATGTACAGCAACTTTTTTAATCCACTCATCTACTCATAGACACTTGGGCTGCTTATGAATGTTCACCCCTATAATGCTGCAATGAACATAGGGGTGCATATATTCTTTCAAATTAGTGTTTTGGGTTTGCTTGGATATAATCCCAGAAGTAGAATCACTGGGTCATAGGCAGTTCTATTTTTAATTTTTTGAGGTAACTACACACTGGTTTCCACAGTGGTTGCACCAATCTGCATTCCCATCAACAGTGTCTGTGTTCCCTTTTCTCCAAGTATGAGGTGATATATCACTGTGGTTTTGTTTTGCATTTCTCTGATTTGTTAGTGATACAACTGTCAAGGGGTTAATATCCAAAATTTATAAAGACCTTATAAAACTCAACACCAAAAAAACAAATAATCCAATTAAAAAACAGGCAAAGGGCCTGAATAAACACTTCTCCAAAGAGGACATACAGAAGGCCCATAGACATATGACAAGATGCTCAAGTCACTAATCATCAGAAAAGAGGTACTTTCCAGTCAGAGCCTATGATTGCAACAGTCTTGCTAATAAAAATCTTGCAGGGCCTGTGCTATGAGGGTACCTAAGCTCCTCTGAGTTGGTTGCTTTGAAACTTGGACAATACTGCTCCATGTCTTGATCAGTTTTCTGTATTTTCTCAAGTATACTAGTTGTGTTATACTAAGTTAAACACTGTTACATAATTATGTTGTGATTAATTTATGATTTTACTTTCCAAATGACACATTTAGAAGTCATCCACTTAGAAAAGCAAAAAAACATTTAAATTGTAAAGTTCCATTTTTTTCTGACCACAACAAACAGGCTTCTACTTTCTCCTCTATCAGCTATGAAGTAGGATAATTTAATCATGACTCTTTCCCACCTCTATTACCTTTAAAAGAATTAGTTTTCATTTTACTGTCTCAGTAGCTCTTCTATGATTCTGTATTATCAAGCTCCCTTCAACTCTCTTTTTTTCCCTGTGAATTCCAGTATTGTTTGTTGGCTACATAATGTATGTGGTGGTTGTATATTTTCCTTTGATGAGCTATTTTTTTATTTTATCTCTTATCCTCTCATGTCCTGTTATTATAAGCTTTTTATGAAGCAGAACCATATTTCTTTCTGTATTCTAAGTAACTTGTCCCATGAATTTTTAAATTGTAGTTGATTGATATATTATTGCTGTATTTGAATTAAAGAGTAGTGGAAGATAGAATATCTTATAAAAGACTTGTATCCAAAATATACAAGGAACCCTTGTAACTCATCAATAAGAAAACAAACAACCAAATAAGAAATGGGTAAAAAAAACTGCTCAGCCACTCTATTATAGAAGATAATCAGATGGCAAAAAACCATATGAAAAATGCTGAACATAATTTGTCATTAAGGAATTGCAAATTAAAACAACACAATGCCACTATACAGCTATTAGAATGGCTAAAAGACAAGACACTGAGAACACCAAAATGCTGGCAAAGATATGGAACAACAGGAACTCTTGTTCATCTTGCTGGTGGGAATGTAAAATGGTACAGACACTTCAAATTGTAGCTTGATGTTTTCTTACCAAGCTAAACATTGTCTGGTCATACTATCCAGAAATCATGTTTTGAAGTATTAATGCAACACTTTTGAAAATTATGTCTACAGCAAAACCTGCATAAGAATGTTTACAGTAGCTTTATCTATAGCTCCCCAAACTGGAAGCAATCAAGATGCCTTTAATAGGTGAATGTATAAACAAACTGGTCTAACAGTACAATGGAATACTATTCAGCAATAAAAAAGATTAAATTTTTAAGTCACACAAAGACATGGAGGGATTTTACATGAATATTTCTAAGAGAAATAATTTTTCTCAGAGAAAATGATGGGCAAATGTTAATGTTCCAGATGTAAAGAAAATGAATAAATTTGTCCCCTAATGACCATTTGAAAATTCTGTAAACAAAAAGTCATTTGGGTGTCACAAAAGTAACTTATGACAATTAAGCATGTACAGTTTTGTGTGATATTACAAGGTAATTACTCAGAGATTTGCCAAGAGGAGTGAAGTTTGTAGAAAAGGAATGAGTTAGCCACACCAATGAGTTATAATGCCCATCATCTTTATAGCAAATGAAAATATGCATGGCAACATAGATACATGTGCTAAATGTTGTATTTCTTGTTTATGCAGTTATATCCAGAATTATATTCAGTCTATAAGACAAATTATTAATTATAAAATTAATTTGATTACAATTCCTTTATAAAACTATTCATATGTATACTGTTGAAGTGAGAAGTCAGAGATAAGCAAGGGAAGGAGCCCTGAATGATCTATGTGATAATGGATTAGAGTTGGAGATACCAGTCTGAACTCCTGGTGTGAATACCTCATGCGTTGAAGGAGTTAAGGGGAAAAAATCCTGACCTAAGTGGTTACAGATATAGATATAGGTGGTTACACATAGAATTATACATAGATATGTGTATGTACTTTGGTTAGCATGCGCACACATATTTTCTTGCTGTGACAGGTGAATGGGTCTCTAAACAACAATACCCCAGCACCAACAAGCATACTCAATGTCCAGGTCTTGGTTTCTGATGCCACTCTCTAATAAAATGCACCAGTGATCCTTAGAAAATGGCTAATTCCAAGACTAAAACACAAAAATTATTATGTGAACCTGGAGTATCTGTAGTTACAGAAAGCAAAAAAGTCTTAGAAGGAAGCACGCGCGCACACACACACATACACACACACCCTGAAGGGGTCTATCAAAGTGGCACAGAAGCCAACTGAAAGTGATCCTAATGTTCAAAGCTGGAAATATTTGAGCAACAAAATAAAGTAATAAAAGATTTTAAACCAAAGTCTAAAATAAATATTCTTGAGTTCATTCTGATAAAAATAAGTTGCTTAATAAATACGTGAATGAAGAAGAGTAAACAAGTCTCACAGGAAAAATATCCAAATATTTATGTAGATATAGAGTCTTCAAGGAGGTAGAAATAAGAACTGGTTGTACGTAGTGATTTCCTTTCACAAAGTATAGTCCGGAAAAGGCAGGAAAATTAACAACTTCATAGTGGAGAGAACTGACAAAGACTGTATCAGCCAGATGATCAAGCTTAACATCAATAATATTAAGTCATGTTGATATGATAAAGTTAATATGACATTCTCATAATAATGTGATGAGTATGACACCTTCCTTTTGTAAACTTCCTCTCAAGAACCAATCATCCTGTCTAATCATGATAAATATCAGATAAATTCTTGTTGAGAGACATTTTATAAAATATCTGACCAGTATTTCTCAAAACTGACAAGGTTATCAAAAATAAGGGAAGTCTCAGAAACTTCTCAAGCAACAGTTGTGAAAGGAAACTTGACAACTGTAATGTGGTCATTTAGGAGGGATCCTGGAACAGAGAGAAGATATTAGATAAAAACAAGGAAATATAAATAGTGAAAGTACTTTTGTTAATAATAATGTATCAACATTGGCCCCTTAATTGTGACAAAATGCACCTACTAATGTAAGATGTTAATAATAGAGGAAATTGGGTATGGGATATATAAATACATCATATACTGTCTTTGAAAATTTTTTTCTATAAATGTAAAACTATATTAAAATAAAAGTTTATAAAATAAAAATGGAAGAGTACCTTATAATCCTAATATTCTTAGAAGACATTTCACAATCAAGAATGAGATATTGTAGAAAGCAGCAGTTAAAGATCAAAAATAAGGTCTTGGAAATTTAAATTGTATGTGAAGTAATGAATTTAATGCAAAGTTTGGAAGGTAATAAATTTTTTTAAAAAGTAGACATATAGACATGGAAAATATAATAAAAAGGAAAGTAAACATAGAGAATCAGACCAATAACTAATGAGAATTTCAGAAAAAAACTGAATAAAATAAAATAGAAAAAATTATTGAGGAAATAACCAAAGAGAACTTTTTAGAAGTGAAGGGTATGAATTTTCGGGCTGAAATGATTCTACAAGTATTCAGCATAATAAAACACACACACACACACCTGGGTTCCAAATTATGAAGTTTAAAAAGTCTAAGATATAAATCTTAAAAGTTTTCTAAGGGAACATCCAAATTACCCAGAAAAAATAAATACCAGATTGGGACCATGTTTCAAGTGTTGCTTTCCCAAGCAACACGTGGAAATTCTGAAGAAATATAATTTTAATCTAGAATTCTATATTCAGCTAAACAATTAATCATATGTAATGGTAGGAGACAAAATACACCATCAGACATGTAAAAGCTCAGGAAATTTATCTCTTACCTGAACATGTGCTTCAACAAAACAAGTGAATAATTCTTTTTTTTGATTTGCCAATCCTTGTTTTTAATTAATTAATTAATTAATTTTTATTTATTTCGATGTTTCTTGTTGGTGCAGCCACTGTGGAAAACTGTATGGAACTTCCTCAATAAACTAAAATTGGAACTGCCTTTTGACCCAGCAATCCCACTGCTGAGACTATGCCCTAAGGGTCCTGAAACACCAATCCAAAAGAACCTATGCACCCCAATGTTCATAGCAGCACAGTTTACAATAGCCAAGCACTGAAGGCAACAAGTGAATAATTCTAAATGAGGGAAGACACAGGTTGCAGCAAACAATGAATTAAGTCAGAGAACAAGGTGGTCAGGGAATAACCTGTTCATATTAGAGTAGGAAGTTGGAGGTCCTGGGTCATAATTCTTTGTGAAAATATAATATGTATTATCACATATAACATGGTGATAACATTTTTGTTTTCAGTTAACATATTTTCATAGAGTAGTTAAACTAGTTTAATGATTTACACATTTTTACAGTCCACATATGCATATGGCTTATGATCATAGAACAGAATGTGGTGGACAAAATAAGCTCTCATAGAGAAAGGCAGTAGAAAGTCATTTAATGTGTATACAGTTTTAAAAATCTTGATTCAAACTCCTTATCTAGTGACGTGGCACTATCTACCAAAACAAAACAGCTAAAAGCTTTAAAAATGATTGCTTTTGGGGCCTAATGTGAGAAGAGGGAAAAGATTTGCATTGTAAGATCTTCTATAATCTAGATTTTTAATATAATGTATTTGCTTTTTTAATTTTATTTTTAATTACATTTGACATCCAATATTATTTTGTATTTGTTTCAGGTGTACAGCATAGTGTTAAAATACTTTAATTACAAATAAATTATTTATTAATTTCAATATCAATATTCCTAGATATTCCCTTTTTACTCTTTCCAAAATGTTTTTGTCTGTTTTTAAGTATGGAGATGATGTGTCAGCTACAGAGACTGCTATTCTTACATTTCCTACTTCATGAAATGTAGGAATCACTGAAAATCTTCAAGAGAAATTTGTTGTCACACTTTCTAGTCAAGGGTTCAAACAAATCTTAAAACTTTGAGTTCTATACACCCATGTTCATAGCAGCATTATTTACAATAGCCAAGAGGTGGAAGCAATTCAAGTGTCTACCAATACATATTCATAAGATGATAAATATTGTATATCCATACAATGGAGTATTATTCAGCCCTGAGAAGGAAGGAAATTTTGATATGTGCTAACATAGATGAAACTTGAGACATTATACTGAGTAAAATAAACCAGTCATAAAAAGACAAATATGGTATGATTCCATTTACATTAGGTATCCGAATTAGTCAAATTCATAGAGACAAAGTATAATGGTGGTTGCTAGAGACAGGAGGAAATGGGAACTTATTGTGTAAAGGAGACAAAATTACCGTCTGGGGGGATGTAAAAGTTCTGGAGGTGATGCTGGTGATGGTTGCACAACAGTGTGAATGCACTAATGTCACTGAACTTTACTCTTAAAGACAGTTAAAATGGTAAATTTTATGTGATTTGTACTTTACCACATACAATTTTTTTAAACTTCCTTTTTTAACAAGTGAAATCCTTTTGTAGCTTAAAAAAAGACCTTTATTTAAGTATTTAAAAACTAATTTTTAAAATGTATGTAGTTCTTGTCTTAAATAGAATTCAGCATGTAAAGCACCTAGCATACTGCCTGGCACATAGTAGAAGCTTAATAAATAATTAAATTACATGATTATCCTACCTGTCATGTGAATTTTTTTTAATCCTGACCCAGGGATAAGTTTTATTGATTTGAGAGAGAGGGAGAGAGGGAGAGAGAGAGAGAGTGAGAGAGAAAGGGAAACAGCAACCGGTTATCTCTCATATGTGCCCCAACTGGGGATCAAACTGACAACCTAGGTATGTGCCCAGACCGAGGATTGAACCCACAACCTTCTGGTGTACCGCACGACACTCTAACCAACCGAGCTACCCAGCTAGGGCTATCATGTGGAACTTTCGACATTATGTTGTGGCTGTGTATGTGGTTATACACAGTTTAATTGCTATGCGAGATGAACCTAAAAAAAAAAAAAGCTCCAATCTCTGTTGGAACCCACTGTGTCTACCTATTTCTCAAATAAAGAACTTGAATTGAGTGAGAGATAATTTTGTGACTGGGAACCTATCTTTTTGGTTTTAACTATATAAGGTCAAAGTGGCTTAAAAGGAACTCCTAAGATATCAGGTCACAGGTGATACCTAGCCTTCATCGAGAGATACACCTTATTGTAGAAAGAGAGTCAAGCAAGGTGTCTGCAGAGTGATGTACGACTTTGTGAACTGAAGTGTTTCTAGAATATTTTTTCCTGGGTGTACTTTTCTTTTTATTTGATAACTTTTAATAATGTTTCATGATATTAAAGAAAACCCAAAGCAAGGGACTTGTCCACTTGTGGGTCTAACACCCAGGGAGCCCTGTGAACCCATGGAGCCAGCATGACAAGAGCAGCAGGAGTCAGGGCGCGAAGGGCCCGAGGGGGAAACTCAGGAAGCCGGAGTCAAGCACTGACAATCAGAAAACCACGTCTGCATACTTTCGTCCCTAATCTCTGGCCGCAGAGGTTCTGTGTTTTGTTTGGTTAAAGGAGGCAATGTTTTCTTATACATACTTTATCTTTGAAAAAGGGAAGTTTTCAAAATGTTTTGGCCTAATGTTTAAAGTTTTGGATCCACATATTTCAAAGGCAAGAGGATACTTCAAGTGAAAGCAAATTTTATGCTGTGGCCTCTTAACTACTTTGCCAAACCAAATTTGCTTGTAGTATAATTTTATTTCACACCATGCATACTCATGTTACAAGCTATGTGAAATTTATTATCAGGGCTAATGTGACAACTCAGCATTTTTCATAGAAAGAAGTCCTTAGTAACATTTATAGTGAAAAATACTGTGTTATATTCTTAAAAAATTGCTAAGAGAATCTATAAGTTGCTTTGGGTAGTATGGACATTTTGATGATGTTAATTCTTCCAATCCATGAACGCAGTACATGCTTCCATTTGTTTGTGTCTTCCTTAATTTCTTCCTTCAGAGTTTAGTAGTTTTCTGAGTATGAGTCTCTTACTGCCTTGGTTAGGTTTGTTCCTAGGTAGTTTATTTTTCTTGTTGCTATATCAAATGGGATTTTAAAAAAAGAAAGAAAGAAAATTGCTAAGAGAGTAGATCTTAAATTTTCTCACCACACACACACACAAAGGTCATCATGTGACATGATGCAGGTGTTAGCTAATACTGTGGTGGTGGTGGTTTTTCAATTAGGTGTATCAAATCAACACTATTTTATGCCTTGAACTCACACATTACATGTAAATTATTTCTTAATAAAGATGGGAAAATGAAGAAAGTCAATGTACTAGAGCCCAATAAGTTATAAACAAATGATCAAATAAATTATTTGGTTTCAAGTCCCAGCTCTGCATTTAACCTTTGTGTGTAATCCTGGGCAATTCATGTTACTAAGGGTTTCTTGACTTTAGCTCAACACCTTTTCTTTGTCTGGAATAAGATGTGTAAGATTGTAATGAGGAATGAATACACTATACTTATATAAAGCTACCCATATTAATCTTAGTAAATATTAAGCCCAGCTTGTTACTCTAACCTTATTTTTCTCTCCCAAAACAAGAGCCTACATGTTAAAAGCTTCTTTTCTAAGTATACTTTACTGAATAAACAGGTTCAGTTCCTGTGTAAACCGAAGAAACGGCCTTACCTTGTAGTCCTGCTAAGCTGACAAAGGCCAGATGACTAACCCAAGGATATTGGCCATAAAGATCTCTATCAGGACCAGCAACCACACTACCTGCACGTCCCCCAGATGGCTTTGTTCTGCTTTCCCTCCCCTTTCTCCTTATAAAAACCGCTGCATGCTTTCATTTGGGCGGTATTTCTTTGTCTCCTCAGTTTGGCAGCCTCCCTGTGTTTGTTTCTGTATATTATTAGATAGAGCTGCTTTGACTCCCTGTCTTAGAGCATCTGTTAGGACATCATTTGGAAGATTATCAGCTCTGCAGGGGGAAGAGGAAGAATGAGGGAAAATGTGCAGGGATTAAGAAGCATAACTGGTAGGTACAAAGTAGACAGGGGGTTGTTAAAAATAGCGTAGGAAATGGAGAAGCCAAATTACTTATATGTACAACCCATGGATATGAACTAAGGGTGGGGATTGCTGGAGGGAATGGGGATACTGGGTAGAGGGGGTCAAAGCAGGAAAAACTGGAACAACTGTAATAGCAAATCAATAAAATATACTTAAAAATAAAAGGAGAGTCATAATAATTTTTTAAAACCTTCTGCCCATACTAAGATGTTAAATTGTAACCATGATTTAATATCTCCCAGCTAGTAATCAAAGTTATGTATTTTGTAACAAATCGAAGTATTTAGTCACCCTATGCTTTAGTTCTCCTTGAAGTTGTAAACCACAGGCATCTGGGAAAGGGAGGAATACCAATGCAAATTGAGAGATAACAGAAGGGGTAAACCGGGGCAGGAACTGCAGGACTCCTCTTTCAGCCACCTCTCCCTTCTCCCGCTTCCCTCTGGCGTCAGTGCCGGCACACCCTCACGCCTCTGGGGAAGTTTTCCCCTCCCACATTTCCACCAACTCCTTGTAAGAATCGCTGATGTGACCAGAGATATTAAAATGGGTTTTGGAATGGGAGGGAGGAGGGGAGGAATGGGTGGGTGGGCTGGAATGGGAATAAAGGATAGAAACTGTATTGAATAATGACTAAAATAAAAAAAAGAAAATGGGTTTTGGATGACAGGAATCCGCCCATCTTTTTGAGATGCTGGCAGTCTCACCAACAACTGCCTCCGAGTTTGGTTTTTGTGGTGGCAGGCTGCTGAATCTGGGTTTGGTTATAAGATGGAGTTTATCACAGTTGCTCAAGGTTACCTTTTGTAGGGCAGGGACAGGATTTGAATCTAGAGAGTCTAAATCCAGGGGCCAAATTTCTTTTTTATTCGTTGTTTTGTTGTTCAGGGCTTAGGTTTAATTTTGCTTGTGACTGTTTTTTCATTTAAGTTATTTGTCTTTATGTGTCAATAGTTGTATGATACATAAAGTAGGGTGTGGGGGTTTTTTTTCACTATTTTTAGTTAGAATTGTGGATGAAAAGAGGCCACATACTAAAGCTTACAACCTCAGGGGAGGCCTGCATGGTAGCCGTACAAACTCAGAGACCTCAAGTAAATGCATAAGATGGCCTGAAATTTAAAAATTCTAACTAAAAGCAGTTCATGGCAAGTAGTGATGTTCTAAGTTAGACTCTTCCCCAACAAAAGTCAATCTTTACCTTAATTCAGCCTTGTCTATTGTCTTTTTCCATCTATGATAACATACCTTTTGAATGCCAACGTAACTTCTCTTTTTCTGAACCCCTCACGCACAACCACCACACCAAAGCAGAGACGACAAATCTAATTGATATTGTTAACTGCTGACTGTTAATGATCCTATGCCCTCCTATCTAAAAGAAGTATGTGTCTATCATTTTACTCTTTATCCAGTCTTACAGGTTTCCCCTGTGCTTTTTCCTGCCTCCCTAATCTATCACCAATGGATTTCATGTAACCCCCTTATGTCTCCTTGTTTTATTGCAATGTGTAAAATAAGGTGCGAAATCACCATTTTCTCAATCCATTGAGGTTTTTCTTCCCAGCAGTGGTCATCAGTTTGGCTCAAATAAACTCATAAAAATTCCTACAGGTTTGGATGTTTCTACATTGACATAATAAAAGTTTTGGCTGAAATCTAGTATTCTGTTACTCCTTATGCAATTATACCATGTCTCAGTCTGAGCTGTGAGATCTTGTAAGATATCACTTCCAGTAGCCATACAATAAACTGAGTAAGGTTTCTACACTGAAACTGAATTTTAAAAATACTTGCTCTGAAGTATGATGAATACATCAGTCAGTCTTCCTGAGATTCACAAAATTCATGTCTTTCCTCATCTCAAGCAAATTAAACTAGCTGGACAATTGACTACAGAGCTCAAAAAATAAGCCACAGATAAGGACATTACCCCATCAAAGCTTGGATACTTAATGCATTTATCAAATTATTTTCCACACTTACTAATTTCCAAGTTCTTTTTCCAGCATTGTCAGACTTTTTTCTGAGTCCTGTCTTTTACCAAGAGAACAAACAGGAAAACAAGGTTTTGTTTGTCTAGGGCTGTGTGTCTACTTCTACACTGCAGGCCTGGGGATTTCTTAAACACCTTGAACATCATATCCATGAATTAAAAAACTTCTAACAGTATCTTGTGAAAACTAAATCTGACATTTTCATTATCCTGATAAAAGATCCAGTCTGTGAAATAATTTCACTGTTTAAAAAATTATTGTGTAATAGTAAAAGGGTATTATGCATTCAAAGGGGGCTGTGTATCGAACCTGATTTTTCTTTTGGTGGTGGTTCTTTTGCATGCTACACTTTTGTGTCTTTGTATTAGTAGTTAAAGGCTGTTTCTGTTAAAACCTGCTTGTCCCTCTTGTAAGTACCACCCAAAGTTTCTGTTAACTTGACTGCTGTGCTTGGCAGATATTAATGAATAAATTAACCTTTTTTTATGTGTCTCATTTTCCTCATTTATACAACCTGATAATAATCCTTACCAGCTACTTAAATGGATTGCTGGCAGAATCAAAGATGAATGCAAATGTGACTGGGTAACAATAGTAGGTCCTGTTATTACCCTGAGGCTAGGGCTATTATTCCCCTGGGGAGGTGCAAAAACAGTGCTTCTTTAAAAAAAAAAAAAAGTCCTGCAACCTGCTGGAGAAGGTTCTGCCTTAAATAATCCTCTAAACTCATAATAGAAAGAATATATCCACACCTTCAAGTTAAGAGAATCTCTATTCTTTGCTGTTTTCCTCATCAGTTAAACAGCTGGTGAAAGGAGAAAGCTGTAGGACTAGTCCTGGCATCTCTGGAACCCAGCCAGTACAGGTGGCCTTACCACCATAGAAATAGGAATTAGGTTTATGAGTAGAGAGCAATTCAGACAATGATGAAAGGTGCCTAACCTGAGGAATTTTATGCAAATGGTGGCCTTTAATACTGAGAAAGACCATAGAGACTGACAGGACCAAACTTTCAGAGGATGGTTCTAAGCCAGCCTCTCACAGGACCCTAAATCCTGATCCAGTAACAAAATAAATCAATTACATCACGGTGGTTGGTGACACAGGCTGTGAAAGAATTCACAAAGAGAAGAAAGTGCAGAGAGCAAAGTTTTTATTCACTCTCCAAGAGAGGAGAGGGGTGTGGTGTGGAGAGATACATGGGATTTGAAGGGTGGGGCTTTGAGCTTTTATTATATTATAATTATATCATAAAAGGAGGGTTGCTGTCATGTAGCCCCTGGGTTGTTGGGAGCATCTAACACTGAAGATTTTGATTGGTTTTTCATAAGCTCCAGTTTGCTCCAATGTTATCTGTTGCCTGAGGCTTTGGGGGGATGGTCAGTCATGTTCTGTTCTTGCCTTCCAGTAATTTCCAGTCCTGGGAACACAAGCTCAGAAGAGTAAAATGGCAGTCTCGTTTAACAAGGTCATAGACCTGCTCAGCAAATGGTGCCACAATAGCAAATGGTACCAGCTTTATCCATTCAAATCATATGTTTACATTTATATTTGCCCTGACCACCCAGGGAAGGTCTGAGGCCCAGGGTTATCTATCCTTCCTTTTCTCCTCCCTCTCTTCCTACCTCTTTCTCACCTTTTTTCACTTCCTCAATTTCTTCCTTTCTTGCTTCTTCCTTTTTTAGTCTACTTCCTTTCCTTCTTTTCCTCTTTCCTTCTCTTGCTTTCCTTTTTTTTCTTCTCTATTTTCTCCCCATTCTTTTAGCAACCACCCAGTTTTATTCTCTAAGCCCTACCTGCTATTTCTCCTCCATACAACTCCTCAGCCCTCCCTCCCTCAGGTTCATCCTCCAGGCTTAAGGTGGGGAGGCACAAAGGAGATCTCAACCCAAGTAGCACTTGTTGGTATTCTTTTAGTCACAAGTTTTCGGTCATTGCTGGAGGGCTTGCTGATGTTTCCTGGTCTCTGGCCTCCAGACTTGAGCAAGATGTTCCAGACCGGGGAACTGAAAGCCTCATCCACATTCATACTGGATTTCACACTCGTCTCAAAAACTCAGATTCCATGCTCCTGAGCCAACTTACCTGCCTGCTGATTCTATACCTTCCTCTTGGTCCCCATGTGACATTTATTCTCCAGCAGTAGGTACTCCACCCCAGCTGGGGCATTCTCTTTGATGCTCTATCCAGTTCTGAATAATCTCAAAGGATTTCCCATCTATGATGTCACATACTAGAATAATGCCCTGGAGGATGGCAGAGTTCACAATGGAAGCTTGGATCACACTCCCTGTTCAGGTTTCCCTCTGTCCTCTAAGTGACTCGTGGCTCAATGGTAATGGGCAGTAATTATCATCTTAATGACTCTTGGCCAGCTGTGTTCCAGACTTGCAGTTTGATCTTTTTCCCTCTATATCCACATTGCAGATCTTGAAATCAATTCCAGTGGTAGAGATTGCTGAAGTTGTCTTCTGCAAAGCAAATGATCAGAAAAGTTGTGTCTATCCCTGAGTCCTGGATCAGCAGCAACTTGAAGAGGTGGTCCTAGGCTTTGGCTATGTTAGACACTTAGGGAGCACAAGAAGGGGTCTCAAGAGCTAAATTCTTAACCGGTAACTTTTAAAACACACATATATAGTCAAATGACTTTCTACAAAGGTGCCAAGATAGTTCCATGGGGGAAAGGTCATCTTTTTAATAAATGGTGCTGAAACAACTAAATATCCCACATGGAATAAAACGAATTTGGATCTTAGCTTTACATCAAACAAAAAAAATAACTTAAAATGTTTCATACACCTAAGCATAAAAATTAAAATTATCAAATTTCTGAAAGAAAACACAGAAGAAGATTCTGGTGATTTTGGAGTAGATAAACACTTTTTTAGACAACATGGTAGAAGTACTAGGTCATAAGTGAAAAAACATGATTAAATCTGACTTCATCAGAATTCAAATTTGCTGCTTCTCAGACAACACTGTTAAGAAAATGAAAAGTCAAAGTCACAAAGAGGGAGAACATATTTGTGATGCATATATCTTATAAGATTCATGATCAATCTATATAACATACAGATCATTAATAAGAAGACAAACCATTTAATAATGGCTTCCCATTTAATAAGGGAAAGTTTTGTATAGGTACATCATAGGAAAAAGTATATAATTGGCCAATTAACACATGAAAAGGTGTTCAAGATCATTAGTGGCTAGATGGGTTGATATCTTTATCAAAACTCATCAAACACCACTTTAAAACAGAAATTTTCAACCAGTGTGCTGCAAGAAGTTTTAAAATATGCAATACCTGACTATTTAGTCAGGGGCACTGACCTCTTTTCTCTTACGTTGTCAAATAAAATAAATGACAACAGCCAACACAATGATAGGCATTGGTGTGAGTGCCCTGTCTTGAACCATAAATATGTAGGTCATATAGTAGAGTTGAATCTTACTGGTCATGCCACATAATGAGGTTGTGTCCAATTGGTTAATCTTGGTACCAGAAGTCTTTGAATACAAGTACAGGCCCCTGGTATTTTTTAAAACGTCACTTTAGAGCAAAAAGGCTAGGTAATTACTTTTTTTTGTAAATAAAAATTATACCTATTTTTGTCCAATCAGCAAAAAATGTAATATAAATTGTAATGTAAATTGGTGTGCTGCAGAATTTTAATAATTAGTTTATATGTGCCATGATATGAAAAAGGTTGAAAATCACTGCTTTAAAAGAGATGGTTTTTACTGTATGTAAGATACTCTATCTGGATCTATCTGCTTGTTTCATTTCCTTATTCAGATGGAATGCCAATATGGCAACCTCTAGGATTTGTCACAAATGAGAAACAAAGTGCCATCTTCACTTCAAAATTTCAGGTCTTGTGTGTGGAGATGGAAACGAACACTTTTTTGGAGCCATGAATATTGTCCAGACTCCACCTGTCACTCCAATAAAACATTCAGAAGATTTATAGACACAGGACTCCTGTTGGCAATGCTACAGTATCCTTAGTTGATTCATTCACTCAGTCACTCATAGAATGTGGGGCATTTCCTACCACTTTGCTTCATCATCTATTGTTTTTGAGGTTCAGATAACACCAAACCTGTCTGAAATTTTCCTTCCAGCAAGTGAGGCTCACCAATGACATGCAAATTTTTCAAAGATGACTAACACAGAGTCTTCTTTTCTGAAAAACATAATTTGAATAAAATAATTTTATTTTTTTATTTATTTATCCTCACCAGAGGACATCTTTTTTATTCATTTTAGAGAGAGGAGGAGAGAGAGAGAGAGAAACATCCATGCGAAAGAGAAACAGATGGGTTGCCTTCCACACACGCCCCAACTGGGGATCAAACCCAGCCAAGATAAATAAAATAGGTTCGACTCCCAGTCAGGGCACATGTGTGGGTTGCAGCCCAAGTCCCCAGTTGGGGGCATGCAAGAGGCAACTCTTTGATGTATTTCTTGCACACTGATGTTTCTCTTTCTCTTTCTCCATCCCTTCCCCTCTCTCTGAAAATAAATAGATAATATCTTTTAAAAAAGAGCCAAATAAAATAATTTTAAAAGTTCCTTAAATTTGTCATGTTTTAAAGATAAATGACACTCTAAATATGAAGCAAAAAAATAAGGTTATTTTTAAAAGGTATTTAGTAAATATAGTACAATTTTATAAATTTAAAATATGAAGAATATAAAAATGTCACCATTTATGACCTTTCTCCCTCAAGCTTAAAAGGTTTTATTTGTTTTGGCTCAACATGTAGTATGTACTTAAAATTAAGTATATCCAAAAAGCAAAAATAGTATGTTTTTCATGTTTCTCTAGTTATTTAAAACAAATGTCAAGCACTGATGTATTTTGAATCATATTTTATAATGATTTACTGGAGTACTTAAGAACATCAACTACATCCAACTTCTAGGGATTTTATGTAAAATATTGGGTTAGCCAAAAAAAATTGTTTGGCTTTTTTTGTAATGGCTCTAGTAGTGCTTAGTTGTCTTTAACTTCATTCAAAAAAATTTTGTTGAATTGTATCAACATTTATTTTAAAAACTTATCAAAATTGGAGAATTTTTATGAAGGCTTTTTAATAACAAAAAAGGAAAATAATACATATTTTCAGCATATTATGCTTTATTATTTCAAGATGGGTAAAAATGCAACTGAAATGCAAAAAAAGTTTTGTGCAGTTTATGTAGAAGGTGCCATGACTGATTGAAGTGTCAAAAGTGGTTTGTGAAATTTCCTGCTGGAGATTTCTCTCTGGATGATGCTCCATGGTCAGATAGACCCGTCGAAGTTGAGAGCAATCAAATCGAGACATTAATTGAGAACTATCAAGATTATACCACACAGGAGATAGCCAACATATTCAAAATATCCAAATCAATAAACTTATTGGTAAAAATGAAAAATTTATCTTTTATTTTATGGAAAAAACAGACTTTTTTGGCTAACCCAATATATCAAATATACATTTTACATATTGAAAAGTAATTTTCAGGAAGCATTTTTTTGGATTACAAGGATTTCACATAATACAGGTTAGGTGTCTTTTATTATATTTGCAAAATCATACATTTTCATTGAAATAGCTTCTCAAAGTAAAATTTTGACAACAAGTAAAACCAATGCATTAAGTAAGTATTAATCTTGGAACAGTCTCATGCATGCTCTCAGAAAATTTCCACTCTGTTCCAAAGACCTACACCAAGTGATGGATGAGACCTAATAGTTGCAAGACTCACATTGTCAACACTGTGAAGGATCACAGACTTGGTGACCTTTATGGGATTTCACCAGAGTTGTGTCAACACCAAAATGTTTTGACTTTTCCCTGCAGAAAATATTTTCCTATTAGAAATGCTAGCTTGGAATCTAGGTTAATAGAGAACTTTATCTAAACCAGTCAATTTTTCTTTTTCAAAATGAAACCACAGAAGTAAATATGGTTTAAGATTACTAATACCTATAACAAGGAAGAAGGAAGTTTAGCAAATAAAAACTCAAAGGGATTTTTGATGAAGGAAATATTTCAATTCCCTTCTCTTTCCCTTTAAGAGAAAAATTCCATAAACATATTAAGCCCTTTAACATTCAATTATAAAACCTTTATTTAAAAAATATATATATATGCATATGGCACCTACCTATCTATTTACTTCTGAGATTAAGAAATAGTAACATTTCTTTATATTTGTTTCAGGTTTTTTAATTAAAAAATATATACATACTGAGGCCCTATTCATCAATCATTTTCCCTTTCCATAAGCCCAAATCCTAGAATGATAGTGTCAGTCTCAGTAATGTTCTAAACCTTTACTATACATGCATGTTTCTACAAATAATAGATGCAATACAACTACTTGGTGGTATTTACGTTTTAAAGAATGGTAGTGTACTGGATGTGCTATTTTTTTATTTAAGTATGTTTTAAAGTCTTACCCATGTTAATCCAATTAAACTGAGTTGTACATTTTAGTTCTGTGTCACGGGATCATTTGCCCGTTTGACTGCTAAGAGACAGTAGTTGACTCCACATCTTGCCATTACAAACACAGCAGTATTTCATGAGCATCCTTATACATCACTTTTTATGTACATGGTGGAGAATTCATCTAGGATAGGCACTCCGAGGGGTAAAATGTGCACATCTTCCACTTCAACTATGTATCACCAAACTGCACTCCAATAAATATATGCTTTTATATTTCCTCCAGTCATGTCTGAGGTCTCATTTCCCCACACCCTCACCAAAAGTCAGTTTACCAGGTTTACCAATTGTTGCCCATCTGATGGATATGAAATACTACCTCATTGCAGTTTAAATTTGATATTTGATAACTAATGAAACTAAAGATCTACTAAGTTTTCTGTAAATTATTTTTTAGCATTCTTGTTCAGTTTTCTATTGGATTGCTTGTGTTTCTCATTGATATGTTGCACTTTCTAATATATTTTGAATACCGATTGTAGAAGAATAAGACTTTCATTGTGTTTAAAATTAATCTGTTAGACCATTTACATATGCTAATTTAATTTCACTGAAACTTTGTAAAAAAAGTTTTACAATTTGTTTTATTTCTATCCTGAGTCTCAAGTCTTACTCCTCAATATTACATACATGTTCTCTTAACCTATTCTAATAAACCTCACCATTACCTCTCTACCTACCTATCCATCTCAGAGAGAGGCAGTGTATCATCATGTTTAAGAGAACAAGGCAGGCTCTGGACCAGACTCACACTTTCTTGCTTTGAATCTCAGCTCTGTAACATCCTAGTCATATAACAATGGGCACATTAAATAACTTCTCTGTGCTTCAGTATTTTCATTTGTTAAATGTATAAAATAATAGTACTTCCCTGGTAGGATTACTATGAAGATAGAACCCTTAGCACAATGACTAGCACAGAGTAAGCAATCTATGTTAATCACAGTATAAATAATTACAGTATAAAAGATTTTAAAGTTACAGTATTATTTAGAACTTTTAGAAGTTGTTGGGGGAAGAAGGCATAAGGGGACTAGATGGTAATGGAAAAAATACAATAAAGATTAAATTAAAAATAAGTAAATACAATAGGTAATATTCATTGAGCACTTACAAAAAATAAATTAATTAAAATATAAATTAAGGGAAGGGAGAAACATGCTGTCTCCCTCCAGAGTGTTTATGGGACCAGCTTTTCCTGGAAGCTGCGTGGTGAATAGCAGCTCCAGCAACACACACGGACTCCAGGAGGTGTGACTGTGTCCCGGAAGAGGGTGCCTGAAGACGGAGAGCCACCTACTTAGCTGCCTTGGGCTCTAAGAATTCTGGTCATTGTTTTGGGCTTTGGTCCTTTTGGGAACAGCTGGGTTCCCTTTGTGTTTTGCAAAAGAGATGAGCCTGGAGACGGGGAATCTAAACACTCCCAAATTGTGCAACATACTAATGACCTTTTTTCTTCCCCACCAACCTCTGCCTCTAGAATTTGCCTATGGGTGACGACAGGCAGCCAAACCCCACTTTTGTTCAGTAACAGTTTTACTAATTAATGTTTCATACTTGTCACCTGATTTTAAACAGTAGAGAATAAAATTAGCCTCATTTTTCTAACTTAAAAGTTCCAGTAATGAAAGATCCTCAAAGGGAAAGATTTTCCACTTATAATTTTAACCTTAAGGTTAATTTTTTTTAAAAGTATGGCAGTTGGAGACTATTCTTTTTATGCTCCCTTATCTCTAGCTAGAAATAGCTTCAAGCAAAGAAAAAAATCTTTTAGTTTTACAAAATATATAAAAACTATATATAAAGTATATAGAACTTCTAGCCTTCTAATAACCACTCCTATTTTTTTGGCATAATGTTGGTTAGTTTTGACAGGATTATAATTTATTTATTATCTATAATTAAGTTAAATACTAAATAAGCTGCTGTTTGTAAATCAGATCCTCCCTACTTTTTCCCATCAGAATGCTTGTATAGACAAGAAAAAGATTTATCCTGAAAAGCAGGATTACTAGTGTGAAGTAAGGCTCATTGTCATAATAACAATTCTGATTTGTTTTCCATAACTATATTAAGCATATTTATTTTTCTTCACTAAATTTCCTGTGTTTTACAAGATAAAAGTTTAGTGACTCTACAGAATATTTAATTTTCCACCTAAGAAGGAATGCTTTACAATAGAAAATCATTTATGATCCAGTTCTATGAACACTAACTTTTTAACTCAAGAGTTGCATTTGCATAGATCACGTTTTCCACAGCTCAGCTCTCTCAGAAGTCTCCATCTTACCTCTGAAACTGGATTGGTTAACATCAGCCCTGACAGAGGATCTGAAGGGGACTAGTGACAGTGAGCTAACTGAACTTTTAATTACACTTTAAAGAAAGAAAACACCATAAATTTACATCGATGCTTTGTTGGTATCTTGATTACCCCTGAGGGTCAATTCCCTATCTTAAAATTCCCTGGTCTGTCCTTCCTTGGTTGTGACATAAAGCATATATAAGAAACAATGGTTCTAGAAATTTCAAAGCATTTGAGACTGATATTCAGCAGTATCATTTTTATATAATGAATAAAATTATTTAATCATAATAAAATGGTGATTGCAAGGTGGTTTTTCCTCACTCAGCATATTTTCCACTTCTAAACACCTACTTCAGTCAAAGTGTGGAATTTGTTGAACACCTTATGGAATGCTAACATCCAGAAATGTGGCTGTGTACTGTTGGAACACACAGCATTTTTCCACTATCAATGGAGTGTATCCATTTGTGAGTATGTGTGTATGTGTCAAATCTGGGCATGATATTTAATCAGAACCAAGTGTGTGAACAGGAAGTGTTTAGAATTGAGAAGACCTTAAGTAAGTCATCTATAGATAAGTACTTTGCCTTCCTTTTCTGAATATCTATTTTGTCCTAAAGAGAAAAATCACTTAGCTAGCTAGTGCTGAACAACTCTTTAAATATAATTTAATCTTTCAGGAACAATGAGGGAACTTAATCTCCAGGAATAAAAATCACTTAAGAATCTGATAACAAGAGTCCACAGATGTCAGAAGATACTTTTTTGGTCAACAAGCAGTTTTTGAATTCTCTTATCAGTGACTTTATAAGTCAATTTAGTTGAAAATAAAAATTATATATCCACTCTATAACCATTTAATGCTTTTATATGATTAAAACCTCAATCTATATAGATAAAAACACTGAGAGAACAATTGCTCATATTTTCTTCATGATTTCACAGTCTGTAGGTCAGAATCTTCATTCATAGAAATACAAAATCTTCTGACATTGCTTATAAAACATAAGTTTCTCATTAAATATTCCTACATTTCACATATTTTTTTCTTTACCTAATTTAATGAGTTTCGTAGATTTCACTACAAAAGATGTAAACTGAAATGGTTCTGAGAAAAAGAATTATATTTTAGAAAGGAAGTTACCATTCTGAGAGCATAGCTATTCATTATTGGACAGTGATTTTTACAATTTACTTTTAAAATCTTTCCCTATCCCAAGGTCAAAAAGAAAATTCACTTATATTTTCTTCTCAGAGTTTTAAAGATTACCCTTGGATGCATGTGTGTATGTATTTTCATGCTGTGAGGTAAGGAGCCACTTTAATTTTTTAAAATAAATAGATAACTTTTTTATCTCGATATAGTGGATAGCCCTTCATTTTCTCCCTAATCTCCAGCATTGCCTTTGAAATGTGTCCGTGTTCCTTACCCACAGGTGTCTCTGTCTGAGTTCTCTTGTCTGTCCCATCGATCTTGTCTCTCACTGCATTTGCCAGTGCCGTGCCGTCTTAAGTGCTACAGATCTGTAGTGATTACTGAGACCCAGCATGGCAAGTTTCCCCTCCTTTTCCTTTATAAGGGGTTTGGCTATCTTGGACCCATGTTTATATCAATAATAGATCAACTTGTCAAGATCCATGAAATCCCAGTTAAAATTTTTGTTGAGATACTGAACTTATATCAATTTTAAGAAAATTTAATATCTTTAGAATTTGAAGCCTTTCATATCACTTAGGATTATATATTTAAAATTATTACCCTTTATTAATTGTTATTTATGTGTCATTTGCTTATGATGCTTTATAATTTTTATTATAACTCTATGATGCAGGTAACATCTACTGCTTTCAAGAGTGAAGAAACAGAATCTCAGATTATTTGTCCGAACCCACATGACTGGCAGAATAAGGATCTAATACTATGTCAGTCTTGTAAAGAGCTCATGTTGTTAAAAATTTTTCAATACTTCTTTTCCATATATTGTGAGAACTTCCAGCTAATATCTTTATTATAAAATGTTTTAATATCAGTTTCTCTGTAAAGAAGGAATATGTACTGTCTCGCTTAACTCCATCATAACAAGTACACAGCACTGCCTATTACTAAAGTATTTTCTACTGATTTTTTTTAACATAGTCTGTATTCATTTGCTAAGGCTGCTGTAACAAAGTACCAGGGCTGAGTGGCTTAAACAACAGAAGTTTATTGTTTCATAGTTGCAGAGGCTACAAGTACAAGACCAAGTTGTTGGCAGGTCTCATTCATTCTAAGGGCTGTGAGACAGAATCTGTTCCACTCTTTTCACCTCACTTCTGTCAGTTTGCTGGCAATCATTGGCTTTCTTTGGCTTGTAAAAGCACCACCTCAATCTACATCTTCACCTGCATGTGGAAGTTTCCCTGTGTGTTTGTGTCTGTGTCCAATTTTTCACCTTTTATAATGACGCCAGTTATATTGGCTTAGGAGCCTACCTTACTCTGGTATGACCTTATGTTGCGTTACCTTAAATAATTATAACTGCAATGATGCTATACCAAAAAAAGCTAATTTTCTGAGATACTAAGGGTTAGGAATTCAACATATGAATCTGGGTAAGGAAGCTTTGGACATAATTAAACTCATTACATGATCTTAGAGTAAACTGATCCTACTTAGAATATTTGTAAATAAGTACAGATGTTTTTATTGTATTAATCATTATATTTATTTCCAACACGGAGAAAGACTGTGACAAATTGGCAGTAAATAGGTCAACTACTGGGGGAAATTTTAAGGCAGTGACTGTTTTACAACTATTTCATGTGGGGCCACTCATGACACGTTAGTCCTGTCCTTTAAGGGATGTGTGGGGCCAGTGAAAGCCCCTGAGTCAGGGAAGGAGCCCCCTTCTCTATGCTCCATCATGCTGCCTTGTTTTTCACTTGCCCCCTCTGAGACTCAAAGAGCTTGCATAGTAACGATTGTATACATCTGTGTTCTAATACCTAGCACAGCACTCAATATCACATGGTCAGTCTCACTCCTTTCCTCAAACCAGGAGCTCCCTAAGAATAATGCATGCATTAATTTGAGGCTCATTAACATCAGCCTCCCAGACCCTATTTATTACTTGGACATGTAAAGTGGTAGAGACAATAGAAACCTACATTATTTAAAAAAACATTGTGTTAGCAAAATATTACTTGCTCAACTTTGTCTCTAACTTTTTTTGGAAGAGGGTACATTAAGGCAAAACCCTCTAGGAAATACAGCATACATATCTATCTATCTATCATCTATCTGTCATCTCTCTTTTTCTCTCTCTCCAAGACACTAGATAGTAAATAGCTGCCCTGTGCTAAATATTTGAAAAACAAAATTTTAAAAAAGGAAAGGATTAAGGAGGAAGAGGTTAAAGATGAGGAGGAAAGGGCATGGGAAAGAAACAGTATTATTGATCAGATCACCCTGCAACTGGTACTGAGGGTTATAGTTCTCCATCATGATGAATGCAACGTAGTTGGAGATGGCACCATTACTAGCCACTGCTGATTCGCTTGTTATGTAAGTTTTATGAGGATCCCCTCTGTTTTATGCACACAGTCATAGGAAAGTTTTTTATATATTTATCCAATATTTCTAGGCATTTGAAAACAAATGATATTTTTTTAAAATTTTGCCTGCCATCTTGCAAAACCAAAAGTTCATTTTTCCTCCTTTTTCAAAATATTTATTAATCTTTGCATAGTTCTAAACACAGTTGTACTGTTGTTGACATCAGGGTCACAAAAGTAAACAGGAAAGTTTTTAGTGAGGAATAATAACTAATAATAAACATGATAAATATGTAGATTATAAATATAGTAAAGGTCATAAGTGCTGCAGCCAAACACAAAATAAAGCAGGGTCAGGGGAATGAGGAATGGAATATTGTGTGGGGTAGAAGGAACATCAGTGGGTTCCCACTCATTTAAAAAGATGACTTTTACTTTGGCTAATCCACATGCTGTGTGAGTCATTATTCTGAGCCAATATCCAGGTGATTAAACTATGTCAAAACAGGAGAGAAAGAAATCTTAGTGAGCAGACAGTGCAAACCTGGCTTCACCAAGGGGAAGGTGCCAGTGTAAGGACTTGCAGATACACATCTCATGTACATGCCACAAACCACAAGATGTACAACTGTCCTCCTTAAAAGATCTGTCAGCCTACTCAGGGGACCATCCTCTCTATGACCGCTTTTAGCCAACGATCTTAATTTAGAAAAAAAAATCAAACACAATACCCTCTATTTTGAAAACAATCTGAGGTTTTCTTCTCTTGTAAACTTGGCTCTGCGTTTGTGGTGACAAACTTTATAAGCACTGTTGTGCTAGCTGATACTGGCTCTTGAGAGATTATTTATTAGACACTCGGAAACTTTACCAGCCAGTTGTAAAACCATGGTAACTTGAAAAGAGCAATGGTGAAAGTATTCACACCCCACTAATTGGCAAATGTTAAAAATCAGGACTTCTATGCTGGAGAGCTTTTACCAGCATAACACTGTCACAAGCTCCACCTTCCTTGTTGAGGCAATCATGAAAATGTGCGTGTCAGACTTGCAACTGCCAGGAGCCTAATCAACTGTTGGCTTCAGATGCTGTGCTCTGAAATCTATCACGGATTTTGCCCCAAGACCAGTCTTCCCAAGTGCAGCTGACAATTGAGCATGACAGGCATGGTAGGCCCCTTCCTGAAAGATGCTGATTTTCTCTGACAGCTGATTTTGAATCCAGGATTCCATGACGTCCTTACAGAACTTTCCTTTGAACTACACTGTTGTCCAAGAAGCCTCCACTCAAACTATTTTTACTCCTTTCCTCTGGGATCAGACCTGCATCATGGTCTGATGACTCTCCCAGCCCTCTCCAGCTTCCTTTTCATTTTTTCTCAATGCATTTACTCTAATAAACATCTTGCATATACAATTCTATCTTGACATCTCCTTCTCTGAGGATTCAGACTAACTCACACATAGGATACAAGCACATCTCCTGCTGCACCCTAGCTTACTCTCTCTGAATTATGACACTGCCCTGTAGTTCACGATCCCCGATGTCGTCTTCCACACACGGTCACCCTCAATCCTATCCCCTAGGTCCATATTCTGTGATGAGCTCTTTTCCCTTTCACCCGTGTACTATTCTTCTACACACTTCACAGAATGCTTAAGATTTTGATTGAAGTATAACATACACACTGAAAAGTGCACATTTTTAACTTACCGAGTTTGAACAAACTGAACTAGCTCCCAGATCAAGAAACAGAACTTCACCAGTGCCCCACAATCCTCTTTCATGTTTCTTTCTAATCACACCCTGTGTCCCAAGGCTTACCATAATTCTGACTTCTAAAAGCACACATTGCTTTTAGCCTCTTTTTCCTCTTTTTAAAAGTGAAATCATATAGTGTGTAGGTTTTTGTGCCTGGCTTTTTATACTCAATAATATGTTCAGGAGTTTATTCTATATTTTGTGTATAATTATAGTTTATTGTCAACACTGCCATCCTGTAGTATCATAATTAATGTATATATTCTATTGTTGCTAGAATTTCCAGTAATTTCCAATTTAACACTGCTACAAGTAGCATTGCTGTGAACATTTTATTAGACATCTTTTTAGGAATTTATGTGCATATTTCTATCAGGTTTACCTAAGAAAGGACTAACTGAGTCATAAGTAATGTGTAAGTCAGCTTTAGTAGATGCTGCCGTTTTCTAAAAGGAACCATTTATACCCCCATCAACAAAGTTTTAGAAGTCCAGTTGCTACACATTCTTAGCCATACTTGGAATTCTGTCTTTTTATTTTCCCCGTTCTGATCGGGGTGCTCATTCTTAATCAGCAGTTGTGTTGCTGCATAGATGGTTCTCCAATTGTTTCCCTTTTTAACCACTATATCACAAAGAATGCTTGTTATTGATTCTTAGTCTATTCCTTTATTAAGTTCCACTAACCCTCTGAATCAGAAATGTTGTTTAGTTCTGTGTTTTTCTGGTATGAGTAGAGCAATAGTTGCCTTCCATTCTTCTTCCAATTCTTTGCAGTCATTAATGCATAAGATCATTACTTACTGCTCTGACTGGTGTGGCTCAGTGGATTGGGCATTGTCCTGTAAGGCAAAACATTGTTGGTTCGATACCTGATGAGGGCACATGCCTGGGTTGTGGGCCAGACCCCTCCTTGGAAACGTGTGAGAGGCAACCAATTGATGTTTCTCTTGCACATCAATGTTTCTCTCTCTTTCTCCCTCCCTTCTCTCTCTAGAAATAACTAAATATAATCTTTTTGAAAATTATGACTACTTGCTAAAGTAGCGCTGTAGTCATGGAACAGTGATACAGATTGTAGCAACTACAGTACACTGCATGTGTTCTTTAGAAATGATCTGTTAGGATGAGTCCTTGTACTTATTCCATAACTACCACACATGGGGTGGAAGAAAGGCTTTATTTTTCCTACTCTTTTGCCCTGAGGCTTACCAAAATGAGAGGTCCATCCAAGTGATTCCCAATTCTGTTGACTTTGCAACAGGCACATAAGATTTTCGCTATCCCAGAGAGTGAAATTTAGTTCTGGGTACAATAAATGCTCCCAGTTTTTGTTTCCAAAAGGACCCAAATTTATTTTATTAAAACAAATCATATATTAATAAAACTTTTACTTGAAAACAAATATTATCATCCCTAGTGTTAGAATTTGTCTCCACAACTGAAAGACTCTCAGAAATAGGTTTCTGAAATCTTTTGTTTTCCTAGTTCTGCTTTTTCTTTTTTCTTTTTTTTAAGGATTTTGTTTATTTATTTTTTAGAGAGGAGAAGGGAGGGAGAAAGAGAGGGAGAGAAACACCAATGAGTGATTGCCTCCCACGAGCAGGTCTTCCTCCTGGGGACCTGGCCTTCAACCCAGGCATGTGCCCTAGACTGGGAATCAAACCGGCCATCCTTTGATTTGCAGGCCGCCACTCAGTCCACTAAGCCACGCCAGCCAGGGCAAAGTTCTGCTTTCTCTTAACATCCAAGTGATCCCTAATTCTATATGCCTTGGTTTTAGGCTTACAAATACAAAGTCTACATTTTGGCCAGAGCTAGCAAAAAAGAATACCAAAAAAACAATAATAAAGGAAGTTTAGGTGTTCCTCATGGTTGCATAAATTGTTTTCAAGCCCCAATAATGTATATTAATAATTAAATTATTTTAGACAAAGTCCTGCTCTTCTGATATGTTTTTACCCAGAATCACAATTTCACTGTAATAAATGCAGGCTATGTGCTTGGAGAGGATTTTTATAATCCTATAGTAAAAATTATTTTATCAGGCTGGCACACATCACTTTTCCCAAGAAGGAGATAAGTGATTTGTAAATTTCATAGCTCCGTTTCTTCAGCTTGTGTTCCCAAGAACAAGTGATTAGGTGATGACTAATGACCTTTCCAACTCTGCACTATTATAATGCAATGCTTGACAAAAATCCCCAGTGGATGCAAACATATGTTTGATTGATTTTATATATTTTATAGTCTTCATATTTGACAGATTTTAGTTTCTTTTAAAGAAAAGAGACATTAATCCTTAACAATCACAGAATAAGAAATTCAAATTCTTTTTAAAAATAACATTTAAATTTCTAATAAAAAGGGTCAACATTTTTTTAAAGTCATGCAGTAAGACAGAATATCAATAGATAATATCAACCATCACAACTGACACCACAATAAAAATAAGAGAAAAATAGGATCTTGACTTGTATACTATATTAGTGTTTTTAGTAGCTATAGCAATGAAAATCCACTGTAGTAAATTTTAATACTTTTCCATAGTTAATAATTATAGTTGTTCAATATGATTATACTGTAGTTAAATTAAATATTAATCCTTTCAGTTGATAAAATGCAATATCCTCAGACAATGGAGAAAAGGGAAGAAGAGAGGGAAGAGAAATATATAACAAAAACAAGCTATTTTGTTTAGCCAAGTTCCCCATAACAAGTAAAATTGTAATTTTTTTATGAAAATACTGTAATGGGCAAATAGGGGGAAAGGTGAATTTTCCAAAGGGTGCAAAATGTTAGTAGAGTTATTTTGTGTGAAAAAAATGGAAAAACTTGAGATGACAGAGAAAGTTAAGGAGTATGGGAGATGAATCAATGAGATTTAAAAGACCTTATGGTTTTCAATGGGCCTCTTTCCTCCCCAACTATGACAAATTTGACAAATTTCTGAATGCACACACAGTCTGAAATTAGTTGATAATAATCTGGTTATCATTTTGAATTTGTACTAGGATTATCCCAGAGGATTGAGTAGTTCTGAAATCTCACAGGATTTCAACAGGAGATTTTGGACTCTGACAAAGCCTTTGACATGGTACTTAGGTGAACCAGATCCCCAAGGGCAAGAAGGTTCCAGCTAATTAAGTTATAAAGATAATGGCTACAGTACTAAAACCTTACTCAGAAATGAAAGTTATCAATGAGGACTCAGAGTTTTATGACCTGGGCCAATGTGTGGGGGGTATAGCACATTTGACTGCACCCATGTCAAATAATTGTGCCTATGACTACTTTATTTTCTACCCAATACTTCTAAAAAAAAGGAACTGAAGCTTACTCACTCATATCTGTTATCTGAAGTTTTCACCACAGAGAGTAGATGTTTGATAATGAATTCTTATGACAGAGATTTAAGTGAGCCTGAAAAGATCTTGTAATATAATGAAATGAAAGGATTGGCTTTGGCACCAGAGGAAGTTCAAATCTTGGCTTAAGGTAACCTTAAGCAACTTCTTAAATTTTATGAATTTTAGTCCTATCAATTGCAAAATAAGATAATATTATCTGTCTCAAAGCAGTACAGCAAAATGAAACAATAAAAAAGTACCAATTAAATAAGAGGCATGGGAATTCAGTGTGTGTGTGTGTGTGTGTGTGTGTGTGTGTGTGTAATGTATACATATTTTTGTTATACCTTCAAAGGTTGTAAGCCTTTTAATTAGAATTTTGTAAGGTAAGGGATATCTTCTTTACATTTAGAAAAATTCTTTTGCTTAATTTTGTATGGCCCATGGGCTCCTTTGAAAAGGAGTCCCATGAAGCCTTTCTGTAGGTAGGTAATTACAGTATTTAGTATTATCTATGTACAGTTTTTAGTGGCAATGTTTTATCTTTGAATGGTGAAATAACTATTAATGCACAGAGTTCTTTTCCTGTGTAAAGTAAAACATGACTATTTGTACATTTCCAAAGAGTATTTACACTGAAACATTTTATTAAAAAGTACCTTTGTCACTAACTCTTTAGTAATATAGTGTTTGCATAAAACATCTATCATTATTTAGTCACCATTGTCACAGAAATTCAGAATTTAGAAATAAGTTACTATTGTTATTAGCAGTATATCCTCTCAATATCTGTGACCTCTTCAAGCTTCTAGATGAATATAGCAAGAGTAGAAACTGGTCAGCATTGCAGAATCCTGAAAAATTATAAAGGTCTCATGATGAATAAACCATGGAGTTAGGAAATGGTACATTGCAAGCCCAACTCAAAACTATAAAGTTTTTTTAAATCTTTGTATAGATTACAATATCTTTACATCGCAATATTTTTCTTATACTCTCCTCCACACCATAACAGCCTATATCCAATGATTACTGGCAGAGGAAATTCGGGAGGGAGAGAGAGAGGATAGTTTTCTCAGGGAGCTCATTCATCAACTGTATATTTTTCTTGTGAGTTCTTGGCCCTTGAATCATTATAAAACAAGTACCCATGAGCAAGAGAATGATCTTAGACAGATTCAGGAACTCTTTGCATTTTGGTTCTCAAGATTTTTTGCTTCCCCATAAAAAAAGGTTTTCCTTAAAGTCTGGAACATCATAAGATATGAATTCTTAGATCAAATTGAGATAAAATTTAATATTACAGAAGTTTTAACACATATGATACCAAAAGCACTGGCAACAACAACAACAAAAATGAGTGAATTGGATTTCATTAAAATTAAACATTTTTGTGCATCAAAGGACTATCTAGCAACAGAATAAAAAGGCAACACATTGAATAAGACAAAATATTTGCAAATCATATATTTGATAAGGGATTAAATCTATAATATGTAAAGAACTCTTACAACTCAACAACAATAACAAGGAAACAACAAAAAATGAGGAAAGGACTTCAGACAGATGTTTCTCCAAGATATGCACATGAATTGCCAATATGATAGGAAGAGAAGAAGGAAGGAAGGAAGAAAGGAAGGAAGGAAGGGGGAAAGAAGGAGAAAAGAGAGAGGAAGAGAGAAAGGATGGAAGAGAGAAAAGAAAGAAGGAAAGAAAGAAACGTGTTGGTGAGAATGCAGAGAAATTTGAAATATTGTGCATTGCTGGAGGGACTATAAAATGGTTCAGCTGCTGAGGAAAACAATATTGTGTTTCCTCAAAAAATTAAAAC
>CM052538.1:41101859-41126199 GCA_028533065.1 Trachops cirrhosus
TTAACAACCACACCTAAAACAAAAACAAGAAGAAACTAAGCAAACAACTGGAACAGGAACAGAACCACAGAAATGGAGATCACATGGAGGACTAGCAACAGGGGAGTGGGAGGAGGAGAGAGGGGGGAAAGATACAGAGAATAAGTAGCATAGATGGTAGGTAGAAAATAAACAGCAGTGGGGGGAAGAATAGTATGGGAAATGTTGAAGCCAAAGAACTTCTATGTATGACACATGGACATGAACTAAAGGGGGGGGAATGTGGGTGGGAGAGGGTGTTCAGGGTGGAGGGGAATGAAGAGGGAAAATGGGACAACTGTAATAGTATAATAATTACAATGTATTAAAAAGCATATAATATTTCTAGAATATCTCTGTCTCAGGCTGTTCTTGATAGATATGTCTAGATATTTGACAAGGTCTCAAAGCCCAGCATACTCTCATAGCAGACTTCACGGAAGGGAAGACCAAGCTGTACAGATGCAGTTTATGATAAGCTTAGCTTCATCACTGCCTAAGGCAGTTGTACCAACTTTTGGGCACCAGGGACTGGTTTCATGGAAGACAATTTTTCCATGGACCAGAGTTGAGGGGGATGGTTTTGGGATGATTCAAGTACATTATATTCAAGCTCACCTCCTACTGTGCAGCCAGGTTCCTAACAGGACCGGTACCTGTCCATGACCCAGAGGTTAGGGACCCCTGTTCTAGGATTTTTATGGTTTTGAGGCTAACATTTAATCTTTAATCCATTTAAGTTTATTCTTATGTGTAGCATAAGAAGGTGGTTTAGTTTCATTTTTCTGCACATATCTGTCCAATTTTCCCAACATCATTTATTGAATAAACTATATTTAGCCCATTGTATGTGCTTGCTTCTTCTGTCAAATATTAATTGATTATAAAGGTGTGGATTTCTGGGATCTCTATTTTGTTCCATTGATCTATGTGTCTGTTTTTATGCCAGTACCATGCTGTTTTGATTACTATGGCCTTATAGCTTGTTACTAGGTAGCATGATTCCCCCAGTTTTGTTCTTCTGTCTCAGGATTGTTATTGTCATGTAGGGCCTTTTGTGGTTCCATGTAAACTTCTGAAATATTTCTCCTAGTTCTGTGAGATATGCCATTGAAATTTTGGTGGGAATTGCATTGAAACTATAGACTGCTTTGGATAGCTTGCACATTTCAATGATGTTAATTCTTCCTACCCGTAAACATGGTAATACTTCCATTTATTTGTATTTTCTTCAATGTCTTATATTTTTCCAAGTACTGGTATTTTACATCCTTGGTTAGCTATATTCCTAGGCATTTTATTTTTATTTTTTATTCAATTATAAATGAGATGATTTTCTCAGTTCCCCTTTCTATGTTCACCAGGGATATTGGCAAATAATTTTCTCTCTTTGCAGTTGTCTTTATCTGGCTTTAGTGTTAGGATAATGCTGGCCTGGTAAAATGAGCTTCAAAGACATCCCTGCTCCTGAACTTTTTGGAACAGTCCTGACTGGCTACTGGCTCGGGGGTCACACTTAGCACAGCGGTCTCTACCCCAAGATTATTGACACATGTACTAAAAGGACTTTTTGTTTTTTTAACCTATGATCACTAATCCATCTGGAATTTTCCTTTGCAATAATCTAAATGCTATTTCAGATAAAAACAAACAAAATATGTGGGTGGACACAAAAATGTACTTATTGTAAGATTCCATTGATAGAAACTCCCCAAATAGGTAAAGGAACAGAGACAGAAAGCAGATCAAGGGTTGCCAGGGGCAGGAGGAGTGGGGAGTGAGTCCTTCTGTTGCAGGGTCTCCCTGTGGGGTGGTGGAGCGCCCTGCAACTAGATAGTGGTGGTGATGCTTGCAAAGCATTGTGAATGTCTGCCATGCTTAGGAATGGCACAAATTTAAAATACAACCAACAACTTTTATTATTTAAAATGAATCATGCCATGGAAAAATGAAGGATAAGAAAAGAATACAAGACAAAAACCTAAAAGAACCCCAAATAATAAAAATAAAAACTAGAAAACTGAATCATGCCATGGAGAAAAGCAAATCATAACAATGAAAGCAACTAAAAGAAACAGGGCCAAGAGTGAAGGTAAAACAAATCCAGCAGGTTCAATTGGCAGCTCTAGAGTTGGCCCTGATGCATTTTCCCGAGGCAGCTCCTCCTCTGTGACAGGAACCAGGGCAAGTTCCCTGGAGGGCTCTTCGGGCAGGGGTGGTGGGGTCTCAGTCAGGTCAGGAAATGCTGCAGAGGCCAGCCCTGGCTCCAGAGCTGCAGCTGGAGCGACGCTGGAGGTGGCATGACCACTGGAGGCAGACACCCCTCCAGGTCTGGAGTGTCCTGGCCCACCCTTGCACTGGACTCCTCAGGTGTATGATAGGTCTTGAAGCAAGAGCCAGCTCTGCCTCCTAAGCTTATGCTGGAGTTGCAAGATGAGAAAAAAATCACCCACATGCCCGTATTTCCATGTGCCCCCCAAAGACAGATCATAGCTAGAGCCCAGGACCTACCCCAGGACGTTCTCCCCACAGGCAGTCCAGCACACGGGTGGTCTGGTTCCGGTCTTTGCTCCTGGTCGACCTCTGCAGGTGCTCCCTGTGTGTCTGGCACAGGCCCCTCCCCATGCACTCCCCCCCAATCCACTTACCTCCCCCACCTTCTCACCCATGGGCTCTGCCTCCTTGGGCCCCAGGTCATCTGACCCTGTGTTTAAAGTGGGTATCATGTTCCAGGCTGCAGTCGAAAATGGTGAGCTGGCTGTGGAGTCCAGCAGCTTTGGGGTTGGTGTCGGCCCTGGTTTCTCAGACCCCGGTGGCCACAGTCATCTTGCATCTGCTCTAGCCCCAGGTGATGTAGACAGTGCCACCCACACTCCATATCCACCCAGCCAGTCTTGACCTGGGGTTACATAGGGTATGAACATGACCAGCACACCAGGCTTCTGAACAGCAACCCCCTCCCCACCTCCCCGCCATCCCAGCCTGTTCCTGCTTCAGCAGACCCTTCTGATGTGGACTCCGTCCGACCAGCGGTGTTTGTGGTGTTGTGGATGAGATGAACAAATTCACACAGACTACCGAAGTCCTGTGGAGAAAAAGGCACCGGCTGGGCCACTCTCTCAAGGGGAGAGCACCTGGACCCTTGCCTTGACAAGCTTTTATTGACTTTCTAGTAGCATAAATCAAAGAAGGTTCTCATTCATTATGCTCAGGTTTGCTTTAGGTAACTACTTTTTACAGATAACAAAGGAAAGGATGTTACTGATTACTTCCCACAGATTAACAAGGAAAAAGTATTGCAAACACAAGGGAACGATAAGAGTGATTGGTCAGGTTACACTTCAGTCCTTAGGAGAATTAGCACAGACTTCAGGAAGTTACTTTAAAGACATGCAGTAAGCACTTGCTGCTTCGACTCACCGTGAGGGAGTTTTAGCAAGAGCAAGCCTTAAAGCAGCCTAGGAACAATGCAGGCCAGGTTTCCCACGGGAAAGCTGATGCGTGGGCTTGGCATCCTACGTGCCAACACGCGCCTATGGGCTTTCCAATAGGGACGGGCTACATTTGTCATTGTCAGGCAGATTGGTTCTCTATACCTTCCCCATGTGAACCCTCCTCCACACACACCTGCACGTACACACAAGGGGAGGGGACATAGGACTGCTCAGGTGGGATCTGAGTGGTATGGCCTACCCTGAAAAAACTGCCCTAGGCCACCCTGTCTTACCTCTGGATTCTGCCTTGAAAATGGCCACAGGTGTCTGAGATGAGTGCAGACCCAGAGGCAGCCACTGAGGAACATATGATCACTGCTGCTTCTTTTATGGCCACGGCCTCAGGACACGGGCAGACAACATGAAAACGTTCCGTCGGGTGTCAAAGTCTCCAGCCAAATGAGCCTGGTATGGGCAGGTTTAGAATGTGGCTGCCTGGTTACCAGGGTTCCATGTTCTGTTGGGATCTATCATCAGGAAGTGAGACATTTGAGGTATCTACTGTTCTCCACAGTGGCTGCACCAGTCTACTTTCCCACCAACAGTGCAAAAGGGTTCCCTTTCTCCACATCTCGCCAGCAGTTGTTGTTTCATTTATTGATGATGGCCATTCCGACAGGTGTGAGGAGATATCTCAGTGTGGCTTTAACTTGCATTTCTAAGATGATTAGTGACGTTGAGCATCTTTTCATATGTCTATTGACCATCTGTATATTCTCTTTGGAGAAGTGTTTATTTATGTCCTTTGGCCTGAATTTTTAAGTTGGATGTTTTAGGATTTTTTTTTGTTTTTTGTTTTTTTTTGATGTTGAGTTTTATAATTTCTTTATATATTTTGGATATGAAACCCATATCAGATGTATCTGCGAATATGTTCTCCCATTCTGTGGATTGTGTTTTTATTTTGTCGATGGTTTCCTTTGCTGGACAAGATCCTTGTCATTTGCTGTAGCCCCATTTATTTATTTTTTTCCCTTGCCTGAGGCAATATATCAGATAAAATGTTGCTACAAGCAATGTCTGAGATTTAACTGCTATGTTTTCTTCAGAGACATGCTCGCTACATGCCAGCTTCAAGCCTATGTACCAGGTTCATTGTTATTGGCAGGAAACAAGTTACTGTATGCGGTAGGTTTGTTTGTTTCCTTACTTTGGGTCCCATTTTTCTACTTTTTTTTTTAAAGAGACATTTTTCAGGAATGGCTTTAAATTTACAGAAACATTGAGAAGGTATTACAGAGTTTCCACATATCCCACACCCAGTTCCCACTATTATTAACATCATACATTAGTAAGGTACATTTATTATAATCAATGTGTTAATATTGATACATTATTGTTATGAACTGAATGTTTGTGTCCCCCCATACCAATGTATATGTTGGAATCCTAACTCCAATGTAATGGTGTTAAGAGATGAGGCCTTTGACAGGAATTTAGGTCTTGAGAGTGGACCCTCTTGGATGGGTTTAGTGCCCTCATGATAAGAGACAGGAGAGCTTGCTCAGACTCTGCTTTCCACCATATGGAATTACAACCAGAAACTGGCAGGCTGAAACCAGGAAGAGAATCCTCTCTAGGATCCCACCATGCTGGCATGAATTTCCAACCTCCGGAGCTATAAGAAATAAATGTCTGTTTATTGGCCACACAGTCTAAGGGATGTTTTTTGTAGCAGCCCCAACTAAGACTAATATTAACCAAAGTCCATATTTTATTCAGGTTTTCGTACTTTACTAATGTCATCTTTTTCTGTTCCAGGATCAATCCAGAATGCATTGTACTTAGTCCTCGTGTCTCCTTAGGCCCGCTTAGGTGTAACAGTTTCTCAGACTTTCCTTGTTTAAAATGACTTCGGCAGTTTTGAGGAGCACTGATCGGGACTTTTGGAAAATGCCTCTCCACTGGAATGTATTTGATGTTGTTCTCATGATTAGACTGAGATCATGGGTTTTCAGCAGCAAGACCCCAGGGGTGAAGTGCCGTTTTCATTACATTCTACCAATATGATATATCACTGTTGGTGTTGACATGAGCTAACTTAGTGTCTTTCAGGTTTCTCTGCTGTGAAGTTACTCCTCCTCTTCCCCCTTCCCTGCTGTATTTTTAGAAAGAAGACCCCATGGGAAGTCCACACTTCAAAAGTACATAGTTGTGTTCCATGTCCTTGAGGAAGGAGTACCTGTGTAAGTTATTTGGAATTCTTCTGCATGGGAGATGTGTATATCCTCCTCCATTTAGTTATTTAACTCAACATGCATTCATATCAGCATAGACTCAAAAATATTTGCTTTATATTTGGGTTTTAATACAGGGTCTGGCAGAAGTAAGGCTTGCTTGAGAGTGGTTGTCAGGCTAATAATATGGGTATAATAATTTATTGTTTTAATTTGAGTGATTCACCTACAATGTCATCTGGTGTGCTTGAGTGTGATATTGTTATGTTACAGAATTACATGCTTATGATTTTATAATAAAAGATTTTGTAATAAAAAAGAGGCATTATTTGTGTTGGATCCTGTATATTACTTTACTTATTTTGTTCTTAACTTGTTACATTTTGGCTATTGTTCCAGGTTTTTGTTGGTTCTGTTCCATTTTGACATACCCTCTGTAATCTTGTTCAGAGAGAGTCATTTCATATTTTCTGATGCTGGAAAATGCTCAAGACTCATCTTACCTATTTCCTTCCCCAGTCCTATGATCATACATTTCACAAAAAATCCCTGGTTCATCTTATTAGAAAATGGTCTTAGAAACCAAGATCGGGGTGCTAGGTGTGCTGTTGCCACTAGACGGTCATTGCTTTTAGGTCCTTTCAGCTGACAAAGGAAGGAAATACATAGGTGCTTCCTACTAACTCATTTATATACATCTGTAAGTATTTCCATGTGTATCCCTCTGTATCTGTGTTAAGCTAAACATAAATTCATACTAATGTCCCCAACTTAAATCATTACTACATGAGTCATTTTAGTCTCCTCCCCTTGCCTATCTAAAAAACTCCTACTGGAATAGTAAAAAACCTGGGTTCCGCCAGCAGCCAACCATTTACTTAACTGTTTAACTAAACTGTTCAGTTATACATGTAGCAGTATCAGAATTGTCAACTGCCCCGCATGCCATAGATTTTTCAAGAGTCAGAATTTCAATGTTAAATCTGTAAAAGTTAATATACCATATTATATGCAAAACAAGTACAAAAATGGCATTGATTCTATTCCCAATAAATTCTGTACAGAGCATACCATATTGTAAAATTGGAGTTTATGTATTTTTGTTCACTATAAAGTCTTGTGAAAATTTTAAGTAATTGGAGAAGATGGATTTAAAAAAACACACAGCTCATATGAATCTATAACATTATGTGTGGAAGGTGTAATTTAAATTCTAAGTAGATTATATTAACCCTTATCTACACTTTGAAATAAAGAAAATAAAATAGTATTTTAGTAAACTGGGAGAGTGAAGAGATTCCTTCAGGAAAACATTTTCTGAAAAAGGGACCTACAAGTACGAGTCAATGCTTTTCATGTTAGCACAGAGGCCTCATCCAAGCTTGATAGAGAGATGGTGTGATATGAGAATTTTCAGTATCCATACATATTTGTAAATGAAATTAATAATCACAAAGTTTCACTTAAGAAAATCTGAGGATGCTCTGGCCATAAGACATGGCTGGCGTGTACTAGAGAAGACTCAAGCAAGTGTGGAAGGTTGGTGGAGAGACATCGCACATGTCATTATGAGGCTGCTGGAGACCTGCGGAAGCTATCAGTCACTATAATAAAACATGTTTCTATAGGGAATTCCTATACGGGCCATGTTGAATAGTTTTGCAAGCATAAAAAAAAAGTAAATCTAGGCAGAAGTATCTACATATGGAATACTTTCACATAAACATTTAGGGGAACACTAAAAATACAAATGTGAAGGCATTTTGAGTAGCATGCGATGAATGGCAGAAGATCAATTTAGGATGGCGACTATAGAAAGAATCACATGTAATTATTGAAACTTAAGCTATATCATGCCCTATGAAATAGAATTGCTAGATTCATTAAAAGTTTATCTTCGGGTCCAGCACCATGAGCTTTTACAAAGCTATTAGAACTTTCCTCCAGATACATCTAAAGCAGCTTTTGAGTGGAAATATCTCTGAATGTTTCCTGTCTTAATTTTCCAACATGCTATGCTTTTTAAGGTCTATCTACGTAGAGATGATACATGATAGGTAGATTATATTTTTCCAACGTGATTTTCATCTATGGGAATGCAAAGAGCATGGAAAGGTCTCTGTCTGCACTCAGTAAGAGCTGGGTTATTTGATGCTTAAGTAATCTTTTGGAGAATTCCTGATTGCCTCATCAGTAAATCTTGTGAGAAAGAATCAGCCTGGTATTTACATTTAAAAATTCCATATTTGTTTTGTGTGTTCTTTGCAAATTTAGCTGATGTTTATCAAACTTGAGGCAGCTGTGGTCTGGCTAAAGTCAATAATGGAGAAACTACAGATTTCTTAATCCTTTTTTTGGTTATTTCAGCGTTAATACAGTCTTAAGCAATTTTTGCTTGCGATATCACTACCACAAGCAAAAAGCAAAGTAGTTCTTTTAATTTTTTCTTATGACCTTTCCAAACATAGCCTGGATGGCAAAATACATGTATTACCTTAAATAAGTACATTTGCCAAAATTTTGAGAATGAAAAATTATTCTTAGGTGACTTCAACCTATGAGTCTATTTCTTGATGCATCTCTAGCAAACCAAAAAAGGCAATTATGAAAATCACCTAATATTGTACATTGTATGTGAAATATAAGTATTATAGAATTTTACAATTAATGCAATTTTAAGGTGAAGACTTTTTTATTATCTCTTCATATCTCTTTTATTGTGTGTGTGTATCATTATAGTCATGTCACTACTTGGTAAAATTAGATTCATAATTTGTAATCCACACAAGTGGATGAAAAGTACAAGGTGATAGATTTCATGTTTAAATTTGTGTCTAAATCTGGGTCTATATAAATAAAACATGTGTTTGTATAGCAGTTTCACTAATATTATTGAGACAAAATTAAGTGAAAATTTTCAATGTAGCAAAGTGACTCTCTTCTCTCTCACTCTTATTCTCACACTCTCTCACTTTTCACTTTTCCATTTTGGCTTATGGACACAATGCCTAATATCCATTTGATCCACTTAATTACCTTTTGGATGTCTTCACTGTGCTTTCAAGGCTGGACGCTGATTATATTAAGGAAGTGTACTTAACACATTAATGGGTTTTATATAAAGTTGGGAATTTTTTGATAATTTGATTTCCAAATATCATTCAAAAGTCAGCAACTCAGACTTTTGAGTTGCTTTCATGGCTTCCCACTTCCTTCTGGAAGGAGAACCAGAAAGAAGAATGGCCTATAATGTTCACAATTTAAAATGAGGGTAATTGGAATCCACTAGAAGATTTCAATTTCAAATCCAAGTCCTTTAGAACTTTCTGTAGTCCATTTAACATAACTTTATCTGTTAGTACTTGCTGTGTTTCAGTGTGAAATACAGTCACACTGAACTTTTTCACTTCTCAAGTCACATCATGCTGTTGCTTACAAATACTTCTCCGCTGTCCAGACTTCTCTTTCCCACACATTCTCCTTCCCTTTGTGTGTCTAACGCCTACTCACCCTTCACACTCTAGCTTCAGTTTCTCAGGGAAACCTAGGCTAGTTAAGTTAGAGAACCCTTGATATCTCCTCTGAAGAGCCCTGTATCTCTCCTACAATATTTTATTAGCCCTGCATAGGTCATGGCTGATCTGAGAGATGCAAGCAATAAATTTTTTTAAAAAATTTATTTGTCTATAATTGTTTTTATTCCTATGTGTCAGGTCCACAAGGTAAAAGGCTGCAATGGAGGGTTGGACAAGGGAACTTGACATTAAAGAGGAGAATATGGAAATGAAATTTAGGCAGAGCTCTGAGAAAGAAGCAGCAGCCCCACAACACGGCCTGAGAAGAACGTAGGGAGGGAGAAATCACCACTCGTGGGGACAGTGTTTCTAAGACTAACAAATATTGGGACTGAATTTCTAGTGGGCTTCTACTTGTATATCACTTATAAATTTTTTACTAACTCTATGATGTTGCACACTTTTGTGTTAATGTGCACTGCACCGGAGATAATGTTGACCCATAGAGTGGCAACTGCAGGTTCACAGAGTGATTGTAAGGAGCTAAGTGACATGGGAGAAGTAGGTTGCGATTTCAACTAATTAGTGAGAAAATAACAGAGGGTCCTCTTCCTCACTCCCTATTGTGGTGCTTTAAAACAGCGTGGGTTGAAAATCCCCAACAGCAGTAACAAATGGTCTTGGAGGTGGACAAGTATGAATCAAAGTTCTAAGAGCCTTGTTTTTTTTTTTATTAGTAATGTACATGTAAGCATTGGTTAAATGGATTTCTTGAAACTGTGGGTTTTTATTTTTCATCATTTCTGGAAAGTTTTTCAGCCCCTGTTAGTTTAAATCTTGTCTCTGACCCTCTCTACTGCTTGTCAAAATCCAATTAGACACTGAGGAGACTTTATCCCTGTATTCTCTATGTATTTCCATTTCTTCTTTAAATTTACTTTTATCTCTTGTATAAATTCCAGGTAAAGTTACGTGGCTTTATTTTCTAGATCTCCAATTTTCTTTTTAGCTGTGTCTAATCTGTTATAAAACTCATCCACTGAGTGTTCTAGTTAAATTATTATAGTTTTTACTAAGAGTTTTATTTCATTTTTTTCAAATATGCTTGGTCTTATTCACCTTTTGAACTTCTTTGCCTCATAAGTGTCTGTTTTACTCCTTAATTAGCTAAGAAGCACCTTATCACATGTACCCTCTTCCCCCTCTCATGGACACCTGGGCTTTGTATGCTGAGCTGTGCGGACAACTGGGCTGGTTCAGAAACTCTGAAGTTGGCCATATTAACAAAATGACATACAACAGGGAGTTGAGGAAATTTCCATTGTTCTGTGGAAAAGACTCCTGTTTGCAGCCATCTCTGGAAAGTTCTATTTTTCTACAAATAAAGGCTTGTCATTTTTCACATAATATACAGAACACTTAGGGGGAGCATTTATGTTTTCTAAATCATATATTTGTAATACAACCAAAAATATGAAACAATTATTTTTAAAAGTACCAAAGAAACACCAACACCTGATGACTTTGACAATAAATTTTATTATAATGGTTTTAGCGTTGCAGTTATATTTCTATACAAACAAAACAGTAGATAAAATTTACTTTCAAAATACATAAAAGTATCTCCAAGTGACTGTTAAAAAACACAACTGCTTAAATAAAATTATGAGAATCTATTTGTACATAATAAAAATGTTTTAACCAGCGAGAAGTTACTTTGTTGATATTGCCTGGTGAGAAAGATAGCCCAAACTCAGGATCCTCGTGACCCAACAAACAGCCGCATAACCAGCCCGGCGGCAGCCGGACCGCACGCGGGGAGTGTCCGAAGCAGGACTGCCAGTTTATTTAACATTTTATATAAATAATGATGTATTTAGACTAAAAATTATTCATTGTTTACCTGCAATAAAAATAACAGGGTATTCTGCTTCTTTGTTTTTAATTTTGCTAAGTCTAGCAAATTTGATCAAAATAAAACTTTGATCAAGACAGTTCTCTGTTGTTTAATATCTAAAACAAATATAAATTTTTAGTCATCATTATATTATCCAAGTTTCCAAATTCATGCACGGATATAACTGTACTTGATGCTTCAATAAATATATAAATAATAAATAGATGAATAAGTTACACTTGAAAATAATTTACATGACCATGAACAAAAGCTATATTGCTTCCAATGTCCTCACATCTCTGTGCAGTAAGATGGTGGCTGATACTTTTTCTCCTAAAGAAAAAGCCAAAGCACAGTTAAAAGGATTCATGGATCTTGGCTAGCAGACTAGTGTTACAATATTTAATCAAAAAAATAGAGAATACAGGATTTCCAGCTAAATTTGAATGTATAGTAAACAATTAGTTTTTTAAAAAATATAAATGACCTAGATACTGCATGAGACAGTGAGAAAACTATTCATTGTTTTACTTAATATTCAAATCGAACTGGGCATCCTGTATTTTATCTGGCAGCTCTGCGCCAGCCACACACGGGACATGAAGCACTGAAGTAGATTTGTTTGAAGTTTCATTGGCATCTTTACTGAGGAATTCTTGGAAGCTATGGAGAATGCTTTTGTCTTTCATTAACCTTGCTTCTCAGCTCTGAAAATAAATAAAATGAAATTTAAAAATTAACAATGTTTTAATAAGGAGTAAAGTGTGGTTCTTATTTTTTATATAGAAACTAATATAGGTTTAGATAGCCACGGGTTAGAAATGTTCTATACTTTCAACTATAAATAGAGAGACTGGATAAGTTATCATCCAAACCAGCACACTTCTGAAAATGGAAAGGGACCATAATAATGACACAGGGAACAGGCTCATAAACCCAGACTTCCCTGGACAAATGAGATGTGTGGTTTTCTCAGCCATGAGTACAAGAAACCTATTATTGCTGCTATTTATTTTTAATTAAAGAGGCAGTTACCCAAAAAAGATTTTCAGCTGCAGCAGGAAATTTATAGGCTGACTTTTGGACTGTATATCTCAGGATAAATGAAAATCTAAATTGTTTTATAAAAACCAACTTACCTCTTCAAAAACACCTGCACAATTCTCTGCACCCACTTTTCTTTGGGGTCCAGGCAGACCTCATCTCCCTTTAAGAGTTTTACACTGAAATGAAAGGGATATGATTAAAATAAATATTGAGGGGCTTTAAACATCCCTTTGCCATTCAAGTGATTGTCCCTTAAGCACAGGCTATGAATCATGGAAGTCACCATATTTAAATGCCATGCAAAGAACTCACAATAATTTTGTGAGCGAATAGGTTAAGATTGTTGCTACAAAGCATGGCAGGAGAACCTGGGCCAGCAGCATGCTCCCAGGAAGGCGTGAAGAAGCGACAAAAGCCAGCCCAGCTGCCTTTTTTTAGCTCACTGCAGTATTCCTAGTACCTAGAAGTTTGCTGGATACTTCTACCTTCCTCAGCTCTAGATTTACTAAAGTAAAATATCTAAACACATTTGAAAGTACTTACATGATTTCTGAATTAGGACAGTGTGGTCCACTCTCAATCACTCTCAGTTCCTTTATATATCTGGGATTGAATCTTGTAGAGTGAGTCTTGATGCACTGGCATCGAAGTTCTGTACTTATTCTTGACAGAACTACAGCTGTGAAAAAAGTAAAAACAATTAAAGGTTGATCTCATCAATAGGCACAGCTCTGCTAACTACTTCCTCTTTAAGCCCAATACAATAACTTGGTCAGTGTATTTAGTAAACATCACATCTTTAGCAAACTCATTCTTGAAATTAAAGGCCGGATATTGTTGTTGTTTGTGCCAGACCTCAGTTCTTCTTTGTTTTAAAAATGGTCATCTCTGACAACATTGAAGGAATTTCTACATAAAGACTTGGAGTTCATGCAATGTTGACATCCTTGTGATACTTTTTTTCTACTTAATATTGCAAAATCCTCTCTGATACCACAATGCTATTTATAGTATGCAAACTAAGATTCACCAACTGGAAAATTGCCTTCAGAAAGAATTAATAGAAACATATAAATGAGTTGCACAGAGATGTCTTCTACCTTAAAAAACGCTTAATGCTTAAGAGAAAAGAAAAATTAAACTATATACTATACATATTCTGAACTGACTATATTTGTTTCATAAATGGGATCCCAAGAAGGTCTATAATTTCTCAGGGTATCATTAAACCAAACAGGAATTGATAGATGTCTGAAGCCTGCCATTAAAATAGTACATGGAAAAAAATTACCTGGCTTGTCTTCCTTGACATTAATAAATATTATGGATAACTGTGGCCCCCAATAAGATACACTCTAAATTATAGATTTATAGTAAATAAATGCTTACTGCAGAGTATGAATGATAAGAACAAATGCACATATTAATCAAAAATTATACTTTTCTAATTGTTATATAGATACAGCCTAAAACATTGAAACTTCAATCTAATTGACATTAGCTGACAATTATTTTCTTTTCCTGAATAAAAATGTTTTTCATCAAAGCATTAAAGATGCTCTTGTTATCTAAGGATCACATTTAAACCTAAGGAAAACCTGGAATCAGAAAAGTGTGCTCACCTTCACACAGAGTTGTGGAAAGCATGAAAGCTGCCAAGAGAGCAACAGCCAGCTTGGAAGTCATGTTTACACGAGATGTCTTAATGGCTCTTGTCCTAGACGCCTGTGAGCTTTGCTGTCCCCAAGGACTTGTGCTGAATGGAGAGCTCCTATGGCTTTTTATATTATCCCCGCAGTGGAGATCATGTGCACCCTTATTCTTGTATTAGGTCAGAGGAAATTCCACAATTTGCAACCTTCCGGACACACTCTGTGAGCAAACCTGAGTCATCAGACTTCTGTAATTGGCTTCTTATCACATTTTCGGCATAATTGAAGTTTTATTATATCTTTACAATAATTTATTTTCTTTAAAAAGAGGTCTGTTTTCAAACATGTTTTGAAATATTTTTAAACAGCAGAGCTTCCCAGTTGCATATATTATCAGTTTTCCCTTCTATTTACAGATAACTTTATCATGGTACCATCTAGCAGCTGTTACAGTAAGGTCATTTATGACTATCCTTTTATGCCACAACCATTTCTTTAGGGAAACTGTATGTGCTAGAGTAATGAAAGAGGAGATAATCTTGTTGACCTTTTACTGTGGGCACATTTTATGAGAAGTTGTTTTCTAAGCATTGAAAAAAGTTTCCAGGAACAATTACTGTTCTCAAGGAGTATAATACAACTTTTCAAAGGATTTGTTCTAATGTATGTTACACAGAATGAACCCTTTCATTCTGTTCCATAAATATTTATCAAGTAACGAGTTTGGTATACCAGAAGAAAGCAACTTAAGGACCTGACCACATTACAGAACAGGTAAATGGTGTCAAGATGTTAAATTCATGAGGGACGTAAGGGCAGAGTCCTCCATAGGCACTTTGACAGGGTGTTGAAGGATGAGAGGACTTTACTAAAGAAAGATAAAGGGGAACAACACATTTTAGATAGAGCACTCAAGAGGTAAAATGAAGATGTGCTGATGTTCCAGGAAGTGGTTCACTGGGACCACTTAGTTGCGGTGGATGAAGTAACATTAATGGAAAGGTCAGCAACGTATGCTTTCATGGAAAGAACATGTGGGTTCAAACTCTGGTTCAGACACCTAATTTTTGGGTGGCTCTTAAACTTTTTAAGTTCCACTTCCTACATGCATAAAGTGGGCCTAGTAATACCCATATATCTGATGAAGTCAACGTATATAAACTTCCTGGCTTAACTTTTAAAATGGTGAATTATCATCTACTTTGAGGACTGCAGTTTGTATTTCTCATTTTTGTCAGATGATTGGCTTCCAAATGGCAGATATTTAACCAGCAATCATTTCTTTAAAATTTCCTTTGCCTTAGAGGCATTCTTAAAAAAGATTGGTTTCTGAAATTCCAAGTTCAACCAGATTACAGCACATAATGTAACAATATAATAAAATAAAAATGACATCAGTTCAAGTTACGGTTTAGATCAAGAATAATGAAGTTTTAGAATGTGAACATTTGTAGTTTGGGAGGAAAACTTCCCTTACTAAAAGATTTGTGTAGTGACCCCAGCTAGCTTCTTAAATAAAACTTTAATTTAATCAATATTAGGGCTACTGTGTACACATGTGTGTAATTGGTTCTCACAGCAATTAGATAAGTAATAATGTCTTCATTTCACAGATGAGGAACCTCAGCATCATCTCCAAGTTCACATATCTAAGTAGTGATAGAGTTGATGGTTCAAAAATTTACTAGTTTTGGCCCTGGCTGGTGTAGCTCAGTGGACTGAGTGCTGGCCTGTAAACCAAAGGGTTGCTGGTTCAATTCCCAGTCAGGGCACGTGCCTGGGTTGCAAGCTAAGTCCCCAGTAGGGGCATGTGAGAGGCAACCACACATTGATGTTTCTCTCCCTCTCATTCTCCTTCCTTTCCTGTCTGTCTAAAAATAAATCAATTTTTAAAAATTTACTAGTTTTGGCCTTGATGTAAAAGCATCTTCACAAGGGGTAGTTGAAAGGAATTTTCATCAGGATAGTGGGACATAAAACCAACTTTTTATGACTCAATGAAGTTTCTTAGTCTGTCCTCGAGTCCTCAAAAATTAGTCTGGATTTACTTGGATAAAGAACATTAGGAAAAAGACATTATATTCATTAAAGTCTATCCACTTCTGGGACAATACACAACTTATAAAAAATTTAGCTTGATTCAATATCTTGCTTCTTTCCCAGGAAGCTCAATAGAGCAGTGGGCTTGTCCACACATGTCTGGAAATGGCATGTCTGAGTACTTTCCAAAGAGGTTAATTGGTTGTGAGCAACCATGTTTTTTCTTTATTCTTCCCCCAAGCAACCTAAGATTAAGGAGTAAAATGGTACCTGAGTTACATTACCTTCTGTAGCAAAGCAAATGTTTATTCTATGTAATGCAGTTCCTGTTGTTTTTGACTCTACTATTTCAGGGACTTGATTGTTCATTTATTCATATAATATATAGATCATATGTTAATGCCAAGTATATAGCAGGTGTGATTACTGTGTAAATGAGATATAGTTTCTGACTTCAAAGACTTTGCAGTCTAGTGCCAAATATGGGCAATTAGTTGTACGAGCAACTACAATACAGCAATGGGTGTTATAATACAGATCACATACTTACTCTGAGAGCAAATGAACAGAACCTCTGAAGCAGTTTTGATAAATTGAGAAAGAAACCACTTCAAAACTGTGACCTAATATTGTTAATGAGTAGAAGTAAAACCAATGGGGCGGGGAGAAGGGGTTACTTCCTTGCTCATGGAGAGAAAAGCAAGTATAAGGTGATGAGATATAAAAGAGCATGACCAGTTTTGGTTCCTGAAATTGTTGAGTATGGTGTGAAAAACAGTGTACGGAGTGAGTAAAGGGAAAAGTTGGGGCCAGATATGTAAGCAAGACCTGGATTTTAAAGAAAATTGGGTTTCTTTGCTTCAGTAACAGTGGTTTGTTTGTTCAGCAAGGACTTATTCTCATATGGACAGACACTCATGTGACTGGTTCAGTCCCTCATCATCAGGACTCAGTTTTACTAGTGGCACCACTCAGATGCTCAGAATTCTGCAAGCTCTTCAGCCCCTCAAGGTTGCCTTTGTATTTTTGCTAAGTCCCACTGACATAGGTGCCTCATTGCTGTCCCATTTCTATCTCCTCATCTCCTGTTTTTCTCCTCTCACAGTATCAAGATGTTGAACTAATGAGTCCCATTTGACCTAGATGCACACTTTAAATTTATTTTTTAGAGAGAAGAGAAGGGATGGAAAATGAGAGGGAGAGAAACACCAATCAGTTGCCTCTTACACTCCCCCAACTGGGGACCTGGTCAGCAACCCAGACATCTGCACTGACCAGAAATTTAACTGGTGACCTTTCAGTTTGCAGGACAGTGCTCAAACCAGTGAGCCACACCAGCCAGGGCAAAAATGCTCACTTTTGTTTAAACAATGGGCCATTCATTAATAAGGAAACCAACCTCTTTGTTAATGTTGCTCATCTCTCACAATGTAGCCTTGATGCACATGTCCTAGGACTCTCTTCTTCAGAGGTAATGGTGGACAAAGTCAAAGTGATCACTAATGTAAAGGTAAATCTTTGAATCATTGCATAAGTAAAAGAACTAAATGGGATATTAAGTAGAAAAAAAAGAGCTAATTATCCTGTTTGAATAAATGCTGCTTTGAAATAGAGCAGAGTGGAGTGAATAGCAAATGAAGAGCAAAGATGCATATATATATAAACTCAAATGACATTTTATTACCGACTAGAGATGAATGTAGACTTTATGGGACTATCAACCATTAAATTGTTTATTTAAGTTCCAACCAGCTCCTGAAACATGAGAAGAACTTAACAAACAGGGGAGCATGCAGAGATCTTCACCGTAGTCATGGGACCAAGTCTATCATCCCAGCAAGGGAAGAGCTCAGGAAAAAGCCAAAACAAAGATGAACATTTATTTTTTTTTCCACATCTATACACAACTCTTCTTTTTCCATCAAACTCTCCACAGGAAAGCTGAGTATCTTTTTGGTATGTTAAACCATCTAAGCACCCCACACTCCTTCACAGAGGTGTTCTAGAATTAAGGCTTTTTTGTAAATCCAAAAGAAGTTGTATTCACATAACAAAGAAGATGTGGTGAGGAAACATGGACTTTGAAGTGAGGTGAACTGGGTTTGGATCTTGTCCCCCGTTTATTAATCAAGAGACTTTGAACAAGCTGATATTATGTTGGTGTTAAGCTGCTGCTTAAATCTGAGCCACATTTCTTAATCTCAATAGTTAAGTCTCAATTTAGCACTGGAATTTTTTTCCTTTTGAGAAAATTAGTCTCAGCTCAGACATCCTTGAGGTTCAGAGAACCATAGACAAATGCTGAATATCAGTGAGTTTGACTTACAGTGTTGTTACTGCTAAGATCGTAAACATAAAATACCTTCCCCTTGAAATTTTAGTCAATAAAACTCTGAGGTAGCTAAAAGATTTAAAACATGTTCTTACTTTTTGCAGATTAAAAAACACATTTATTTGTACTTTGTTAAAATTACAATCTGCTCTAGTGCTCAGGTACATTTTAGTTCCATCTCCATCTTCAAATGTCTTGAGTTAATAATTTGTTAAAATATTAAGCAAAGTTGGTCCACACTGCTAAAGGTGTTCTACCCTTTTAAAAAAGTCATTTTTCCAAAGTCTTAACAAGTTGGAGAATCAAACAGCTACATACATGGCTTTTGACCAACGTCAAGTACAGGTGTTGGAAAAAGAGAAACCTGCCTCCAAGCCTAGCTTCGCCACTTTTTAGACAAACAACCATGGGACTTCTTTTAACCTCTTTGAGTCTCAGTTTCCTTATATGCAAAATGGAAGAACATCAGTTCCATAGGAGCGCAATGAGAGTTAAACAAGGACCTGAGTGGAAAATACCCAGAGTGGGACCTGGCACATAGGAGGTACTCAAAAAATGTCCGCTTTCTTCTCTTCTAATCAGTCACTTAAGTCCCAGTTAACTTTGTCTGAAGTGGGAGAACCACATTTTGTATTTAAAAGCTTAGCAATCAAAAAGAAAATATGCATTGACATAAAATATTCCTTAAAGCATATATTTAGCTGCTTTTATTTTTTTTCAATTGTAGCACTATTTTTTGTGCTTAATAATTTGATTCACATTTGTGTGTTAAAAATAAATAAAAGCACTGTTGAGATGCTCAGATAACTGAGTATCATTTCCAATTCTATTTCCCAAATCAAAAGAGATTTTGAGACAAAGTTTGAAGGATGGGATTGAAAGAAGAGGTTGGTTGTGGAAACAGGCATCTGTTATAAACTTGGGATATCTAAGTTGGCCTTTCTTCAATATGAAAAAATCAATGTAAATGTTTATTTGTAGTCATTTATTCTCTTTGTTAAATTTATAAAATAAAGTTTTATACACCCATTTTCTTTTTTAATTTATTTATTTTATTTTTTATTTTAGTTTATTCAGTACAGTTTCTATCCTTTATTCCCATTCCAGCCCACCCACCCATCCCTCCCCTCTTCCCTCCCATTTCCAACCCCCCTAGTTTTGTCCATGTGTCCTCTATACTTGTTCCTGTAAACCGTTCCCTTCTCCCCTGAAATTCCCCTGAAATTCCCTCCCCTCCCCCCTCTGGTCACTGACAACCTGTCCTCTATTTCAGTGTCTTTTATTATATTTTACTTGTTTCTTTGTTTTGTTGTTTAGGTTCCTGTTAAAGGCGAGATCATATGGTATTTGTCTTTCAATGCCTGGCTTATTTTGCTTAGCATAATGCTTTCCAGCTCCATCCATGCTGTTGCAAAGTTTTCTTTGTTAGACTTACACTAGAACCATCTAGAGACTGTTTACTCCAGTGTTTACAATAAAAATATCTTTGAAATGACAATTACATATTATTTATAACTGTTATACATATTACACATTCTTTCCTGTGAAGTAAAGTTAATAGGAAATGAAATAACTTAATAATTTAAACAACTTAATGGCAGAAGGGGAAGTTGCTTTATTAGAAATGACTGGACTTACACATGGGTTTTTTTTAAGATTTTATTTATTTATTTTTAGACAGAAGAGAAGGGAAGGAGAAAGAGAGGGAGAGAAACATCAGTGTGTGTTTGCCTCTCATGCACCCTCTACGGGGGACCTGGCCCAAAACCCAGGCATGTGTCCTGACTGGGAATAGAACTGGTGACCCTTTGGCTCGCAGGCTGGCACTCAATCCACTGAGCCATCAGCCAGGGCACATGGTTTTAATTATATCTTGAAATAAACAAGACCCATAAAAACAATTGAGTCAAATGATAAGAAAAATGTTTTTAAAATGCTGATTCAAGGTCATATAATTTTATAAAGATTTTTCCTCTTGTTTTTAAAAATTCTTTATTATTTTGATCTTTTGCTTTTACAGACATGTAATAATGTAAAAGCTAAGCTGAGCTGAGATGAAATTCAGCAATTTGGAGAAAGTAGCTTAAGTGAAAAACCATGTCATATGTTATAATTTCTATAGTATGTCTCTCATAACTCTACTTCTTAAAACTTTGATTGTTTCAACAATTTTTTTCAAAATAAGAGCTTCACTTTGACCAGTTCTTTTTCTTCACTTTGGCCTCAGGGATTGTTGAAGTATTTAAGACACAAATTGGCCAGAATACAAACTCCTCCACATTCATGGATTCTGTTAAAGAGAGGTGCACTCAACCCACTTGTGTGATAGTTTGTTGATCTATGTCTCACCCACGTGACTGGAAATTTCACAGAGTCAGAGACCAGGTCTGCCCTATTTATACTGTATGCCAGGTTCTTGCCTGGGCCTGCACCAAACAGGTGCTCTGTCAATATTTCCTGAATGAACATACAAACTCCTCAGTTCTCAGAACCTTTCCCAACAAGTGCAATATCAACAAAAGGAAGTGAAAATGTTTATCTCAGTCTATTTTTATTCTCTCTCAGGGGCAATTGCTTTATTTGCATGAACCCAGAAGAGTCTAGTATGGAAACTACAGTTTTACTTCATGCTCTCATTTAGTGGTACATAGATAAAATATTAACCAGTTCAGCCAGGCAGCAACTTCTCCTTGGGTGAATTAAGAGTACCATGCTCTCTTCTAGGCTGGCTCCGAGTTGGAGTAAGAGGTACCCCACTGCAGACTGGGTAAGGGATAGAGAGCAGCATGCAGGGACTACCAGTGATTCACATTCATTGATAGAGAAGGGCTCTGCTGCTTCCTTCTTCCCATAGCCTGTGTTTCATGGACTGTGGAGCACTCAGATGTTATTTTCAGAAGCCTGTGAGTGAACATGAATGATGTCCTGCAAATTTAGTCTAATCAACCTTTAAAGTACTAAGGCTAAAACATATTAACCTTCCTTTCCTCAGTGGTTCTTAACCTTTTTAAAAATTTTAACTACTTAATCATTTGAAAATATAATTAAAGTTATGTGCCCTCTGCTTACCACCTAAGTCCACCTAAGCTAAAATGTACAAAGTTGTACATCATGTTTCAGGAAGTTTATTCACCTTCATCAAAAACTCTTAAGTAAGATAGTAAATTGGAGGTATAGCACCTGGAAATAACAAGTGAACCCTGAGCTTGTTATCGTTATGTCAGCTGAAAGAGGAATGATATTTTCTGACTGCTGCTTACTGTCCCTGGCAGAGACTTCAGAAAAACTTTCTGGGAGTCCTCAAAAGAGAAGGTAGAGACAGATAAGGAAAAGAATGAAGAGGAAGAAGAGAATCTTCATATTAAATGAAGTCAAGATATGATTGACCTTTAGTTTTCTTGTCAATACACAAGAGTAAAACCCAAAACAATCCAAAAAGATGAAAACCGAGTACTACTTTCAACTGAGGCAACCTGCTTATCTAATCTGCTAAAAGGCAGTACCAAAGACATAAGGTAGCTGAGGTGGAGGGTGAAATTTTTGTCCTTTCATAATTTCCTTCAAGTCACCAAATAGATGCATAATTAAAAAAAACTGTGATGTTTTCACATAAAAAACAAAATTAGAAAATAATTTAGATTGTGTACAAGTTTAGGGATGGGGGACAGTCTCTCAGAATTTCCTATATTTATGCAAAATAAGGCTATAAAACTTCTTAATCTTATTTGCACTTAATCTGGTGCCCTATATCATCTGATTTCCATATTTGAGTCCCTTTTGTGTCTGGGTAGTTTGTTTTCCCACCTAGCGTAATTTATTGCTTTCCACATCTCGGGTGCTTTCTTTCTTGACTATATTAGCTTACTCATCAAGATTAAATCGCTCCTTGTGGTCCCTAAACCAGGAAGGAGGAAATCACCAGCTGCAGACTTGAGTGGAGTTTTGAAACAAAGGAAAACTGTCTACTCCAAACCTGTTGGATGAGCTTTTCATGAACTTCCTTTTCTCCAAATGAAGGGGGTGAACCTGGAAAGCAGTACTGGCACCATCTCTTACTCAGCTGGAGACAAAACAAAATGGGCAGGCAAAGAGGAGAGAAAGAGATAAGAAATAACACACCCAGCCAGAAACCAAGACCTTGAAAGCACATGCCAAAGGGACCCAGAGAGAACTAAAGGAGGTATGAGAGTGCCAAGGTTAATGGGGAGAATGAAAATGGCACATTTTTTTTTCTGAGCTTGACTTACTTAGACTTTAGCAACAAGTGCAGAGTGGCCTCTCTTAAGAATAATTGTACTAACAAGATTTTCCTACTAGTACATCATATGTTTTATTTTTGTAGTATTCACAATGACCTTATATATTTGGATTGTTTATTACCATTTAATTGATGAGGAAACAGACTCAGGTTAAGTAACTGGTTGAGGGTCACCCAGCAAGTAGGAGAGAGAGCTAACATTTGAACATAAACAGGGTCCAGAGACTCCGTGCCTCCTCAGGAAGTTTTTCTCATATGTCTGTAAGCTTCACAGACTTGGTTTTAAGAACATTCCCCTGCTTTCTCTTATCCTCCCCTGCCTGAGAGAATTGAGAAATCTGGAGAAGAGGATTTTCATTCAGTGAGAGGAGAGGGACAGCATAAACCAGTAGAAGGACTAGTCTCTCCTCCTGTCAAGGCTTCAGGTTTTCATTAGTAAAATGACAGAATTAATTTCTCCAGTTCTTTCTGTCTGGTGTGTTATTCTGAGACACTAAGTGGAATATATAGAGATCTTTCTCTGGGGAATTTGGCCACTTGTGCTGGGAGAGGACACTTGAGATTCAGCAAAACTTTAAGAGAATTTGCACTTGCCCTTAAATTGAGCAAACTACCAAGTCTCATTTGCAAGATACTCATCAAGTGAGAAAGAAGGGCCTTACTTTTAAAATAAGGGTTTAATGAAGAAGAGGCTAGAATTGGTAGTCATGGGGAGGGTGTGAGTCACTATCACACTCCTGCCCCCCAAGAATGAGAGGAAATGCTGCCTGTGCTGGTTTCCCTTTATCATTTCCTCACAACTCTTAGAAAAGTGGCAATTGTTGATCCATTATTGTGAAACAAGTCATGTGGTTGGAGTTGGAAACAATTTTTGAAAGAAAGAAAGACCCCCTGATTTGCTCCAAAGAAAAACATCAAATTTAATGCATATCACTTGAAAATATATTAACCATCTATTCAACAGGTAGTTACAGAGTACCTTCTATATCTCAAGCAATTTTCTAGTTGCTTGGAAACTCTTAGTGAATAACATGAACAGAAATGGCTACACATATGAGTGTTTTAGATGGATAAATGTTATATTTTAAAAAAGTAGGAACTTCCAACCAAGATAGAGGTGTAGGTAGACACACTGTGCCTCCTTGCACCACCAAAATAAGGACAACAACAACTTAGAAACAAAAAACAACCAGTACCAACAGAAAATTGAACTGTATGGAAGTCCTACAACCTCCAGATTGGTAGGAGGGGCAGAGTCAGGCAAACAAGTGGAGAGGGGTCTCAGCAAAGCAGTGGCTGGTGGACCTGGGCACCCAAGGCAGCAGCTGGCCAACCCAGCGAGGCGGCAGATTATGGAGGGGCGCAGTGCACAAGGTGGCTGGTGGACCAGGCAGTCCCACATTCGCATGCAGATAAACCAGGCGAAACTGGGAAGCAAGACAGACCATACAACCCAGGGTCCCAGCATGGGGAAATAAAGCATCAAAACACCAATTGAAAACACTGATGGGAGTTGAGGCAGCAGCGGGAGAAACTCCCAGCCTCACAGGACAGTTCATTGGAGAGACCCACAGGGTCCTAGAACATACACAAACCCACCCACACGGGAATCAGCACCAGAAGGGCCCAATTTGTTTGGGGGACAGGGGCGAAGTGACTGATATAGGGCAGAAAGCAGAGCAAATGCCATTGTTCCCTCTCAGACCCTTCCCCCACATACAGCATCACAACCCAGAGACATGGGTTGACCTGCCCTGGTGAACATCTAAGGCTCCACCCCTCATACATAACAGGTGCATCAAGGCAAAAGAAATGGCCCAAATGAAAGAACAGATCAAAGCTCCAGAAAAAGCAATGAAGACACAGCCAACCTATCACATACACAGTTCAAAACACTGGTAATCAGGATG
>CM052538.1:41126699-41142578 GCA_028533065.1 Trachops cirrhosus
GTTCTCCTGTATCTCTAAGAGTGTGGTTAGCATGAGTCAGGTGCACAGTGCCCGGCAGCTCTAATTGAGAAATCCAGGATTTCTGCTAATTGAGATTCAAATCCTAGTGAATTATGACAACACCAAAACAGTCCAGTTTCAATAATAACAGGCCTTAATGCCCAGCTCACCTTCCTACATAACTGCAACACTTACCCTCTTGTCTATATATGTCTGCAACGGCAATAGTGTTTCTAACTGAAAAACTATCCTCTAGCAGGGGTGATCAACCTTTTGGCATCTCTGAAATCTGTTTTCAAATTCTTGTATCAAATCGAAAAGCAAGACTGCATATTTTTCACTGTTGACAAGACTGTTTTTAGCCAATGTGTCAAAATGCATAAAATTGTTTGCCTTAATTTGAGCTTGCCATAATTTCAGTTTCATTTGGAACACTGTTCTGGTTTGAAACATGGTATTGGTAAGTTGGTTTTCACCTTGAAGACGCATGTTTAACTCACTTAACTAAGTGGTTAAATCCACTAAAAAATGCTAAATCTGTAAGCCAGTTTTTATCATCAACTTCCAGCACAAATTTGTTTTTTTGATACCATAAACAACTTGATAACATGTTGCGAATCAAAAACCTTTTCAACATTTGGCTCTGACTTTGCCATATTACCTCGGAAAAGTGAATGACGTTGCCATAGTCAGCATCCATACTTTTAGGGAATTCCTGGAATTGGTGATGATTTAGTCCCTCGGCTCTTATGAAACTCACGGTCTCAATGATGATTTGTATGACGTTATCCATTTTTAATGCTTTTGTGCATACATTTTCTTGATGTATGATGCAATGATACTTCTTCAAATATGACTTTTGGGCTGCAATAGCATCATCTCCTATTAATTTTACAAGTCCCTCTCTTTTACTTACTGTCACCAGGGCACCATCAGTCACTATACCAGATATATTGACAATGGACAAGGGAAATCACTTTAACATATTTTTTACTGCTTCATACAAATCTGTTGATTTAATTGTGTCTTTTAATGGCACTAAAGAAGCCATTTCTTTAATGGCATTATATTTGTCATCAATACCTTTAATAAAAATGGCAAGTTGAGCCGCATCCGTAGCATCAGTGTTATCATCCATCCCCAAAGCACAAAGTTAAAAATTAGCAGCTTTACTCTCCAAACTTCTTTTGATAGATTTTCCAGTTTCTTCAATTTGCCTGACTATAGTCTGGTGATAAAAACTGATCTTAGAGATAGCCCCCTTTTTTTCAGGGCAAATTATATCTGCCATGCTTTCTATACATTGCTTAATAAACTCACCAGCAGTAAATGGTTTTGATTTTTTTGCTATGAAATATGTGACTATATAACTAGCTTTTACAATGGAATCTGCCCAAGTTGTAACTATTTGAAAAAACTTGTGTTGAGAAGACAGACTTTTTTCAAGTCCACCATCTTGTCTTTACAACACAATACTTCATATGCATTGAATTTGGCAGCACGTTTTTGCATATAACGCCTTTTTCAAATTATTGTCTCTGAAAACTCACACAAATTCCCTACAAATTAAACAGAGTTCCTTAATAGTTGCCTCGACAAAACAGTTGTGATCTGTCCACTATTCACTGAACAATCTTCCTCCATTCGTAATTTTTCATTCGGGAGGTCTTTTTTCTTTTGAGATGTTGTAGAAGCCATGCTGGGATTAAAAAATAATAATAGAAAAGGGACTTTATTTACTTTTATTATGAAAATTAATTAACAGGAAAACGGAAAGCAAGGTTTGGACCCTTCTACAGCCCTCTCAGCTGCCGACGCAGGGTGAGGCAGAGGGCTAATTGTAAAGCATGGCAGGCCACATGTGAGGCACCGCCGAGGTGTGGAAGTACCTTTAACAACCAAATAAGAATGCTTACCTGGCTTCTAAATAACATTAAACACTTAACATTGCAATGGTAGGTTAAAGTATTGTTGATAATCGCTGCCTAGCTAAGTCACCACAAGCACTCATAACTTCTGATGGTGTCAATTCTACTGTCTGTGCTTGGAAGATACACTGGCAGCCTCACACCACCATAAAACTGAAGCCATGCATGCTTACAAATGGCGAGGGCACACGTACATTTATTTTACATGACATTGTGAAATGTAACCACAAAAAATCTCATAATGTTTTAAGTAAATTTTCGATTTTGTGTTCAGCCACATTCATAGCCATCCTGGGCCGCATGTGGCCCACGGGTCACTGGTTGGACACCCCTGCTCTAAAGCCTGTGTAGTTAATTCAAGGTGTGGCATAAAGAAACATTGTTCTGAATTCTATATAACTCCCAAAGAGACAACCACAATATTTTAAAAATTATGTTCTTTTTCGTTTTAAATCAAAAATTTGATCTGGAATTTATTCATATTTCAGAGCTAATAATAATTCTCTTATTGCATGTTTGTTTTAAACCCCTCACGTACCACACAGACCAAGCCAAGAGTTTAATAGTGAGCAGGGGAAAACATCTTTCCAACTATAACATAACTTGTGTAAAAAAAGACCAGGAAAAGCACTAAATCAGGAGTCAGGGCACTGGGAGTCTAGGTCTGCACTGCCCAGCAGGGGAGACATCACCCGCAGGGGCTCTTTACATTCTAATTTACATTAGATAAAAATTAAAAAAACTAATTCCTTAGTGACATTAGCCAGCAGCCACAGTTTAGGTGTTCAGCAGTCAATGTGCCCAACAGCTTCTCTATGAGACAGTGTGGATTTAGAGAACGGCTCCATTACTACAAGAAATTCTTTAGGACACTATCATTCTAGACCAATAACTTTTTGTTCTTGAGACCCTTAAAATGCTTAAAATTTACTGAGGCTAGCCAAGCGTTTTCTTAAAAATATGAATTATACCTAATAATATTTATTTTATCAGAATTTTAAACAGAAAATTTTAAGTACCAACTTATATTCCATTTGCCATCAGAACAATGAGATCGTCATAATCATGTGGTCTCTGAAAAACTCCATTACGTACTCTGAGAGAATCAGGGGGGAAAGGCAAATAACATCTTAGTGTTGCGAAGTGTTTCAACCTTCGCATGGGGTCCCCCCATCACACTTTGAAAACCACTGGTCTAGATTTTACTACATCCTTCCCTAGTTTGCTTGTTCCCTTTTCTTCTAAATGCAATGGTGCTTATTTTGCTCAAACAAAGATAAATGTTATGCCAAGTGTGAAACATTTGCCAAAGCAAAATAAAATAATCTGAGTTCGTTATCAAACCAGGCTTCCTTGAGTGGAAAGAAATGCAAACTCTTCTATCCAAACACTAATTCTGACTGAATTGAGGCCTAACAGCCTAATATGATGAATACATTAGCTATGGTTGGAATTAAATGAGGTTTAATGGTTTTGCTGCTTCTGCCCCAGTGGATTTCCCTAAACATATATAAAAATCACAGTAGCTCAGAATGAGCAGTCTCAGACAGTGATTTGATATTTATATTTTGAATTCTTCCAATAAAATTTGTGGTCACCTTCATGTCACCATGTTAGACAGGACCTATTAAAATATCATGATGCAGTACGAATAGTAAGTTCCAAAAATGTCAGTCTTAAGTCTGACCTAAGACAATTAGAATTATTTCAGAATGTTTAGTTTTAGACAAAATAGTCATAGGTTCTTTCTGCTTTGTCCTAAAAGTGCAAAAATATTACACAATGCTATAAACACCTTGATTTTCAGAATAAAGACTTTCCCTATCAACCTATTATTCCTAAAAGTAAAATTGAATTGCTGATAAAGCACATTATAATACTTTAACCATAATAGATTTTGCAAAAATGCCTTTAGTAAAAACTGGCTCATTTCTGGGATTTTATAAGTGTTCATTCTGGTAATATTCTGAATCTGGATGATTTTAATGAGAAAAACTCAAAAAAGATTTCACAGATTTTACTGGTGTCTGTGGTTCAGGTTACCCCTAGCTATGTTGCCTTTTTATGTCAGTGCCTGATTTTGAGGGACGTAAGGGAATGAGAGGAAAGGGAGAATTCTCACTGCAGTGGTAAAGGGTAGGGCCAGTTGCATCAAACATTTCACCAAATGAAGTTGTTGCTTCTTCTGCAAATTTCCTGCTAGTCATTGGCAAGAGAACTTACAACTAATCTCTCCACTCTGAGAGTGACCAAGTCTTAATTTCATCTCTTCTTCTAGATGACACCAGTTCACCTATCAAACCCTTCAAAAATTTTTGTTTACGTGAGCTGAGTGTATATACAAAATAAGTGTGACTTTGAGACAACCAAAGGAAGTTTCCCGAGTGATGCTCTTCAGTTGTGCTGCTGGATGGATCTGTATCCACTTTCAGTTCCCTTCAGGGTCTGAGATGGGGCTACCACTGAAGGCTGTGGAACATGGAGGACCTTCTTCATATATGATTGTAAGAGAAAGAAGTCATCTCTGTGAATTCATATCAGCCTGACTCCTTCTTGACTGTAAGCCCAACCTCAGAATGAACCAGAAATGGGCACAATTTTTCTATTATTGGTCTGGACCTCATTTATTTACTTCTTCAGCTTTGCTTTGGAAAAACTCCTTAAGAAAACCACACAAATGTATACTCTGTTACTGTGCCTGGGAACACTCACTGCTTGACCTCACATGGTAGTTTGACTATGCAAAGGGCTAGGAGACTGAAAGCTCCTTTCATGTATACTTTGTGATAATAAAATCTATCCTTTTGTGAGCTATCACCAGGTGCCAGGCCCTTTGCTAAGCACGTTGCATGGTATCTAAATAAATTCCTCATAGCTCTAGAAAATAGATATTGTTATTATTTCTAACTCACCGAGAAAGAGTAAGTTTCAAAAAGGTTAAGAAATAATTTACCTGGAATTGGACACTGGGTTATCTGTTTCCGAGTCCCTTGCTCTTTCCCTGAAGTGCCTTTTGTAGGCTTAGCACAAACCTGGTATTTTTTGTTCACCTACCTTCTGTTTACTTCTCTCCAAAGTGTGTGTGTGTGTGTGTGTGTGTGTGTGTGTGTGTGAACATTCATGTAGTGCCTATTAAATGTCACACTGTTCTAGACCCTTTGACATGAATTACTTCATTTAACCCATACAATGACCCTATGAAGTAATTATCATAATTATCCCATCTTGATTTGAAAAGAGAGGCTCTGTAAAATGTTACCTATATTGTATCACTGCAAATTAATATCTGTCTAGCACATTGCAATAAATTAAATCCAAGGTCTTCTAAAAAACTCTTAAATAATATTTTAAAAATCATTGCAAACAGAATCAGTCTTATGCTAAAATTTGTATTTGGTGTGCACCAAGTCTTGCTTTGGATTCTTAATAGCATTTTTTCTCTTTCTAAATGAGAAACATGTTTTCTCATATGACATTTCTATGTTAGAGAGGTTTAACAAACATCCTCCCTGTATGACCAGTGTCATTGTCTTGCAAAGATGTCAGATGAAGGTGTAGTTCAAACTGGTTAGAACATCTCCTATCTCCTGCACTTTTTCAAATTCACCAGCTCCAAATGTCATTCTATCCCCTTAAGTCAGTCCATACTTTTGTCATGCTTATTCACCTAATTTTTATGGATGGAGATTACTGGAAGTTAAGGCCACATGAGTTTCTTGTTTTATGCAAATGATTTCCTCCCTTTTCCACATCATTTCACATATTATCATGCAGTTTGGCATTCAGTCTTGCGTGACCACATCTGACTAGAATTATGCTCCTTGGGAGCCAAATTTCTTCTTTCCCTGTAAACTAGAGCTACCTTATGAGTTGTATGAAGTAGCTTGAGGAAACATGTTTATTATTACAAATTGAACTAATAATGTGATTAAATGTTCCAGCCCAAGAGCCCTTTAGTTTTGCACATTCCTTGATGTAAACTAGTTAAGTGGAATGTGAGGGAAAAGGCTTGGGAACTTTTTTTTATTGCTCAAGAAGATTCCTGTGGCAAGTGAGAAATGTGGGAAAAAACCAAAGTTATTGTTTAGTTGGTTTCTCAAGCAATACTTTGAAATCTCTTTCAATTAAATAAATGTTAAATGCCTGCTTTGTGCAAAGTGTAAACTACTTGTTCAGGGGATAATGCATGCTACCTGCCATTAAGAATCTAACACTATAAAATCCTGAGTGCATTCATGAGTAATAGATAGGACAGGGTCAGAGAGGGGATGTGTGGTTTTAAAGAAGGAATCAATCACATATGTACAAGATAAACAAGAAGAGCATAGTGGAAACAAATGGCAGAGCTTTCAAAACATGGGTAAACTTTTCTCAAGTACAGATGGGGTCGAGACTTCTGGTTTCCGATAATGTCAGGCCAGGTTATTGCAGTCCCACAGAAAATAGATAAAAAGTATTGATAAGATATTTTTAAGTATTTTAAAAGTTGCAAAACCCCAAAATACAATAAATTATTAGATCAAGAGTTGAAGAAAATCAGGAACTCAAAAAATAAGTGGAGCATGGAAGAACCTTTTTTTCCTAAGGAGATTTGTTAATTCTCCAAAATACGAACTTTAATTTTGATCTCACACATATGACCAGTCTAACAGAAAACTGCCTTCAAAAAGTTCATAACTCAGGAGGATGCACAGACAGAATAAAAAAGAAACAAGTGTAAATTAGCCCTCAACCATATTTCACATTGACTGGTTAAGTCCAGGTAATATTAAACCTCAGACTTTAAGATTTAAGGTGGATTTGGACTGGTAGTGATCTGGAGCACAAATCGACTTGGAGAAAGAATGAGCAGCTTACAGGAACTCAACATCAAGTTCAATACAATTTATTTACTGCCAGTAAGGATATGACCACATCCATGCAGAAACTGAGTATGTTGTGTGTGTTGGTGGCACTATAAAATGATACTTTACTTGTAGCTTTTACCTTTTTTTTTAAACTGGTACTATTAATGACAAGGAATCTGCTTGCTTTTGTAATTTTCTCAGAATACGATACTGGGTGAATATTTAAATCAAGAATATCCTGTTTACACATCTTTCTTGCCATGAAATAGTTTCTTTTATAGTATTCAACATTGAGTAGTGAGCCCTTTCAGAGAACTTCTATTTTCAAAATATAGTAACAATGGATCATTATCCTTTCAGAACTTGTAATAAAAAAGCAATTTTCCTTAGAGGGTACGACAGACATTTTCCCTCAATTATTTGGACTGTTGTGAGATGTCACATACCTGGTGTATTCAGGCTGTAACCAGGATCATTAACCACTTGAAATATATGAGCATAAAATACAGAGTATGTTTTTCCTTTCAGTCTCCATTGCTGGACCATCTTCAATTTTCTGACTCCTAAATGCTGGCCTAGGTGCAAGTCAATCCTGTGGCCTCTTCTCAATGGACCTACAATCAAGACCAAGATTACTTTATCCACCACTGCAGCTTTATTCACCACTCGTATTCTGGTGATGCTTCCATGAGCACCTCCACCTCTCACCTTTCCTCTGAGCATCTGAACAGATGTGGCAACTGTTCCACAGTTCCACACAGATGTTTAACAGGCATCTCAAATCCTGCTTGTCCAATAAGAACTCTATTTATCCTCCAACACAAACTTACTAATCCCTAGTCTTTATGTAGTAAAATGACCACCATTCACTCAGTTGCTAAAACCAGAACTGTATTGCCTGCCTTGATGCTTCGCTTTTTTCATGCTCTGCATCAAACCCATCAGCAAATCCTGTTGACTCTAACTTCAGAATATATTACTCATTCAATATTTCTCACTCCTCCTGTTGTTAACTGCTTAGTACAAGCCACAATCGCTGTGTGTGTCATATCTACTGTAACAGCCACCAAACCTGTCTCTTTGCCTCCACTCTTGCCCTTCCAGCCTCAGTATTCTCTGCGATCAGGGGTGTCTAAACTTTTGGCATCTCTGGGCCACACTAGAAGAAAAAGAGTTGTTTTGGAGCACACATTAAATACACAAACACTAATGAAAACTGATGAGCAAGGAAAGGTTTTAAGTAGATTTATGATTTTGTGTTGGGCCGCATTCATAGCCGTCCTGGGCCACATGTGGCCCGTGGGCCGTGGGTTGGTCGCCCCTGCTACACTCTAGGCAGACTGATATTTTAAAATGAAACAAAGCATCTTACTCTCTTACTCTCAGTCTTTTAGTGGCTTCCCACTACACTAAGAAGAAAATCTAAAATTTTTTCCATGGCTGCAAAATCCTTTATTAGAGTCCCTGGCTACCTCTCCAGCTTCATTTTGAGACTTCTCCTCTCACTTATTCCACTATTTCAACCTTTATTTTCTTGTTCCTCCTTACACTTGCCACTCACAGTTTCAATCAGGAACTTTGTTCCTGCTCTTCCATCTGCCAGGAATGTTCTTCCACCAGTCACATGACTTCTTCCCTCATTTTAATATTTTTTCTGTTCAAATGACACCCCTTCTCATAAAAATCTTTCTGGAATATCCTAGCAATTTCCTTGTCCATTCTTTTCTTCTTTGCCTCATCTCACTTTTCTATTTTTTAAAAAAGATTTTATTTATTTATTTTTTAGAGAGGAGGAGAGGAGAAAGAGAGGGAGAAAAACATCAATGTATGGTTGCCTCTCACGTGCCCCCTACTGGGGAACTGACCCACAATCCAGGCATGTGCCCTGACTGGGAATCAAACTGACTACCCCTTTGGTTCACAGACCAGCACTCAGTCTACTGAGCCACACCACCCAGGGTTCATTTTTCTAATATAAATATTAGATTATATCATAATATAACCTAAAATTATGTTATATATTTGTTTATTTGCTATTGTCTTGCCTTCCTTGCTAGCATATCAGCAACACCAAGACAGAGCTCACTATATCCTCAGTTTCTAAAGTCGGCCAGGCAAATGGAGGTACTCAACACATATCTGTTAAATTATTGAATAAGTGAATGAATGCAAGAATGCCAGATTCTTAGGTTACATGGAATGGCGTTTTTATTTACTGTAAAACTTTAAGCTGGCTTGGTCCCAGGTACTGAAAGAATCTATTTTCTCTCCATTTTCTAGAATCTGGCCTTGGAAACTGGTTAAACTTAACAAAGCAGTTGTTTGTTCATTTTACATAGCAAGATTACTAACTATCTTCATCCTATTGCATCTCCTGTGGTGATAATAACAGAAACTACCCACTTCGTAGGATTGGGTAGTGGAGATTAAATAACGATATATAAGTGTTTGAGAAGCTGGCATATATAGCAAATGCTCAATAATTATTATTTATTGCCATTAATACTATAGTTGTTACTTTAAGTTTAGAGTTTCTTCCTATATGTATTTCAAACAGTTATGGGTTACTCTTATTCTGTGTATCTGGCATATGGGGAAATTCATTAAATTTTACTGTAGTATTTACTCCATTTGATATAAACTGCTCTGTTCTCACTTTATATGGAGGTCTGGGGCCACAAAAATAACTGCAAGCTGTGAGTAAGCAAAAGTGATCTTAATGATTATGGGAAAAATTCAATTTTTCTATTGCCCTTAAAATTTGTGTCAAAACATTAAAATCTCTCTTATTATCAATTATAAATGTATAGGGAAATAAAAATAATGAAACTAAAGCTTATTTAGTACACTGTAATTTTAAATATTATAAACACTGAGTAGGAACATATTTTACCCTTTGTAAAAAAGCTTTTTAGGAGTAGCTAAAACAGAGCTTGTTTTTTTGTTGTACAACTAATTTTTTTCTACACTGTGGCTGTTAGGATACTATCTAAATTTGAATGTGCATTTAACATTTTATCCTTTATGTATCCTCTGAAGTGACTTTATTTTATTAATTAATTAATTTCTGCCTGCATCAATTCCTTTGAGATATCCTCATCCTTTGCATCACAGCCACTGTCCTCATTGATGTCCATAAGTTCACCTTCGCTAAATTCCTCTGGCTGCATCGCTGGAATTTCTGCAAAGGCAGCAGCATCAACATTCCCACGGTCTGCTATTTCTTCTAGAAGTCCATTTATGTTTGACTTTAATTTCATGCCCAGATTTATCATGTTTCACTTAACTCGCTGCACTTTTTACTTTGTTGGCCAATTCCTTCTTTTGATGATCCATTTGGGGAAATATTACATGTGTTTTTACTACAGGGAAGACAGGGAGGCATCCCAGCTTCCCTTGTGGCTGTCAGTGTGTGCACTAATAGCAGTCTTGCAGTGACCAATCACATCGACAGACTTTGTAAGACGTGCTGCGATTGGTTACTGATCACGATGTAGATCTGTTATTTCCGTAGGGATTTTTACAATTGCTTGTAGTTGATGATAGTAGCTTAAACCGGAGAAATAGTAGTGAAAAGCTGGAGGTGGTCATATTCTACATATTTTTAAAGGTAGATACCACAGGGTTTCCTGACAAAAATAATATGCAACATGTGAATAAAGGGAAGTCAAGAAAACCTTCAAAATTTTTGGCCTGAGCAATTGAAAGGATGAAGTTGGTGTTAACCATTTTGGAGAGCGATGTAGGCAGATCAGGGTGTTGTACATGTTAAGTCGGAGACATCCGTTAGATATCAAGCAGAGATGTGGAGTAGAAAGTTAGATACACGAGCGTGGAGTTCAGGAGAGGGTTCAAGGGTGGAGCTGTAAGTTCGGGAGTGATTGAGCCATAGATGATGGTTAAAGACAGGAGACTGGATGAAATCAAGATTTATTCCTTTTCTCTTCCTCGGCTTTTAATTTCTTCTTTTCCTCTACTCATTCTGCTATTTCTGTATTTTCTAGAATTAGAACAGGAGTACAGATTATAGAGAAAGAGAGCAATTTTTTTCTTTTTACTTAATTGGTACAGTTTATGGTTCTTTCTAGGCTGATACTGACTGGTCACTCATTATTTTATAGCAGGCTGCACATTAATTTTTCATGAGCTTGTTGGTTACTTCTTCAAATATTCTTACACAAAATACTCTACACCATTCTATGCCTTGATGGCGACAAGGTGGGATACAGACTCCACCCAACTTCTTATGAGACCCTCCCCCAAACTTTTCTCCCCATGGCACTCTACCTCTGCTTCCTTCTGCTGCTGTTTTCTTGATCTAACAGGAGAGCCCTTTGTAATGTCTCTTAAAGATGACTTATGCCATTATAAGTAAAATTTTTATACATGGTAAAACAGACTGGAAGGAGATATACTAAAATGATGGCAGTAGTTGTTTTAATACACTTTCACTTAAGTAATTATTTTCTCATCTATTATCTCAAATATGTTATAATGTGGTTGAAAGTCTCTTACAGTGAAAAACTATAGGCATATAGCATTTTTGTATATGAATGCATATCGTATCTTTGGTATACCAGTATGTATATGGTCTTTTTGTGTAAAATACAAAATATTGAGGTACATAGATATATTTAATATAAAAATATCATATTTGGTATTTACTTAATATATACATACACGAACATAAACGTGTATAATAAACACACATACATATACCTATGTTTAAAGTTTAAAGTTACATTTATTCTTCCCAGAAGATGAAACTTCCATAATATATTAATCCATTTTAAAACATGAACTACTTTAAAGCATTCCAGTTTGAAAGATCTTTTAAATGAGGATTCATTATTCTTGGATATGACATAAGTGGCCCATTCATTGAGAAGCCTTTGTTCCAGCACACCAAACTAGAACCTAGAGAATGTATGTTTAGGAGAGGGGTGGACAGTAGGAGACAGCTTTATTTTCCCTTATCTCAATACATTCTTATTTAGCATATTTGGGGGAGAAAGGGAATCCAGCAGGATTTTTTGTTAAGATACAAAGATGACTGTAGAAAATCTTTTGAAAAATTGAGTTATCAGGCTTAAGGTAGATTTCCTGGGGGAAGGAAAACTGTAGCTTACTTTCTAGCACAACCCTGCCAAACAACAATAAGGCATTATTTAATGATAAGGCATAATGATGAAGACAATAAGAATAATGGGAATTAAGCTTTGCAAATTGTTGAGATGTATAGAAAAGTAAATGATATATGCATCTTAACCAAAAAGAGTTAAAGAGTGAGTTTTAACAATATTAGTATGAAAAATAATACTAATAACAAATAATCACTACCATTAACTAAAAGCTTATTATATGCCAGGTGCTTATATTAGCACTTTATATGTATCTGTTATAACAATCTTGTCACTGGTGGTGTCGGAGTGGCTACTATTTTTCTTCTTATTTTACACAGGGAGAAACTGAGTCTCAGAGGGGTTTAGTGGGGCTACTAAGGCGCACAAGTGCACATATGTGTACACATACTTGAATTAAAGGGAAAGATATACTCAATTCTTAGATTGAAAGAGTCAATATTATATCAGTTTTGTTCAAATTAATCTAGAATATAAATTACATTACCATATTAATCTATTAATCTATATTAATATAATCTATAAGTATAGCTTCAATAATACAAGTCTTTTCATCTTCATTGGAATTAGGCAAATTGATCCTGAAGTTCACATGGAAAAGAAACATTGGAGAAGACGCCATGGAGCCCTTGAAAACGGAGAGTCACGAGAGGAGGGTGAACGCCACCAGATACTGCAGACTGTAAAGGGATAAAAATTTTTCATTTCTTTCTGTAGTATTTATGTTGCAATTCTACTTTTTAATATGATTAAGGCCATAAATATGTTGATGCCATTCCTAAATAGTCATATAATAATCACCTATATATCCGGTAACATTGCTGTTCTTTTCTTTTAATTTATCTTTATGTAGATAGCATTGCTTAAAAACATTATATAGGTTTCAGGTGAATGACATAATGAACTAAATTCACAGAGAGATTAAACATATGCTAAAGAAGGCATTTAAAACCATGGGGGAAAAGATGAGCAAATAATGGAGTTGGTAACAAATGGTTAACCATCTGAGAAAAACATAAAGCTGAATGCTATCTGACTACTTACACCAAAATGATTTCCAGATGGCTGAAATATCTACATTTTGGAAAAAAATGAGTTTTGGAATGGGAAAATGCTATGGAAACAAAACACAAAGAGATGCCATTAATAAATAATTTCATGAGTTAACGATAGTGAAAAATAATATCTTTGGTGGGGAAAAACTGAAACAAAATTAAAATACAAGTCCAAAATAAATATTTGTACAAATATGCACAATTATTTGTACAAAATAAATATTTGTGATTTATTTTGCAGAAAAAGTATTTGTTTTGTATATAAATATCTATTACAAATAAATAAGACCAATAATCAATAGAAAAAATTTCCCAGAAAGTAAAATATAAATGGCTGCAAAAAATTGAAAAGAATCCCAACATCTCTCATTAGAGACATCCAAATTCAAACAACAAAATTGTAGTTTTCACCTAGCACTCTGACAAAGATCAAAAGGCTTAACATGCAGCATTATCACTAGGATGCTCAGAAATAGGCATTTTCACAGTCTAATAGAGGGAGTTTAAATTAGTGCAAATTCTTTGGAAAAGTTTTAGCAACAATTATTAAACTGTAAAATGCACATACCCTTTGACTCAGAAATTTCTGCTCTGTGCATTTATCCTACAGATATACTTGCATAACATGTACATAAAAATAAATACATAAATATTCACTAAAACTTTATTTATTGTATAAAAAATTTGGAAACACCTAAACATTCATCAGAATAAACTGGTAAACTAACAACAGTACATATTTGCAATAAAATATCCTACTCCCATTCCGTGTCTTGAATGAGTAAGTAAAGAAAGAAAAAAAGGGAGGGAGGAAGGGAGAGAGATGGACTGAAATGAAACCATGCTCCCATTATGTCATAAATATGCTGCAAAGAACATTTCTGGTAATATATTGAATTATTGGTAAAAATCATTATTCCTAGAGATGTAAGTTAAACAACTCAGAATTTGAGGTGAGAGGAAAATTTATTTCTCCTTTTTTCTAAAAAAAAACTATATAACCCCTTACATTGTTTGAATTTTTATTATGTAAATGTTCTTTTTCAATAAATATAACACATGTACCCATTTGAGGTTGTAAGTTTTGGCCAATGGGTAAGAAATTGACTTTGGGTGATAATCACAGATAATGTATCATAGTATTTTACACTTGAAACCTATATGATTTTATTAACCAATGTACCCACAATAAATTCAATTACAAAAATTCATTTACCTTTATATGTATCACACACAGAATGCTGTGTGCACATTATACCCCAATTAAAAGAGTAAATGTATTAATAAGAATAGTAACAAAATCTCTGCAAAAAAATAGCAAATTAAATAAAATGATGTGATAGTAGGAGCGTAGATATCTTTTTTGACTAGATTGTCCCAGGAGTATCTTACTTTGAATGACTCCAAGAGAACTTGGTTATAGTTGAGCTTTAACCAATGTGTTTTGAGGCAAATCTTAAGAATAACAAATGCTTTTCATAAAAGATCTAATTAATGGTCTTTCTTAATTATTGATTGATTCATCCTGTAGATTAGGGACCCATCTCACCTGGTGAGATTTGCATATGAGAATAATAACTTTGCAGTGAGGAACCAAGACTGACTGAAGTAAGGACATACTGGAGTCATGGAAACTGGTTAGGAGGTCATTTCAGGGATACAGGTAAAAGTCTGAGAAGGCCGGAACGAAGTTGGTGGCAGAAGAAAGAGAGAAGAGGATTACACGAGGGTTGAAAGGGGTGTAGAAATGGCAGGACCTCAAACCTGGCTGGTTGTGGGGTAGAGGGAGAGGGTTAATCTATAATGGCTTGGCTTAGGCAGCTGGATGAACTGTCATGTAAAAAAATATGGAAACAGTGGAACGGTGGATTTGGCGAAGATAATGAATGTACCTCCTTCTTCTTGAGCTCCATAGCCCAATCGAGCATAGTCAGGAACAAATGTGTGTGCTTCATGTGGGGTGTGGTGGTGAGAGGTTGGAGGACAATTCTTTTCAGCAGTGACAGTTATTGAGTCTCAAGGGAAGAGAAAAATCTCCATATGAATGATGAATTCTGGAAGGAGATTTGGCTAAATTAAAAAAATAACATTTTTGTTTGTGCCAAGAAGAAACTGCAGAAGACAGGCATTGGTCCAGACCAAGATTAAAGCACCAGATGACCAGTGAAGGGTGGCTGGTAGAGCTGGCAAAGAGTAGCAGTCAGGATGTCTTAGCCTGATGAATTACCACGTCATGGGAAAGAAATGCACCTCACGCAGAAATACATAGAAGGTCTCTTTCTGGAGGTTCTATGCCTCAGCATTCCACAGATGCTGGGTACAACCAGGGTGGAGCTGGCTGGAGGGGCAGCAATGGAAGAAAATGGAGATAGCAATCTTGGTGTTATACCTTGTTTCTGCCACTAGCTGGTGTTATGATCCTTGTCAAGTCATTTAAATTTGTGTTATCTTAATCCTCTGTGAAAAAAGGGTAAAATGTGAAGCAATTGTAATTTTGACAGCCTGTGCAGCCAAGGAGAAAATGCACTAGATTTTGAGGGGTGTGGGAGGGCTTCATGGAGGAGGTGATACACAAACTAAAATCATTCTTCAAATTTTAGTTCCTTTAAGTGTTCTGTAAGCTGAAGGAAGGGTAAGAAAGCAGGGCAAGGGGAACAGATCCAAGTAGAAGAAACAATGTGAATAAAAGCTTTAAGCCAAGAAATAGAACAATACCTTCAGGAAGACTATTAAGTAATAGGATATGACTTCTAGAGCATAAATAGGTGAAAGAAATGTACTTCTTCAGTCCCTGCAATCATCCTTTAAAGTAGATATTAATGTTCACATATAAAAGAAGAAATTGAAATTCAGAACGGTTACTTGATTGAAATCACATATCTTGTTAAATAGACAAACTAGTAGGGTC
>CM052538.1:41143078-41221440 GCA_028533065.1 Trachops cirrhosus
CCTACTTACTGTTTGCATCAGGGCCCTCTGCACCCAAGAGATAGCGCTCATGGGTCACTAGAGCCCTGGAAGTTCCAGAATTTCACAAAGGAAGCTGTACAGGATTAGGACACTGTGTCTTGATTAGACCCTGAATTAAACTTTTGACACTCCTCATCCCCTCTCCCCTGATAGGACACAAAGTGTGATTTACAACATGGGGAACATTTCATGTGAAATCTCAGGTGACAGATGTATTTAACAGTGTATGTATGCAGCGGTAAGTCATCAAGCCAGAGACATTCTGAGTACTTAATAAATGGTAAAACAATCATCTCCATAATTCCCCACACACGCGCGCACACACACCACAATTCCCCCAATCCTGACAACTAATCTTCGTCGCAGTGCCTGTCTAGGCTATAAATGACACCCTTCTTACGAGGCTACTCACCCCCCGACCCTTGGGGATTTGAGCAGAAAGAGATCATCCCAGACTCTGCGGAGTCACGGTGGAGGCCAGCCAGGCAGCACGGGCGGACACCTCCCCACCCCCCACACTCCGCCCCCGGCACGCCACTCCCCACCCCGCCCTGGGTCCTCCCAGTCACTCTTGCCGCGCCCGCCAGCACTGTCATTCCTAACCCCGGAACGACCCACGGGTGCGGGAATTTCCCGGGACTGGGGATAGCGAACTTTCCTCCCCAACCATGGATAAAAGGGGTTCGTCCCTCTCCGGGAGCCACAGATCTCGCTCAGCCAGCTCTCCCGCCAGCTCTCACGCTCCAGGCACCGCAGCCCAGACCCACCGAGCTGAGCACCATGGCCCGCTCCGCGACCGCCGCTGTCCCCCTTGTCCCTGGATTCCTCCGGGCTGCGCTGCTGCTCCTGCTCCTGGTCACCTTCTGCCAGCAAGCTGCAGGTGAGACTTGGAGCCTTGGGATCCCAAGGGCGGGACCAGGGACATGGGTGGGCGCCCCTGGGGAACAGCTCCCCTCACTGAGTCTGTTGTCCCCACAGCGGCTCCCGTGGGCAATGAACTTCGCTGCCAGTGCTTGCAGACCTTGCAGGGAATTCACCCCAAGCACATCCAGAGTGTGAAGGTCACACCCCCAGGAGCCTCCTGCGACCAAACCGAAGTCATGTAAGTGTTGCCTCCACGGTTCAGATGCTTCCACCCTGACCCTCATCCTGCTCTCTTGTCTCACGTGCATTCTCCCTTCTCTCTGCAGAGCCACGCTCAAGAAAGGACAGGAAGCTTGTCTCAACCCTGAAGCCCCCATGGTTAAGAAAATGATTGAAAAGATGCTGAGCAAGTGAGTTATGTGACTATAAAGTCATTGGTGACAGGTACCGACATCTGCCTCCTGAAAATTATTCAGGGAAACCCAGGGTTTAGCTGACGGAGTTTAAAGTCATCTTTCAATTATATTTGTCCTTAAAATTATTCGTGTGCTCTGGTGCCTGAAGGATATTTTCGGTACCGTTTACATCCAATCCGCCTCTCCTTCCCCATTCAAGTGTGTGTTGCCCAACGTGTCTTCCTCAAAGATTACGTGGCAAATGATCTAAAATCCTTCCTGCCCATTAACGAACAAACACCTCGGAGGTTTGAAATCGGAAAAGTGGGACCCCTGATTTTGGGCAACATAGTGCTCTAAATCTTAGCGGTGAGGAGAAGGGTCTTTTCACTGATCCCCTGCTCTACATGTTAGTCTAGTCGCCGCCTTTATTATTCCTGTAACCCCGGGGAAAGTACTTAGTCTCTGAGTTACAATCATATGGGAAAAGTTATAGCAGCTACTTCCTGGGGTTTGCTGTGGGACTTAAGTGATGTCATGTGTGTACTTTTTTAGTGTAACACCATTTTCTGGCGTTTTGAAGCTAATAATGCAATTGTGACCACAGGCTCCTTATTCCTAAGGAAACAGCATCCAGTGTCACACAGGGCAGCAAGGGTATCGGTAGTAGCCACTTGGTATAGGACTATGCAGTCAAGTTTCTGAGTCCTAAGAAACACCAATTTTCTCATCACAGGGGCAGCACCAACTGACCTAGAGAGAAGCAGGAAGCTTATCGGTTACTGTTGCCTCCTTGGTGGGATCGCGGAGTGAAAGAAGAGAAACAGAGAGTCCCTGGGGCCGCCTGGACTGCGTTTAATGTGTTTGACGATTTCCTATGAGAGCTCTTCTATTTATTTACCTACACGTGTGTTTATTTATTTATTTATTTTTCAAAGCATGTATGTCAGTTAATGTTCTACCTAATATTTAAAGATATGAAAGGGCTTGGTAATTTGTTGTTCTGTTATGTTTTTAATGGTTATTTTTATGTTAAATCAGAGTTAGTTCAGCCCTGTTATGTAATTGAAGATGATGCATTTTAAGTGTTCTTCATTCAACTTATATTTTTGGTTGGGAGTGGGGTCGGAGACCACACTTTACCATCTACTGTGGTAAAGGCTGGGGATAAATAAGGGGGGATTCTAGCCAATAGGTCATTGTTTAGGCAGGGAAATGTAATGTGTACACCTATTTTTGTATTGTTGAGAAGAATGGCCATTGTTATTTATTGAAACAGTTTCACAGTATGTGATCAACATTTCTGAGGTTGAAGAGAACAGATGTTCTAAATATCCCTTAGACATTTTGTGTCTTCCTAGTAAGGCATAATGCCTTGTTTAGTGTCAACTATGCATTGTTTCTCTATGTTTGGGAATAGAGAAGTCAAATACCTATAGATGTATTTTTACAAATACCATGAAAATAAACCTTTTAACAAAAATGTCTCACTGTGGTTTGTTTTAACTTCTTGACTCCTTGTTCCTCCTGAATACCAAAGTGCTATAAATTTATGACAGATTGTAGCTCACACGCTCTAAATGACTGCCATTAGTTGGCACTTTTCTTAGTTTCACTCCTATTCATGAAAACATATTTGATTCATTTTCAAAGTTCTTGCAGGTCATTATCTTAAGAATCCCTGTTTTACATAAGAAAACCTTACTTTATTTTAGTATAATCAATCTGTTACTTAATCCTAGCTGTTCAAAAATTTTCAAATGGTAATACATATTTTAAAAAAGCTCTTACTGAAAATATTTTGTTAAATAGTTTTTCAAACAAACCCTCTTAACTGAAGCTGGAAGTTAACTTGTACATTGGACTTGCAGAAGGCAATTAGAAAGGCATGAGCAGAGCATGAAAGATGGGCCAGGTGCAGAGGGTCACCGTGGTGGAGAGCCCCAGTGACCCCCAGGTGCCTAGCGACAGGCAGAATTACTACAAGCCCTTGCAGGACCACTCTCTTAAGCCTTGGAGATGATATTTAGGCCTCAGCTGTGTTACAGCTGCAGGCCCCGAAAAGCAGCAAAACCAGGTGAATGACTGATGCTTCCCTGCTCTGGTACCGACCAATCAATGGAGGCTATGACCCTGAGGAGACACACTAGGAAAGCTGATGAATATTCTATTGAGAGCCTCCTATGAGACCTCAGATAAAAACCCTCAGGATGGTAGACCCAGTGCTACTCTCTCTGTCTCTGTGGAGCATACCCATGCCTTTCCCCACCCATTTCTTTCCTCTGGGCACCCCCTCCACCAGGACACCAGGACCTCTCCTTCCTCTTTCACCTTTCAAGGCAGGTGCTACCTCTTTCTCTCTGTCTCCATCTCCATCTCTATCCCTGTCTCTCTTTCTGTTTCTCCTGAGCTCCAATGCTTCTTCTTTTGATGAAACTTGTTTCCTGAGCCCATTTCTTCTATGACTCACTTCTGCTACCTCTGTTACTCTCTAAATAAACTTTCTCTTAGGATGTAAGTGTTGGCTCTGAATTCTTTTCTTAGCCAGAATTTAACAACTGAAGTTGCTGAACTGAGGTTAACAACTGGTACCGATTTTCTGCTACTAACATTCTTCCTCAGAACTCAGACAATTTGTGTGACAGGGAAAAAAGCAGATAAATCAAGTGGGGGAGTGCTTCCTCTAGGTAAAAGGTCTAATGGAGAGGGGTCTTCTCTAACTTTTTCTAACATTTTCTAACTTTTCTGGAGAGATAACAGTCACAAGTGTGGTGCTGTTCCAATGCTTCACAGGTATAGGGATGTTGTAAATGTCTCTAAACCCACAAATTTGAATTTACATTGCCCTAGGATGAATGGAACACATCCAGCTTTCACAGTCATCTAATGAGAGGAAAAAGAAAAGATCTGAGTCATCTTGCAAAGAACACACTGAAATCTGACAAGGAGAACATTTTGTACACAGTTGGGAAAGTCAGCTGGGGTATGTGGTTGTGTCTGATTCAGGACCTGTTCTGGGCTCTTTGACAGCCTTCGGAGAAGGAAGATGATGGTGTGTGACCAGGCTTGTCCTGACTACCTGGGTACAGCTACTCTGAGCCACCATGTCTTCCCCTGAAAATTAAATGTACTAGTGTCTTCATCAGCTCAGTGGTATTTTCTTAGAATCAATGATATCAGATGGAAAAGCAGTGTTTAAACTGGATGGAGATGGACAACTGCAAACCATTCTGAGAGTTCCATAAATGCCAGCACTGATTCCATCCTTAACCCAGAGTCACAAGCTTATGTTTCAGGCTGTGGGAAATAAGACTTTCTGGAATTTCTCAGTGTTCTTGTGAAAAGTTCTAACTTCTTCACATACCATGAGCATTAAATCTATAGCCATTTGTCCAGTTAATTGCTCTGATCCTGACAAATAATAAAACTTCTATAATCTCTCCCACAAGGACCTGATGGTTACCTTCAGAACTGTTAACAGTGAAACAGCACCAGATGTTAGATCTCAGTCCTTGTTTTGGCTAAGAAAGAATTCAGAGCCAAGACTCAAATATATGCAAAAGTTCATTTAGAAAGTCAAAGAGGTAGAAAAAGTGAGCATGGAAGAAGTGAGCCAGTTAGGCTGCATTGGCTCAGGAAACAATTTACAGAAGCTCTTAAAGAAGGCCCCTTAGAGTTCAAGAGAAAGAAAGGCAAGAAAACACACCTGGGGGAAGGAGAAGGGGAAAAGTACAGGTGTGCTCCAGAAAGAGAGAGTGAGCTCACGCTGGGGAAAGAAGGAGGTAGGGAAAGGTAAGGGTATGCTTGAGAGAGAGAGTGCTGGGTCCTTTGTCTTAAGAGTTTTAAAGGTGGGGATTTTAAGGGAGGTATCAGAGGAGGACCTCAATAGAATATATCAGCATTCCAGGTGTGTCTCCTCAGGGTCATGGTCTCCACTGATTGGTCAGTGCCACAGCAGGTTGACGTTAGACACCACAGCTGGTCCTGATGTCAGTCATGGCCTATCCCCACCTGACCTTGCTGTTTTTCTGAGCCTCAAGCTGCAACACAACTGAGGCCTACATGACATCTCTAGTTTGGCCAAAACTCTGTCCCTGTGATAATCAGACTCAAATAATCTTAAGATTATTTGATGTGGGCCAGAACCTCATCGGCCTAGGGACTTAATGTTTAAAGGAGTAGTAATGCAAGGGCTTGCATGGGAGTCATATGAGGCTCTTCCCTGGCTCCCTTCTTCCTCTTCTAAGGGGGTCTACTAACATGTCAGGGGAGGAAAGGTCAGGAGAGGGTCTAAATTGCATGATCAGCCATATGCTATGGGAAGAAAGTTCACCCTGGGGGAGCAAAGACCCACCCCAGTTTTGCCCCATTGCTTTCCCCATTGCTTTGCCCCATTGCTCCATGGTGACCCACAGGACCTAGCCTATGGTTCCTATTCAACTTAACTACCTATTACAGGAATGCATCTCAGGTTAAGCCCCAGGGTGCTGGAAAGACTGGAATACATGAACCCTGGGAAGGGAGATTCCTACTAAGATGGGCTTCTAGTGGCCAACTGGGCACAAATTTAGAAGCAGAGCTTAGCAGCCATTGCTAAAAAGGGGTCTCTCACACAAACCCCACTTTAGGGAGAGGCCAGTACTGCCTACACTGTGTTCCTTCCATCTGAACCAGCCCTAATAAAGGTGTACCTAGATGTATTTCAAGCAATATGACTGAGACTTTCCTTGTTCAATCAGAGCTGCGCAAGTATAGCCCCATCAGCATTTTCACCAACCAATCAGAGCAGCTCCATTATGATCAATTAAGACAGTGATTTTTGGACCAAATTCTGAGGATTTGGAGTCTTCATTTGCATGAAGACAGGCCAATCAGGGACAAGGGGTGAAGACTTCTGTCTATATTAGTTAGCTCCCCTCTAGCTCCAGGAGCACACATTTCTTTTCCCCTGAAGACTGAAGATCACTTTTCCCTTGCTGGAGAGGAGCATTCTGGCAAGGAACTGGAGCAGGAGGAGCAGAGCAGAGCTCTATAGCTGAAGGGGGGCCTCAGACCCAGGGCCATCTCTGCTCCAGGGCCTCCTCACAATCATGCTGTGCTGCTTTGTAATTGAGCGGTACCACTATTGAGCTATTCCAGTGCTGAGCCATTCTCACAGACCTGCTATATCACAAATGAGATGTTTACACCAAATAAAGTCTCCTCTTTATCACACCCCAAATTGGGGATTCCTGTTCATGTTTAATTGACACAAGGACCATAGCCTTCTGTTGACAAATGCTATCTCTCAAAGTATTTACAGGTTAAAAAAGATAAACCCACAGAATTTAGAAACATCCTTAGGCCATAAAAGTGGATACTGGGGGCTATCTGGCTCTTGGAGAGATTAATTTACACACCAAAGGGTTGGAGTTAGAATATAGTCCTGTATGTTTCCAAGAAGACCATTCCTGGAGGAAAATATCAGACAAAGTTCTCCTTCCTTCCCCTTTATAAGCAGAGAAAATTGAGGCCCCCCACCCTGCTCCAGCCTATGGGCTGTCTAGCTATTGGAGTAGGACAGTAGACATGTTTCTTATTTTGTCACCCCAGGGGTAAGGCCTGAGCAAGCAGGAAGTGACATACATTCACTATGAAGTAACTAATAAGAAATCTGTCTTTGTTCCAGAACGTTTCTTGCGTGTATTCAGGATAAAATTTTAAAATACAAGTACTAAAAACTTAACATAGGTTTTGTTAACTTGGTGAATGAAGAAAAGGATGAAAGAGATGGAGTTAATCACAGGGTGATTAAGAACATGAGCTATGAAGAATTAGACTGATCTAGGAGTGGTTTTCAGTTCCAACACCTTCTATCTGTGTAATTTGAGGTTATGTTTTTTTGATTAATTTAAACTTTATTTCTCCTTTTACTTCTCTTATTAAGGTACAACAATAGAATCTCCTTTTTGTAGTTGTTACTAGCATTGTGAGTTATAATTTGAATAAAGAGCTAGGTAGTGCCTAAGAAATGATGACCTAGAATTTCCAGAAAAAAGAGGGAGCAATCTGATTGAAAGTGGAGATAGTGCATTAGATTTTTACTGCTGTTATAACAAATTATCACAAATTTAGTGGCTTAAAATAACATAAAGTTATTCTCTTACAGTTCTGGAGTGCGAAGCACTGAAATTTGTTCCACAGGACTGAAGTCAAGGTGTCCACAAGGCTGGTTTCTTCTGCAGACTCTGATCTTTCCAGCTTCCAGAGGCCATCTACATGTTATGCCTCATGGTCATCTTCCTGTATCTTCAAAGTGCTGCCAATGGACAGCTTAATGTCTGATTCCGGTTGCTCCCTTTGTATGTTAGTAATTAGCTACTTACTTATGCTAATAAATGTTAGTGGCAAAACCTTTTTAAATCTCTTTCTTTCTGTCCTTCTGCCCTGTCACAATGTCTTCTGTCTGGTTCTGACTCCTGCATCCCTTTTACATTAAATGTTGTAACCATATCAGGCATACCCAGGATAATTCAGGATAATCTTCCCAATGCATGATCCTTAACTTAATCACATCTACAGAGTTCCTTTCGCAATATGAAGTACATATTCACAGTTTCTGGAGATTAGTACAAGGACATCTTTGGGGAGCTATTATTCGGCCTTCCACAAGAAACTTGAATTTCAGTGTTCAAAGAACTTTCCATTAGACTAAGAAAATGTACATATTATACAAGGGGAGTTGGAAATTGTGGGGGGAACCAAAATGGTATCAGCCCTGGCTAATATTCAATAATTACAACTACTGTTAATGTTCCTATGTTAAAGAAAGGCAGGCTTAGGCACTTCTTCCAGACTGCTACTGGAAAGCTTCAAAGTAAACCAAAATAATTTATTATATAACTGGAAAGAAGACATGAATGACTGGAAGAGCAAGAGGAAGGTCTGAGTCTGTTTATCACTGGCCCTCTGGCTTGCTCTCATAGATATCAATGTATTGCTGGAGCAAGCAGAAATGGTAAGAGTGGATATCACATTAAATAGCCTGTGAGACTTTGGACAAGGCAGCCCTCCATTGGGAACATGAAAATAAAAACTGGAGGATAGGGGTATTTGAGAGAATGGTCATAGACTGATGAGAGCAGGAAAGAAATGTTCTCTGTGTGAGCAGATCAGTGTTAGAAAAGTACGACACAGTATGACCATGTGACTTTGAGAAGCCATCAGGAAACAATAGAGGCAGCAGGGCCTGAGGTTTCCTGGGCCAAGAAGCCAGAGTAGAAGATGAGGAATAGTGGATGATACCACTCTGTGATCATGATTAATTATTTGACAGTTCTGTTGAGATATCCTCTAGAACAGCTGTCCTCAACCTTTTTGGCACCAGGGACCGATTTCATGGATGACAATTTTCCCACAGATTAGGGTGGGGGGAAGGGGAGAGTTTCAGGATGACTCAAGCATACTACAATCAGGCTTACCTCCTGCTCTGTGGCCCGGTTCCTGACAGGCCGGGACTGGTACTGGTCTGTGGCCCAGAGGTTGGGGAACCTGGCTCTAGAGACTTCCAGGAAATGATAGCATGTGTGAGAGAGAAGAAATGGAGGTTCTACAATAGCAAGAAGGGGCAATATTTTCCCTGAAAAAACCAGAAAAATTATAAGGTAAGAGTCTTGTTTTATCTTAAGTTTCTCATAAAGGAAGGCCTGAGGCAAATACCTTTGTGCTAGCTCTTTATTAAGTCCACCAGCCTGTATGTGAGACCTCATCTTCCCCTGTGTGTAAGGTGCTCCTGCCCTCATAGTGATACAATGGATGACGGGGATCGTACTTCTCAGTTTTCGCAGTCCTATGAAAAGAACATGAGATGGCTCTGAGGTGTCCAGCTTCTGGGGCATCTATGGGCCACACTGGAAGAGGAAGAGTTGTCTTGGGCCACATATGAAATACACAAACACTAATGAAAACTGATGAGCAAAAAAAAGGTTTTAAGTAAATTTGCGGTTTTGTGTTGGGCTGCACTCATAGCCACCCTGGCTTGCATGTGGCCCGTGGGCTGCATGTTGGTCACCCTTGGCTGTGAACAGACCAAATGGACCTAGACCCATAGCAGCAATCCAGAGGTTGGAAAAGTCTGCTCAGCGGGCCACCAAACACACAGACACAGGACTACCTAAGTCAAAGCCCTCACAGAGCTACCTAATACAAAACAAGGAGAAGAGCCAAGGTTTGGGAACACTAGTCCAATTCACATGATTGCCAGAGAGGCCTGTGGGTTGACTCTGACTCTAGCCTTGTATTTGATCACATTGTAGGACCACCATTTGCCTCTGCTTCTCGGGATTCTTCTCAGACGCCTCACTGTGAGCCACTACAGTGTAGACTAAAGGAAAGTTGTGCGTACTGTGGCCAAACACCTTGAAAAAAAATCTCTCTATTTTTTTTTGAGACCTCACCAAATTACTTCACCTCCTCTGAGTTTCAAAGTCCTCGTACATAAAATAAAACAACCGTTATAACTTTGTTGTAAGGTTTTGAGATAATACACCAAAAGCATGTAGAGTGGCACTGGCATATAGCAATACTCAACAAATGGTTGTTACTACTAGTGTAGTATACAGTACCTACATCAGTATAAACAATTAATTTTGAGAAGGGAAATATAAGACACATTTCAAAGTGGAGTATTTTAATGTGACTTACAAACATATAGCTCTCAACGCAGCTGAAAAATCATTTTAATAAATAGGTTATTTTTAAAATCTGAGAATTTGAGCATCTTAAAATATTAAGAGTCTAAAATTCATGGCAAATTAAATATACAATCAATTGGGTCAAAGATTTCAAATGAGAGAGCAATATTTGAAAGTGAAGATCCCTGAAAATCTGACCGCGATAACTTTAACAAATTCTGGAAGACTAATCTTAATTCCATTAAATCGCAAACTAAAATTCCAGTTGGAAACTACTCATTTGTTGTGATTCTTTAAACATTTTTTATCTTATGTTTATATATGTATTCCCCTATTATCATCATCATGGCTAAAACACTGGTAACATAATTTGATCTCCTTTACTTGATATATAGAAAGTTGAACTCAACATGGTTAAGACTGTGTCTGAATAGTGCTTCTGATTCATTATGGCTATAAGATTGTATCTGATTAGTGCTTCTGATTCATTATGGCTATAAGATAGTATCTGAATAGTGCTTCTGATTCATTATGGCTGCTTTTTGACTTGACATAAATGCCAAGAACACAGCAATCAGTTGAATATACAAAGTCATTCAATGTGACTGCATATTGAGACTTTTTTGCAATATACCATTCCCTGTCACAAAGCTGTGTCTCTTGGAGCAAAATCCTATCTACAATGTTTATCAACTTTTCCTCTGTATCTGAGCTTTTATTCATCTCTATAGACGCAATTCAATGGTATCTCCCCTGTGAAGACAAGTGAGATATTTTGATTACTGTGGTTATGTGTAAAGTGTCACTGTGTCAGTAATTTAATTAATTATTCAGTTAAAGAGTTTGATTTATTGATAGAAAAAAATGATAGATATGACATAGCCAAGGCCATTTAATGAAACAATGAACTGAATTTGAGCACATAATTCATTGTTAGTAATTCAGTTTTGAGAATTTTGAAGCTTAACACATGGCTTTTGACAGGACAAGAATGATTAATTTATCAATAGATAGCAGGTTCCACTAAGACCATAAATATGATTGTGCAAATGGACATAAAAGGCATATATGTTAAAGCATACTCATTTCCTGCCTTGCACAAACATGGTTTTTAAAAAGATGCACAGACTTTCTCATGGCAATATTCTTTTAATCATAATTAACTTTAAAGTTGCATAGTTCCTATCCCAGGATCAAAAACTCAAAAAGTTCATATCTCTGTTAACAAAGTTATTACATTCCATACTCTCCATTCTTCTCAAGTAAAACAAACTGGAAAAATAAAATTTGCTTCCTTATTGGCTTATAACAGACAAATAGTTTTTCATTGCTTCACTTTTCATTCTTCAACAAGAAGAGGAAGAGCAATAAAAATTAACCTTGAGATTATGGTTCATAAAGACCATGATAGTGTTGAACCCACCAATGTGTAAAATCAGAAGTGCCTACTGAGATCTCACACACTTCTATCTTTTCCTTTTAGTTATTGAGGAGACTCATAAAGAAGAAACTAACTCTAAAGAAATTTTTTTGGCTTTAAGCAAAACAAAAACTGAAATATATAAAATTATACCAGGACATACATGCAGATTGTCAAGTGTCAAAGAATTCCAGATAAAAAGGAGAACAAAATCTATTTAATTACCTAGAAATACTGACTACAATGGTTTGAGCTTCTCTTATTGGGGGTGATAGTAGTACTACTAGTGCAACTCTATCTAGGATGTTTATTTTAATGTTGATTAGTGGATGGAATTGCCATATGCAACTGAAATCGCATATCTAATTACACTAATAACTTTTCTCTGAGTGGAACAGTCCATTTTATGCTTACATAGTTTAATCTTGATGACAATAAACACTTTAAGGGAAAAAAAGACTTTAAGGAAATGACTTTTTGGATTAAGTATGCTAACACAGTTCCATAGTAACAGTTCAATAATGAATGTTTATTATGATACTCAATAATGCATATTTATTATAATTGGTCCTTGTAATTGCTCCTTAACTATTTCTATCAATATTGAAGAGTTAGTCCAATATTGTAGCCTGCTACATTGATTTAAAATACTGAACTAAAACTCAGGAAGCATGGCTGTCTTTACCTTCACTCAGAGTTTTGCTATACTTGTCTGACACAGCTGATGCTCGTGAGAGCCAAGAGTTGCAATGTCAGTATATTCGGACATTCATTTAAAAACAATTTTCTTAAACTCACTGAAAATCTCCAGTTGATTCCTGAACTTTCTTGCTATAGTTGAAAAGAAACCATGTAAGTAGGAATCACGAGGGAGAAAATAAGAGTCTCTGATTGAGAAATTTTCAGAGCTGAAATGCTTTTGAAATATGCTAGACTGAGAAAACTGCAGACCAAGGCTTTGGGCGTCATGGATATTTGGTGCAGGAAAAACTGCTCAATCTTCAAGGTCCCATTTTAGAAACTGCCACATACCATCTTAAAAAAATACATATATCACAAGGGAACATGAGTAAGGTGTGAATTCAAGTGTATAGATTTAATTTTGAAGTCAAAGAATATCTGCAATAAACAAGGATACATGGTTAGCAGTAAGGATACGTGGATAATTCTTGATTATTTGGAAGTCCCTTACACACTTGAACAGAGGACATTCAAAGATGCAATGCTGACTTATGTTAAAAATGTTTAAATTGTACAATATATCATAGCTATAAAAGATTATATAAAATATATATACATGATGTATGTATACAATATAAAAAGACTATATAATATATATGCATATGTATATTATAAGTGCATATATACATATATACATAAATATACATGCATGCATGTACAGTTTTAGGAGCAGTAACAAAATGAGCTGTGCTCATTTCCAAGTCCAAGACATGGAACATTACCAGGATACCAGAAACACTCTGTGTACCTCTCTCAAATATCATTCCTTTGCTTCCCAATTACTGCCCCCAACATACCTGAACCCTCATCTTGACCTCATTGCCAATCATTCACCTCTTGTCTTTATGAATTTGCCACATATGAGTGAAACCATAAACAACTTTTTAGTGGTATTGGCTTTTTTGAGTTTGAATAAATGAAATGATATATAAATCACTTAATTCTCTCACTCAACAATATTTTTGTGGGTTTAACCTAAGATGATTTCTTTTGAAAGATAATTGCAATTCCATTTTATAACAAGTCCAACATTTATTTACCTACTCTACTCTTGGGTTGAAATTAGGGTGGCTTACAGTTTTGTTATTATGAAAAAAAGCAGCTCTCAACATTTTTGTACTGTTCTCCTGCTCCACATGTCAGAGCTACTCTAGGATAAAAATGTAGGAGGGAAATAGCTGGCTTACAGGGTACACTCATCTTCAACTTCACCAGTGAATACTATTCTCCAAGTGGTTGTACTGATTTATTCCTCCCAAAAGCAATTCATGGAAGTTCCTCTTCCTCCATCTACTGGTCAGCACTTGGAATTGTCAGACTTCAAAAATTATCGCCAAATTACTGTATAATGGTATTTTACTGTGGTCCTAATTTGTATTTCCCTTATTACAAATGAGATTGGATATCACTTTTGCATGCTTATGAGCCATTTGTATTTTATCCTCTGTGATATTTTATTTTACCCATATGTTCTGTTACGATATTTGCCTTTCATAAAAGCTTTAAAAAAAACAAACATTTTATTTACTAAAACCATTTGTTGCTTATATATATGGCAAAAGGTTGTATTTGTGGTTTCTTTATAAGATAACTTTTTTTGTGGCTAGTATCTTCTCAAAAGTATACAAATATCTTTCTGTAGTGCCTCCTAAAACTTGAATAGTTTGGTCTTTTATATTTAGAACTCAAATTTGATTTTTTTCTCTACACTGTGAAATTATACCAATGATATAATTCACAGATATAGAATAAGTGTTTCAAAAATTTATATGGAACCATAAACAAGCCTGAATTGCTACAGCAATTTTAAGAAAGAAGACCAGAGTAGGAGGGATGACAATACCTGATGTAAAACTATATTATGAGGTCACTGTAATCAAAACAGTACGGTACTGGCATAAGAACAGACATATAGAGCAATGGGACAGAATAGAGAGCCCAGAAATAAACCCAAATCTCTATGGTCAATAATTGACAAAGGGGGCAGAAGCATGAAATAGCCTCTTCGACAAATCTTATTGGGACATCTGGACAACCATACACAGTGTGAAACAGAAATTGTTTTATTTTTCACACATTGATAACCAATTGTCCCAGTATCATCTACAGAAAAGTCCATCATTTTCCAGTCTTTGCTATAAATCAAGGTAACATGTATGTGTGGTTTGTTTTGGGACTCATTTGTCAATATGTTTGTATCTACACCAGTGCTGAACTGTCTCATTTACTGTGTCATTATTACAATTCTTGATAAATGGAAGGACAAATGTCCTGACATTATTGTTTCTCTCTACGAATGTCTTAGCTCTTCTTAGTTTTTTCATATACACCTTAGAATCAACTTGTTAATATGAGAATTCTGAGTGATATATATAGCAAAAGGTTGTATTTGTGGTTTGGTAGTAGTTGATGCAACTTTAAAATAGTAAGTCTTACATTTTGTGAAATCTGATATAGCTCATAAATTAAGATCTTTAAATAATATGAAAATGTTTTTCTTGTACCTTATTTTTTAAAGTTATTTCTAGAGGGTTTTTTAAATAACTGGATGCTAAGCATTAAGATTTTATATATTATTTTGTATCCATCAGCCTTTTAATTATATACCTGTAAATTATTTTGCATTTTGTATATAAACAATTATGTCATCTGCTATTAATGACATTTTTGCTTTCCCATTTATTATACATTTTAATATATTTTGTGACCTCACTGCGCTGGTTAAAATTTCAGCACAAGCTTGAATGGAAGTGATAATAGCAGGTACTCTTGTTTGGCATTGCATAAGATAACTTACAGCCATCTTAATCACTTACATGTTTAGTAAAGATAATTCTGACAGGTAATACCACATTACATAAAAGGGAAATTTATAACTCATGCAAATCTACAACACACTTTTTTATTTAAATATAAATATACTTAAGAAGAAAAATTTTGCCTCAAGATAACTTGGCATGTACTTACAGGACCTGCCTTTAGTCTGCTTGATAACGATTATTGCCCATACATCCTCAGGAGCCAAGCAAATTAATTTTCCTTCTTTCAATGTGACTCTTAAAGCAAGACATTTGGATTACTAAAAATGTGAGCGCTGCTTTTTAAAAAATTGTTTATTTAAAATTCTAAAGTGACAGTATTATTTATTAGGTTTTAAAAAGCAATTACAAAATATATGTGTTTCTGAACAAATTTGTCTCAGATATTACACTAGCCATATATTCAGGATACAATGTTCTGTACGTACAACTACAATTTTCTACCACTGACTACAAATAATGCCAGTGAAAAGGAAAGATAGGACTTTTTCAACAATAAACCAGTCAGAAAGCATTTATCACTATGTATGAAATATGTACACAGTACATACATATGTCATTGTATGTACAAGGTTCTGTTAGGTTTGGTAATCCACACATGTATCTCCCAAGCTGCTACCATAGAAAATTTGCCATATATTGTTTAGCAATATTTCTGGCAATCTTTTGGGTCTATTTTTGTTTGCTTGTTCTGCTTTTAGGATCTCATTATGATCTTATTTATTTTTGGGTGTAGAGAGCATACATTTCTAAATCTCAAGGAAAGTTATCTGTGTTCCTGTTTAAGTTCCTGATTGAATTAATTCTGAAGTTTTCAACTGCTGCTCACAGACCACATGGCTCTACCTTCCTCTCCAGGATTCCTCAGAAGTCCAGCAGGTTCAGGTGGGACCATCTCAACTTGTTGGAACTCAAGAATGGAAATTCCAGGATTAAAAAAAAGTGTAATTCAACATTCACTTTTGATTTAAAAGGAGACTGAAGAAATTATTAAGAGCAGTTGGCTTCCTCAAGCTCTTAAAGCGATAAAACATCTACAGTAAATATTGTACTTAGTGTTGAAACGTTTCAGAGGTTTGGTAAGAACAAAACAAGAGTACCTGCTGTCATTACTTCCGTTCAAGCTTGTACTGAACATGTTACCCAGGTCGGTATAGAAAAAGACATTAAGATTTATCAAGTGGAAAAATGGTACTACTATTAGTGGCAGATGACATAATCGTCTATGCAGAAAATGCAACACAACTTACAAATGCATAATTAGAAAAAAAGAAGGCTGATGGATAAAAAATAATATGCAAAAATCAGAATGTGCAGTTTTAAAGACATCATCTGTAATAGCATCCAGATACAAAAGTCTTTAGAAATAAATTTAACAAATCAGGTGTGAGAAGAAAAAAAATTAAATGTTATTTAGAGACTTCAGTTTGTGTACAAGTATTACCCTTAGTGGTGGTCTTTTCCTGTTTGTACTGTGTTATTGGGAGGTTGTATAGGATTAATAGTTTAAATGCAAGACCTGATGAAGACATGGTCAATTCATAGATCAGAGCAGTATTAGCTTCTTGATCTTGAGCAAATTACTTAACAGCTTAGAATTTAGGTTTTCTTACTTTGTCTTTATGGACTATGCTCTGGTTATAGCAAATCACCTCTTGGTTTTCTGAAAATGTCATTTTCTCTTTTGGCTCCCTTTTGATTTAATAGGAACCTGAAGATGGAACATCTTTTATCTCCTCTCCACCTCCTAGCTCATTCATCTGGTTAATTTTTACTTGTTCTTCAGCTCTTAGTTTATGAATCACCTCCTCTGGGAGGCTTTTCCTGAGCCCTCTAAGTATGAATTAGCCAAGTAAGTGTCATAGTAACAATCATCTCATTTTCACCCTGATTTGCTAGTGAAAGAAAATGAGGCAAAGAGAACCCAACTGACTTTCCCAAGGTAATAAAGCCAGTTGAAGGCAGAGCCAAGGCCTAATGCCAAGATTGTTATCTCCGTTTTCTTCCCTTGCTGCGGCTCCAGCCAGCTCCACCCTGGTTGTACCCAGCCTCTGTGGAATGCTGAGGCGTAGAACCTCCAGAAAGAGACCCTCTGTGTATTTCTGGGTGAGGTGAATTTCTTTCCCATGACATGTAATTCATCAGGCTAAGACATCCTGACTGCTACTCTTTGCCAGCTCTACCAGCCTCCTATGATCTTAATCTGGATTTATGCCTGTTTTTGCATTTTCTCCTTGCTGCCATTGTTAACACATTAACTACTGTAATTTAGTTGGCTCTCCCCAGAGTTCACATGTGGACCCACTGCTCCTGTTTTTCCTTTTTCCTTTATGAACAATTCACTCAGCTGCCTAAGCCAGGGACCTTGGTTTCATCACAGACTGACCCTCTCCCTCTGCTTTGCATGCAACTGGGCTCTAAGTCCTGCCATTTCTACCCATTTGACAACTTTCATATGTAACAGCTCCTCTCCCTTCCCTGTGAAATGGCCTTAATGATGCTTTTTATCAGCTTTTATTAACTATTAGCTTAAGCCCCTAACCCATCTCCCAGACTCAAGGCTGCCCCCTCCCGTTGATCTTATTTACTGCAAAGATATTGTTCCACAGAGCAGATCTCATCATGTCATTTTTCCACTTCAGATCCTTCAATGGCTGCCAGTATCACTGGGTTCAGGTGGTGCATTAGTTTGCTTGGGCTGCCATAACTAAGTACCACAGACTGAGTGGCTTAAACAATAGAAATTTATTTTTCCATAGTTCTGGAGGCTAGAAGTCCAAGATCAAAGTGTCCTCAGGGCTGGTTTCTTCTGAGGCTTTTCCCCTTGGCTTACAGATGGTCGTCTTCTCCATGTACATTCAGAGAGTCTTCTCTCTGTACGTGTCTATGTCCTAATCTCCTTTTATATAAAAACACCAATGATAGCAGATTAAGGCCCACCCTAACAATCTCATTTTAACTTAATTACCTTTTAAAATAGCCCATCTCCAAATAAGTTCATATTGTGAAGCACTGAGGTTTAGGACTTCAACATATGAATTGGGGGCCAAAATTCAGTCCATGACAAGTGACTTACACAATCTAATTCTTTATAAAAATTCTTACTACTTGTTCTCATGATATGCCTCAAAGCATACAAAACACTATTAGCTGGCCCTTGAACTAGCCAGTCTTCCTGAGCCTTTCAAAATGTATTAGTCCTCTGACAGTAAGATCTGAATTCCTAACTACTTTTATGATCATTCCATAAGCATTTTACTCAACATGCTGTTACTCATTCAGAAACTAACACTGACACCATCGAGTAGGTAAACGGGTTATGCTTTTTTTGAAGAAATAGTATGTGCACATTATAAAAAGTCAAATGATAAAAAAAGGTGATAGCATTTTTTAAAAACCCTCAAACCTCTCTCTTCTACTCTAGATCTTCATTTTTCTGTCCCAGAACCTGTGAGGATTGCTACGCTTCTGCATGTGAGTATCATTCTTGGGAAAAAAAATTCTATATATAAATCAGTATATGTGTTTCTTTTTTATGGTGCACATGGAGAAATACCATGAATACTGTTCTGCACCTTGCCTGCCTGCTTTGTATAAAAATAATGTTTTGGTGAGTGGTCAATTTCAGTGAGTATTTTCATATATCACCCCAGATGTAGAGAAATATAAAGCACAGTATTTTACTGTTGAAATGTATTATTTGTCTAAGAAATTTCATATAGAAATAATTAGGGTGCTTCTAGTCTTTTGTTCCTTTTGCTCTAATCTCCTTATCTTATTACTCTTCCTTGTCTAATTCCCTTGTCTAGTACTTCCTTAAACCTGCTACACAATGTTGGTGGTCCTAGACATCTGTGCCGCAGTTTCAGCTTTTTAAGTCTTCCCTCTAATTTTCTACCATTAGACATCCCGCTGAATTTTGGCTCCTATTATACGTGAAGGTTGTTAGTGTTGTTATTTTCAATATTTTATTTTATTTATTTATTAGAATATTATTTATATATTTATTATTTTTATTTATTTTAGAAAGGAGGAAGGGGGGAAAGAAAGGGAGAATAACATTGATGTGAGAGAGACACAGGTCCATTGCCTCTCCCCCGCCCCCAGCCGTGGACCTGGCTCGCAACTCAAGCGTGCGCCCTCACCAGGAATCCAACAGGTGATATTTGGCTTTGTGGGATGATGACCAACCTACTGAGCCACTCTCTTCAGGGCTTATTTTTAATATTTTAAAAATATCTGTTGGAAGACCTTTTTTCCAGTACTCATGCTTCTTTTTGAACTGGTCAATTTGCATAACATTTCTAATCTTTCCTTGTCCCTTTCATGATTCTCTTCAGAGGGGAAATACCCTATTTGGAAAGACTGAATCAAGCGTGTTCAGTCCAGCACCTCCCTTTCCTCTTGGAATCAGGCCCTCCACGTGGGTGAGGTCCCTCTCCTTTGACATTTAGTGTGACTTGGTGGCTGTCCGCTTATTCATGGTTTCAGTTGGCAGTCTATTTGACTTACATTTTAAGCTATATCTTCCAATGTTATTTTTAGCAATATCAAATACTGGGTTGCCACTCATATGACCTTTTTTTTAAAAAATTGTTTTAGAGCTAAGGTGGTTTCTTGAGCACTCTAGACATCCTAACAGTAAGTGTGTGGTCGTATTTTATTGAGTTTTAAAATCTAGAATGGATATATAATGCATTCTTAGCAATGGCCACAGATAATTTAATCCAGGGGTTGCCAACCCCCAGGCTTGTTAGGAACTGGGCTGCACAGCAGGAGGTGGCTTGAATGGAATGCTCTTGAGTCACCCCGAAACCCTCCCTCCCCACCCCAACCATGGAAAAACTGTCTTCCATGAAACCAGCCCTGGGTGCCAAGAAGCTCGGGGACTGCTGAATTCATTACTGGTTTAGTAATATAGGCACATAGTATGTGCTAAATAAATAGTTTTTAAATTTTAAAATCACTGTATTTGTAAATTCATAAATAAATGTAAAACTGCATTCACTGTTATGTGTTTTTAGGTATGATTCCCAAAATTACTCCTTTATTCACCATGCCAGTTAAAACCCTCAATAAAGAACATTATGGGGATGTGATTTATTTTCTTCTAGTTTTAGGGGCTAAAAAAAGAGGGTCATTTCTACTCAAATACAGTACCAGAAAGGTATCTTATAAAACCGATCAATATAATAAAATCATCTGTGTATATAAATAATGTTGTAGTTACCAAAATCTAATAGCCTCTAGACAATGAAGGAGATAAAACAATCACAAATACAGGGCAAACCACTCCTTATATTGTTATTTGATATTGTTATTAATAAAGTAGTAGACTTAAACCCAAAATCTCATCTTTGGTTTGGGTTAGAAAGAAAATAACCTTTTAGGTTCTTTTCTGGGACCAAAGTAAATATTTCTTTTAAGTTCATTCTTTAGTCTGAGGTTTCTTTGAATATAGCATCATGGAGTGGGAAAAAGAAGTTTTGCTTTGAGAGGGTTTTGCCTATTTGGAAGTTCCTGGAGATAAGAGTGCGGAGATTAAAGGTGTGGCTGTGGCAGCCAGACACACATGTGTCTACCCCAACTTTGGTGCATCCCAGCTGTGTGACTTTGCAAAAGTCACAGAACCTCAGATTCTATATCTGTAAAATGGGAAGGAAAAGAGAAATTCCCCTTTAACCCATATACAGCTATTGTAAAGATTAAATAAAGAAAAGGTAATGATGTAACATAATACCTGTACCAGGAATATAACAATGTTTTCAATAAATATTAGTAAGTGTTTATTTTTTAATATTGTTAACATTCATGTTAACTACCCTTTCAATCAGTTAAAATATACATTTGTGCCAAAAGGAGTTTAATAAAAGTACAGGTAATTCTACAAACAAGGCTCAAAACTTATTGTTTATTATCCATTTCAATGTCCCCATATTGAAACAGCACATTTTTGTTATGCGGCACAGTAAAACTGAGCTGAAATGTATGTACAGTTTCTTTTTTGTTGGCAACGCACTGTAAGCCTAATATGTAAATAATACAAAACTGTTCTTTTTGTCTGAGATTTTTTCCTGTTCAAAATTATAATTTATCCTCTAACAACTTAAGTGGAGGTTATTTGGGATAAGGAAAAAGGATCCTGCCATCCCCTGCAACCCCTTTCTAGTTGTAATGACTCATTAGATTTTCCTGCCTAAGAGAGTTAGCACTACCAAAGAAATATGAACAATTTAATGTGACTGCTAAATATTAATAAAAGTTTAGTATAACTTTTTTAGTTGAGTACTATTCACACTTCAAAGAAACATAACTAATGTAATTATGAATACTCTACCTGATGAACAAATATTTATTTAGATAACAAATAGTGGTTAAATTCCATTTTGTGTGTGATTACTCAAGTAAAATTAATATGCAAATAAGAGCTCTCGGCAATCCACCTAGGTATTGACAGCATTCTTGTCTGCAGACTGTGAGTGTTATGACAATGGCTTCTATCAATTCTTCTCTTCCTCTTTCTCTTCTTTCATTCAGCTTTTCTGCAATTTTCAAATTTTCTGTAATGAACATGTATAACTTGTAACCAAAAGTATAGACTCTATTTTTAAAAAATATTCCAAAGTTGTGTTTAAGTGACTCACGACATTTAGATGGAAGTCAAGATTGGGTCCACTTTTTAAATGCACCAATGAAAGGAGCTTCATCCCTTCCATGAATAACATTTTTATATTCTATGTTATTACGGCAAAAAAGGATTTTATTAAATTTTATTGCTAAATTCTTACAGATATGTTAGTGAAACTTTTTACATGTATTATTATTATTTTCTGTGCATGTACATCCATAGATGACATGATATTCAAATCACTGCCAAGCTTTTGGGTTTATGAAATATGGGTGCCCTCTAGTGGCCAAATTAATTATGGAAAATCAAAGCGACGTGTATATATACCCTTAGAAGCTTCTTGGTGAGTGAAGGATGTGGCTTATATCTAAGGAGCATCACCAAGGCTTAAACCTTGCACTTTATCAATTTTAATTGAGGTAAATTTACATACAATAAAATGTTCCCATTTTAAGTGTGTAATTTGATGAGTTTTGATCAATGTATATGTTATGTACCCTACCACAGTCAAAATTTAGGACACTTTCATCCCCCCCAAACGTTCTTTCGTACCCTTTGTCAGTTAGCCCCAGCTGACCAGCACAATGTGAAACAGAATGGAGAGAAAGGCCATTGTCCTTAATTTTAGGGTCTTTCACTGTGAAGTGCAATGTTATTTGTGAGTTATTCATAGACGCCATTTATCCGCTTGATGAATATTTCTAGTTTTGTGAAAGTTTTTTTTATTTTTATCATGAATGAATACTGAATTCTGTCTATGAAATACTTTTCTACATCTACTGAAATTGTCATTTTTTTTTCTTCTTTAATTTCTTGCTACAGTGAGTTACATTGACTCATTGACTAATTCTGAATGTTGTATCAGACTTACATTCCAGGATAAACCCCACTTGTTCATGATATATTACCTTTTTAATATATTGCTTTATGTTATTTATTATTGTTTTGAAGGTTTCTGGTTATGTTATTGAAAGATATTGGTCTAGTTTTTTTTTCTTGTAATATTTTGGTATCAGGGAAATTGGTGGCCTTATAAAAAGAGTTGGGAAGTGTTACTTTCTCTTTTTCTGAGAAATTTGTACAGGGTTATTATTGTTGTTTTCTTAAATGTTTGGGAAAAATCACCAGTGAAGCTCACTAGGCCTGGAAATCCTTTTGTCAGATGTTATAAATACTAATTCTTTTTTTAAATTTCTAGATAGAGTTGTAAAATTTTAAATTTTTCTTGGGTTAGTTTTTGCTAATTTGTGTTTTAAAATAAATTTCTCTATTTTTATGATGTCAAATATATTTCATTAAAACTTTTTATATTATGCCCTGGCTGGTGTGGCTCAGTGGATTGAGCAGCAGCCTGCAAACAAAAGGGTCGCTGGTTTGATTCCCAGTCAGGGCACACACCTGGGTTGCAGGCCAGGTCCCCAGTAGGGGATGCATGAGAGACAACCACACAATGATGTTTTTCTCCCTCCCTTCCTCTCTCTAAAAATAAATAAATAAAATATTTTAAAAATATTTACTTTCAAAAAAGTTTTATATTATTACTTTATTAACATTTAAGCTTTTTATATTATTATTTTATCAATATTATAATGCCTTTAGTGTCTGTAGGGATATCACTTTTTCATTGCTTATACTGATAATTAGTGTCTTCATGAGAGAGTTGGTTTTTGCCTTACCTACACTCTACTGGGTTAGCCTTGCAGAGTTTCACAAAGACTTACAGAAGACACAAGACTCCTGGACAGAGACAAAGAAATTTGTTGTAGCAAAAGCAGTTGCCAAAAATGAGCAATCCAGAAAGAATATGAAGAGAATAATTTCATTTACAATAGAATCAAGAAGTATAAAGGATTTAGAAATAAACCTAACCAAAGAAGATTTATACACTAAAAACTGCAAAGCATTGCTGAAGAAGATCAAAGAAGACACAAATAAATAGAAAGACATCCTGTGTTTATGGATTGAGGGACTTAATATTGCTAGGAGTCAATACTACAGAAAGCAATCTACAGATTTAATGAAATTCCTGTCAAAGTAAAAAAATGGCTTTTTTTTGCAGAAAGCAGAAAAATCCATTCTAAAATTCATATAGAATTCCAAGTGACCCTGAGTAAGCAAAAACAATCGTGAAAGAGAACGAATTTAGACGTCTTACACTTTCTGATTTCAAAACTTACTACAAAACCAGAGCTATAAAAAGAGTATCGTTCCAGCATAAGGCAGACATGTAGAACACTGAAATAGAAAATAGAGCTAGGAAATAAACCCCTCACATGTATGGTCAAGTCACATAGGACAGAAAAAAGTAGTTCGCAGAGTATTAGTATCATTGTTCCAGTTTTGTGAGCCCCACATACCACAGAGGATATAGACAAGCAGAAGAAGCCTGTGTGTGTTGTGATTTGGGCTGCAGAAGAGGAACTCTGAGCTTAAGGCATCCATCACTTTTAAGGCAAGCAGTAAGGAAGCATTCTCCTTGTACACAGGGAGATATTACCTCATTATCAAACTTATCAGCTTCATGAAGACGCCTGAGGAATGGTTCAGATAATGATAGGAGATGATGTCTTTGGAATAGGTAGCCACATGTCTACACATTAACATTAAAAACTTCTACAAATACAAAAATATAATAATAATAAACAATGGAGATTCCCTATGGCCAGTGAAAGCAGAGTCAAATGAAATGTACTCTTGGTGACAATTACTATGACCGTATCTTTTGGTTCAAGCTGGTATAGCACGGAAACACAGGTTTGAGCTGAGAACTCAGAAGGGCTCTGGAAGTTCTATGGAAGTGTCTCAGTGCCCAAGGAGAGAATGTGAGAAAGACTAAATTAAACACGTAGGGACACTTGGAACCCATGTCAGCTAAGGAAACTCTATTTCCTATTTGTCTCAAATACCTTCAAAGTAAGACAATACACATCAGACTTTAAAATAAATTTTGCTATTTAAAAAAGAAAACTATTTTTAAAGTTATAATGTGAGAATATGAAGGAGGCAATGAAAGAAGGATAAATGTACTAGGCTATGGAAAATAAGACAAATTCTGTCCCACAAGAGGAGAGCCAACATTTTCAAGCCTCTGAAAGAGTACTTTAAGCTTGCTAGGTGCTCAGTAATAAAACAATTTATGAGGAGAGAGGGAAGAAGTGTTATGTCCAGACAGGATAAAGAGAAAACTTTTATGTGAATATTTAAAAAAATTCTAGTATGTAATTTCAGCACCAACTTAGAAGTTGTGCCTAGATTTTCATTTCTGAGTAAGGAGTTAAATTGTAAGCTGGAAATTGGAAAAGACTAAATCAAAGAGGCATTCCAGAAGTAAGGCAGAAAAAGTTAGCAATATGCCATGTGTGCATGGATTCATGTATATCGTTCTAAATCCTACCATTGTTCTAAACTATTGAGAAATCTGCGGTTATCTACATTCTTCTTCATTAAAGTATTTTTCTCCTTCGGAATGCTTTTTAAGAATTTTTTACTTTGAACAATTTGATTCTAATATGCTTTAGTACAGTTCTCTTTGTGTTTCTTGTGTTTGGGTTTCACTGAACTTCTTACATTTGTAGGTTTATACTTCTCACCAAATTTGAAACATATTTTACTATGTTTTTTTTCAAAAAGTTTTTGGTCTCTACTCCCTCTCTTTTGAGAATGCCAGTTATACTGTTTTTGGCAACTTGAACTTGTCCCAAGGCTCACTGATGCATTGTTATATTTTCAGCCTTTTTTCTCTATAAATTTCTCTTTTGACTTCCTATTGTTTTCAAGTCTACTCATCTTGTTTCTAATATGTCATTCTTCCTGTCTCTCAACCAGGAGAAGGAGCAGATTTATGCCTATATAGAAAGTTCGTATAAGAAAGAAGTAGAACTGCAGATAAGGAGGAATGAATGGACCAGTAAAAAGTGCTGCTGGTACAATTGTTGTACATTTATTTCCTCACTCAAGGATATGTTTTTATTGATTTGAGAGAGAGAGAGGGAGGGGGAGAGAGAGAGAGAGAGAGAGAGAGAGAGAGAGAGAGAGAGAGAGAGAGAGAGAAGGGAAGTAACATCAATTTCTTGCCTCCCTTATGTGCCCTGACCTGGGATCAACCACAAACTTTTGGTGTAAGGGATGCTCCAACCAACTGAGCCAACTGGAATGGTCTTTCTTTGTCCTTAGCTTTGACATTTTGAAGAGATGGTGCCAGTTATTTTGTAGAATGTCCCTTGATTTGGGTTTGTCTGATACTTCATTAGATACATATAGGTAGTAGGATTACCCCAGAAGTGACACTTCATTCTTCTCATCGATCCAATCAGGTGGTACGTGACTGTGACTTGTTCCTATATTGATGATGTTAACTTTGATCACTAAGTCCTGGACATGTCTTCCAAGTTTCTCTACTGTAAAGTTATTATTCTCCACCTTGTAATAAACAATAAACCTGTGCAGAGACTAGTTGAAGTTATGTGAATATTCCATTCCTTAAAGTACACTGGTGGTTCTTATCTGAATTAAATTACTGCAATGATATCCAGATAGTGACTTTTCCTTCTGCAATTATTGGTTAGCATTTTACTGTAAGGGTCTTTCCTTCTTCCTTTATTCCTTCACTTCTGTCAATATGGATCCATGTCTTCTAATTGTATTTAATGGGGTATAATCCATTACTATCATTTCTTATTTTGATGCTCAGATTGTCCCAGATCTGGCCAGCGGGAGCTCCTTTGACCTGGCTTCTGTACCTGTCCTTCTCTGAGCACATTCTTACTTCCAGTACAAGACGGTCGAGGCGTACTCTCCCAGCCTTACCCACGGACTCAGCCATTTTGCTAAGGACCCCTGGTTCTTTTTAGTGGGGAGTAATATTGGAACCCAAAATCTGGGGGGTAGGTGTACTCATTGCAAATGAGGTGTCAATGTTCATGACCTTTCAGAGGACAGATGGAAAAATAGCCAATTCATGTAATTCTTACCTTCACCATTTTATATTTGTAGCTCCCAACAAAATCAATATATTTATTCCTTTGCTCAATTCTACAATACACATAAACTTGTTTCAAGATTGCTATACCCACACAACTATTAACGATAAACCTACAAACCTATTAAGTCAAATTTAAGTTTTCTTTGCATTTTTTGTTCTTTTATTTTCAGACTGAGAGGAGTGAAATACTGTAGGTAAAAGTTACTTGAATTCTCTCTTTTCCACTTTAATATGTTGTTAGCCATTTGGTGTATAATTAAATGTATTTGCTTCTGTTTGTTTCCAACTTTGAAGTTAAAAAAAGTCTTTGTTGATTTAACTTTGACATTTTAATTATGATGTGCCTTGGTGTGGACCTCTCTGAGTTCATCTTTTTGGGGACTCTGTTCTTCATTAATCTGATGTCTGTTTCCTTCCCCAGGTTAGGGAAGTTTTTAACTGTTATTTTTTAAAACTGGTTTGCTGTCTCTTTCTCTTTTTCTTCTCTTTCTGGGACCTCTGTGATTTGAATGTTGATATGTTGATGTTGTTTCAGAGGTTCCTTAGTCTATCCTCATTTTTAAAATTATTTTTTTCTTTTTGCTGTTCTGATTAAGTATTTTCTGCTATCTTGTTTTTCAAAGTGCTGATTTGATACTTTGCTTCATCTATTCTGTTCTTGGTTCCATTTAATGTATTCTTCATTTCAGTTATTGTATTCTTAATTTCTGACTGGCTCTTTTTTATGTTTTCTATCTCATTGTTGAAGTTCTCACTAAGTTCATCTATGCTTCTCCTGGGTTCACTGAGCACCCTTATAACCAATGTTTTGAACTCTTTATCTGATAGATTGCTTGTCTTTATTTCCTTTAGCTTTTTTTCTGGGACTTTGTCATGGCACTTTATTTGGGACATATTTCTCTGTATCCTCACTTTGGTATTTTTTTTTCTGTGTTTGTCTCTATAAGTTAGGCAATACAGCAACCTCTCCTGGTCTTGAAGGAGTGAACTTGTGTAGGAGCTACTCCTTTGTAGACTGCATGTGCTGGGTGTTTTGGCAGGCCAGCTGGAGCTAGAGCATTCATGAGCCACAGGGAAGCCTGGGAGGCAAGTCTTATTAGTGCCTAGAGCTGTAGCTGGAGTGGGGACAGGTCAAAGAAAGTCTGAGGGCAAGCTACCTTGGAAGACCCATTGGGGTTGTAGCTGGAGTGGGCTCAGGCCTTGGATAGTCCTGGGGGCAAGCTACACTGGGATCTGGAGGTGAAGTTGGAGGTGGTGCAAGCTGCCGAGATTCCCAGAGGTAAGCAACTGGGGCTATAGTCAAAGTGAGTATGGTCTGCAGGAGCTGTAACTAGGGTTGTTGCGAGCTGAGGGGAGTCCTGGGGACCAGTCACAAGGCTAGAAGCTAAAGCTGGAGCAGGCTTCAGGGAGATCTGTTTCTGTGTTGTCTCTCTCATTTGTTTTGCAGAAGAAGTTCAGTTAGCCTTTAGTTCTTCTTCAGGGGGATTTGCTTTCTGTAGGTGTAAATTCCATGTGTTCCTGGGAGGATGTGAGTTCAGGGTCTTCCTTTGCCACCATCTTGTACTACAAGCCCTTAATTAATTAATTAATTAATTGTTTGATATTAGCCGTCTAAAGTGTGTGAGGTGGTATGTCACTGTGGTTTTGATTTGCATTTCACTAATGATTAGTGTTGTTGAGGTATTGGCCAGAATGAAGCTTATGTTTTTAGCTAAAATTAGCTTAGAAAAGAAAAATACAAGAAAATCTGATTTATATTTTTGAAACCATATGTAATTGTTTTTGGTTATGGGGTCATAATCTTTTATACTTGATGTCTTGGGGAAAGTCTCTTCTTCAAACAATTCCTTGAATCAGGTTGAAAAATATTATATGTTCTCTGTAATATTTTAGATTCATACATCTCTCTCTATATACACATATATCTGTATATTTATATCTATCTATATCTATCTATATCTCTCTATATATCTATATATAGATAAAGAGAGAGAGAGAGGGAGAATCTTGCCATTAAACAACTAAAAATGGCAATATAATACTTATCCAGAAATGATCCAAATTAGCCTTCAGGGGAGTTACAGTTCTGAAGGGCAGATGTCATTCAGAAACTTGGGGAAAATTTCTCAAGGCACAACTCAGTTGGTTGACATTAACTTCCCCATTTGAAATAAGAGTATGCATAATGTTCTGCAGGGGTATTTTATTAATTGAAAAGAAAACCAAAATGTGTGAGAAAACTTATAGTCGCCCAAAACCTGGCAATGGCCTGCCATACACATTCTCTGTCATACTTAAAATCTCTGGGAAAGGTTTAGCTACCACTCTACATGTGTGGGTTGAAAGTAGCAGCTTTGTCAAAATCTCCTTAAAGGTGACTCTTGAAATTCTTGGGCCGTTCATTGCATTCCTGCTGAGTCTAGGTTCAATTCATTCAATTACTCTTTTGTTCACGTAACAGACATTTAGTGAGAACTTAAGTCTGTCCTATCTGCTGGACCAGGCTCTGGAACAGACACTAAGATTAGATAGTAGGTAGACTTTCTTTTTTTAATTTAAAATGTATTTTATTTTATTGTTTTTATCATTTTATTTTATTGTTTTCATCATTAAAATGAAATAAAATTGTATTTTGGGACTTAGTTTGAATTAAATAATCTTATCACTTTTTTTAGGAAAAAAGAATTATTTTTTTATTGATCAAGTACAGTTATCTTCATTTTTTCCCTACCACTACCCCCCCACCCTACCCATCCCCCCTCCCAGCCTCTCTCCTACCCCCTTTGGTTTTGTCCCTATGTCCTTTATATATATATTCCTTGATGACCCTTCCCTTTTTTCCCCCTGTTATCGTCTACCCCCTCCCCTCTGGTTACTGTCATTTTGTTCTTTGTTTCAATGTCTCTGGTTATATCCGGCTTGCTTATTTGCTTTGTTGATTAGATTCCACTTATAGGTGAGATCACATGGTATTTGTCTTTTAACACCTGGTTCATTTCACTTAGCATAGGAGCACAATTTACAATAGCCAAGTGCTGGAAGCAACCTAAGTGCCCATCAGTAAATGAATGGATAAAAAACTATGGTACATTTACACAATGGAATACTACACAGCAGAAAGAAAAAAGAAGCTCCTACCCTTCGCAATAATAGCATGGATGGAACTGGAGAGCATTATGCTAAGTAGGTAGACTTTTTGGTGGGTCCACCTTCAGATGACAGGCCAGTGGTCTTCCCTTACTTGATCCAGGCTCTTCCTTCACTGTGACTTTAATGAGTTACTCAGAAACAGTGGGAGTTTATTTTATGTTGGGATAGAATATAACATTGGCTGTTCATTAGAAGGAAGTGTGTATTATTAATGTGCAAAGAGAGAGAAAGCAGGAGCTGGCAAGGCATGTGCATGAGACAAGGGATAAGGAAGAGCAATGATCAACACATCTTCCAATGAGACAGGTACCTATTCCTTGCAAGGCCAAAGATTTAAGTTTGAATTGATGAAGTTGTGTTTTGAAATGTGGTGGTGTAAGTGGATTCCTTATAAACCTTAATTAAATACCCATTCTTTGCCCAGTACTATTTTATGCATAGCGGAGGTGCCAAAGAAGTGGTACAGTACCTCATAGAGGGCATGTCTTCCTCCATAAAACAGAGAGCACAGAATATTGCCCACTTTGCTATGCTGGCAACTACTCCTGGGCAGGAATCCCTCCTTCAGAACATTCTGGCTGCTGTCTGAGCCTAATCAGACCACAATCACCAGGGACAAATATATAGCAAGAAAAAGTTAGGATAACTGGCTCCTTGTATTGAGAGAGACTGCATATCAGCAATACTCAGAAGTATCTCATCAATTAAAAGGTGATATATGAGGTTATTATAGGATTTTGGGAGGAGTAGAGTTTAAGTCAAATTTAAAAGAAACAGTATTTTGGTAGACTCAAAGCAAAAACGGGCCGTGTGTAAAGAGACCAACATCAGGCTGAACTCCAAGTGAGCCCAGGGGCCTCTTTCCTTGGAACTGATACAGTTAAGATAGATATGAACTGTGTCCAGAAATAATCATCTGTACCTAGGTTGGAAATAAAGTCTCTTCTTTGTGTCAAATTCATTTCGGTCATCCAGACAAGAGTAGGATGTTTCATTCTTATTGATAGGATTTTAAATAGGGAATTTTCTGTCAGTGATTTTAGAAAACAAAGGTTTAAATAAGAAAGTTTTAAGTGGTTAAAGGGACTGTGATGACACTTCACAGCTGTAGCCTGACTTTGGGAGAAATACTGTTTCCTTTAACTTTGCAGCTAGTTTTATCTCACTGGGTCTTACTGTTATCTGTTAAAAAACAGAAAACATGCTCAAAATGGAATGGCTTATGCTAAGCCTCCTGTCACTAAAGACTTAATTACATTTCCGCTCTACGTGAATTGGACTCTTAAACTAGTCAATCAGGAATTGCTTAATCAGCACTAGTTAGGTAATCTGCTTGATAGACCCTCACCACCCCCTAAAGGAAAGTAACTGCAATACTTTTTTGCCAGTATAACTTGTACTTGTTCGCTTTTGCCTATAGAAGAATTTTATTTTGCATGGCTCTTTTTTATCTGCTAGATTGGATGCTGCCTGATTTGAATACATATTTGCTTAAATAAAGACATAAAAATTTTTTAACATGGCTCAGTTTATCTTTTAACATGTCCCAGTGTAACAAATGGCTAGTCTGATTTTTACATTTTCAAAGGGATATTTTGCTTTCTCACTGCAAATTCGTCACATAACACAGGTTTGGCCCTGTAAACTCGATTATAGACTCTGAACAACATAGGCATTGATCAATTTTTTTTTCTTCCAAAAGTGGAAATAATACAGAAACCTTAAAGTCAAGGTTTGTTCTGCCAGGCCCCTATCTTCCTTCCACACACACTTTTGTTTCTTTCTCCAGCTCCCAAGGTGTCCAAAGGTCGTACTCAGGAGTGAGAAACAAAAGAACCGGTAAAGTCCTTCCTGCTTTAAATCAAATTCCACGTGGCCTTCCAGAGGCTGTAGGTTGGGAGCTCTAGCTTGGGAGAAAGAGGGCGTGCTGCTTGAATTGATAGGTCTAGCCGCCTTCCCTGTGTCCTCCCTTCGGGTAGATCTGTGGCGTGTCGAGAAGCCAAGTCGCCAAACCACACTCCAAGCCACCATTCTTCCAGATGCAACTGCCCAAACAAACGAAGTCCGATTTGTGCGCCTAGACTCGTCCGCGTCCCACGGTTCCTTCAGCCCCGCCCCCGGGCTGTACGGAGCTGGGCTCCTGGCCCCGCCCCTGCAAGGCGCCCCGGAAACGGGCTGCTAACGGGACCTGCCCTCCCGCCAGGCCTGGTAGGGGCGGAACCCGGCCTGCAGCGGCTTGGACCAGAGCTGCGGGAGGTGAGCCTCTGTCCTGAGGTCGGCAGTTCACGGCCATGGCTGTTTCCGCACGCACTTTCTCCCTCCTCCGCAGCCACCTGGGCCGAGTCCCGAGGCTGGGCGGGGGCGCGACGTCGCTCGTGGGGGCCCAGGGAGCGGTCGGCCCCACGTTCCGGGGCTTTCAGAGCAGCGGAGTGAGGTATGAGCTCTACCGGACGCTCAGTCTCCTTGGATCTGGGTGCTCCGTGTGTGAAGCCAATGCCTGTGGGAGGGCGGCGGGGGTGCGAGCACTTGGCGCGAGCTGAGCCCGGGCACGGGAAGTTCGAGGCTCCAGGGTAGCCCCGCGGCGGGGCGCGGCGGGGGCGAGGCCTCCCTGGGCTCTGAGCTCGGCCTAGTGGACCACACAGGTGGGTCCAGTTGGACCGGAGTCGGGCTACCTGGACGTGCTGGGCCCTGGGCTCGGGGTCCAAAATGTTCCTTCTTCGCAGTTGGTCCAGTTGAGTGATCTATGAAGACATTTGAGTCCCTCAGGAAAAGTGCCATAAAAACTCATGGTCTACTTGTTTCACACATTCTTTTTTCCCTCTGTTATTGTGACTCGTAAACAAAGGAGTGGGCGTTGTTTCAGATGGTTTATTAGCATTTGAATGGCTAAATTCCTTTGTTGGTGGTAATACTGAGTGAGATCTTTTCCAGCTCTAAAATTGTTAATGATTTTATAAAATCAGACATTAATCTTGATTTCTTCATCTTTTTCTGTGTGGCACTACCGAACCTCTTCAACCTAAAATTGAAGTGATGAATCTTGTGTTCGCTGCATGTGTTTGCACCTCGTTGTTGACTAGTGCATTGGAAATACAGAACAGTGCGGTTCTAACTCTTCTCCACGAGGGTGCCCCAGAAGTTTACCCTTCAGATACTGACTTGGACGTACTTCCAAACGCAAACCTAATAAGCTAAAAATATACTCCCTTGACCCAAAGGCAGTGAGTTCAGAAGAGATTCTGTTTCCAGACTTTAAGGGAGGGCTTCCTCCGTGGGAGCACTGAGGAAGTGAGAGTAATGTGCTCTCACTGCCGTTTTTACCTGGCCCGAGATGGTGTCTAATCTTTTTGTATCTCCAATGCGCAGCACAATAGAAAGTAATGGACAGTAATGTGGAAATATAGCTACTGCCTATTTAATTTAAATTGATTAACTTCCCATTGTATGCATTTTTACCTTAGCCTTGAGTAATTGAAATAAAAGTTTTTTCCCATAGGATTTACTTGGGATGCCGTTTTTAGTGGCTAGGCCTTCCACAAGAAAATGTGAGAAAGTAACTGTTAGAGTTCTGGCTGTGTAAGCTCTCGTGCTGTCGGGAAGAATTTGCCAGTTGGTTTGGAATTACCAACTTTATTACCTAGGAAAAGGAGATTCTGTAGCATTCTATTATTGGTACTGCAAAATAGAAGGAATTACCTACTATATTTATTTCAGCTATTTATTTAGTTTTTAAAATTTGTGTTGTTTTAGGGCTTCTTTCCAGGGTGAAGATAACTTTTTTCAAGGTGTGTAAGTTGATTAATTTATCTTTGTTGTCTTGATGTGAACACCCTGTCACCCTGTCCTCTCCTCTCACATTGAATGAGAGTCACAACAGTAGCAGCCCAGGGATTTGGTTGTAGCCAGTTGATTTGTCATGGATGTGCGCCCCCTCCCCCATGGATAATTCAGATATTTTAAAATTATATTTAATCGTCTCTTTATAATTTAAAATAGTTGAGTGCAGAAATTTTGGAAAGCTATTCTTACAATAGATAAGAACTGTTACTTTTGGATCTACTGACTTCAGCCCCATTTGATGCAGATTATAATTGTGTACATATAAATAATACTTTTGATTGTTTTAGTTTTTTTAAAGCAGCACTAATTAAATTAGACTAGGGAGGTGTTTGTCATATCCCCTTGGCACTGAATGCCATATATAAAGGTGAGGATGGCTGTAAGGTTGAGAAACCCCTGTGGACTGGTGGGTCTCTGGTGGGGAGGAATCCGGACAGTGTGTTGATGCTTATTGGTGTCTCTTTTCTCTTCTAGGACCAGCAGAGAGAAGAGATGCCATCTTCCAGAGGTCGCCACTGTCTGCCTCCCCACTTGTCCCCATCCACAGTCATCATTTTTTTAACATATAATATAGTGACACATTAGTTGTCTAGTTCTTCATTGCAAATGTGGTTTAAATCTGACTTCATTCCTATTGGCGTATTTTCAGTAAGAATAACTTTTTCAGAAAGTTATTCTTACTGAAAATTGTCTCTAAGTGTGATAAACTCTTCACCCAAAGATACTGAATGTTTTAAAGTAACAGATTTATTACAAGTTTCTGAGCTACATAAAGCCTTAAATAAATGATGAAAATGTATTTTTGATTATTTTTTCATATTTTTAACTAATTAAATACCTGTAATCATGGAACATGTAAATAATATTTTAGTGGAGCCTTTTTTTTGACAAGTGAAATTTCAAGTAATAATGTTTGACAGAATTTGAAAGTTATAAAATCTAGAAGTATCATTTAACATTTGTTTCTCAGTGGTTTTTCCTTTAAGATTTGCAATGAGTTTTTCCTGTTTACTCATGAGAAATTAGATCTTATTAATTCAAAGAAGACATACTTAATGTCAACTAAATAAGTTCTTCTATTAGTTGCAGCTTATTGTTTCTTAAAATGAATTACCTAAACAGCCCAAAAGTTAAAAAATCTTGGTGTGAATTTTCCTCTTGCCTTGCTGTGTGAGGGGTTTACAGATCAAAGTGTCTGTGGGTTATAAACATGGTATGAGTCCAGCCCTGTGCTTTTCGGTGTGTGGAACCGGGCAGGAACCGTCCCCTTTGGAGCGGGGGTCACACACAGACAGACCTCTTAAATGATGTCAGGTCCAAGCAGATTTGCAGGTGTCCTGCAGCAGGGACTTCCCAAACCTGCCTTAGACCATCCCCCCGAACTCATTTGCAGTAAGTAACTCAGTGTATATTCCACATGTTTGTTCCATGTTTATTTTGTGCTCAGTGATCCCTGAAATCATGAATTTGGCAGAATTTTTTTCCTCCTGCTATGAGTTATTTGAGTGTTTGTAAAATTTTGTGTATTGGCCTACAGCTTTTTATGGAAGCCTCACCTTTCTTTATGTCTCACTGCCAATGGCTTTATAATTTTTGCAGCTAGACTGACATTTTAAAAAAATCTTACATTTTTAGACTTAGTAAAAGGCACTGGTTTATGTTGTTTAAATAGTAATATCTTATAAAGTAGGTAATTTAATTTAATAATTAAAAAACAAATTTTATCACTAAGCCTGTTCATTTTTCTTCAGATTCTCCCCTATAGTACTCTATGTTTCTGTCTATGTAGAAGAATTACTTCATTAAAGATTCTTTTATCCTCTTATAGGCTGAAGGACCTAGTCTTTATTTAGAGCCGATACTGATGTTGATTTCGCAGAGACTGAATTCAACTAATATAAAGTTAGTCCAAATGATTACCAGAAGCAGTTTCTCAAAAATCACATTTTGCTTTGTTGGCAAATATGATAGTGTGGCTCTTCCATCTTAATGCCTGACCTATTCTAATGAAAATGAGATGTGATAGGAATCAGACTACAGTTTTGGTTTCTCAGCATTCTTACACCATTTTCAATTTAGAACTTAAATGTTTTACCATTTAGTGCCTCATATCTTAGTTTTGTGTCTGTGTCCCAGCTGTTAGAGATAAAGTGCTCTGATTGTAATGTGTCCAAAATTAAGTTTTCTGATTAAAATGAATTAATAGATGAGAAACAGATTAATATTAATCTCAGATTTTGTTACTCAGTCATGGGTTTAGTAATTAGCAATTTCTTTAATGACTTGAATCTTTGTTTTTCAAATGCTTTGATGTTATATTATCTTTTCATGTTGATACCTGGATGGGATAATAAAAACAGTGATAATCTTCCATGGTCACATACTCATGGCATGCCATGGAGTTCAGTGAAGATTTTTAAAACTATTTTGGCTTAGGGAGGATAAAGTTGTGGAGGGAGTTTTAAAGACATAGAAGCGTGAAATTTGAACCGTCAATGAGTGGGATATTATTGATTAGTAATAAATGAGATTGGCTATGAAGTTCAATTTGGAACAGAAAAAAACCCCCTAAAAGATAGAAAACTTCATGATCAGAACCAAATATAATTCAAATCTAATTAGTTTCAAAGAACTCAGGGTTGAATATTATCCAAGAAGGCTTATCCAGCTGCTCCACTTAATATTAATCATAGGCATTTTCTGTGTTGCCATTGTTTTGGTTAATATTTTATTGGCTGTGTCATATTACATTAAGTCAGTTGGCTATAACTTAACCTAGTCATTTTGCTGTGGTTCATTGTCTAGTCCTGGGAACATATGAAATAATTTAATCTCAGATTCAGGTCATCTTGTCAACATCATACTGTCTGCGTTTGTTCACTTGATCTGAATTCTGCATAGGTATAATTACTCTCGTTGTGAATGTGCCTAGAACCTAAAAGCCTATCAGAGATTCATAATTCTTAAGTGGGGGCAAATATACACTTTAAAACAGATGACCCCCACTTCCCCTTTTGGCTAGTTATGAATAACTTTGCAAGGAATATCATCTTCCCTTTAATCCAGTTGTGTTGTTGAAAAATGAATTCTTACTCATATTTAATGACCTGTTACCCTGCTAAGCACTTGGCTGAGATTTTTCACATACAGTATATCCTTTCATCACTACAACAACTGAGGGAAGCAGACACTGTTTTTATTCCCAGTTAACACATTGGGAAACTGAGGTTTAGAGAAATTAAATAATGTGTCCAAGTTAACACAATAAATAGTGAAGACAGGGTTTGAACATGTATGATCTACCCAGGGCTTCGCTCTATAAGCAATTTATAATTTTTGACACCACTATCACTCTTCCTCTTTTTGAAAACATTAAAAACTGGTAGAACTTTGGTGAATCAAGAAAGATACACTTTTACATATAACTATTAAAAATTAAATTGTTAGATTCCCTTAATGCAAGGTGTTTTTTAACCCAGACTTCATGCAAAGAATGTAGGGGTTTCATAAGCTTAGATGGGAGGTCGTTAATCTCTAATAATTTAGCATTTTCTTTAATTGTGAATGTTGACAACAAACCACAGTAGTATTAGCAGTACCTGTGAGGTTGCCAGTAAAAACCACAGATATTTTAATGTCACAGAGTTGATGCAGAGATCTCAAAACCTTATACACATGAGTCACTGCTTTGATACTATGGTAGTTATTAGTCCTGCCGCTAGATCCTGGTATTTAATGCTTTTTTTTTTTAAAGAGGTGTTTGATAACAATGTTTCAGTGAAACTGATTTCCTTGTAAACCTGTGTATTTTATATTAAACATTTAAAAAGACTGCTGTGAGAAGTGCCCATAGGATTGAGCAGACTGCCCAAGGTTCTCATGGCACAAAGCTTAGCATCTAAGATTCTGAAAAAGCTGGATGTTGTTTAGGTATGGTCTAATTTACAGGTTCTAAAAGAGTTAAGTTACAAAATTGAATAACAAAGAATCATACATAGTGAGAAGAACTTGCTTTACTTTTTATTGCCTTACAAAAGTATAGTTCTGATAAAATTACTTTGAAGTGTAAGTAAAGTATTTTTCATGTGCAATGAAATGTTTTTTTAAAAGGGCAGAAACTAAATATTCTAAAGTATTCATTTACTTGAAAACGTTCATTTACTGTGAAATGCTCTCTAGTACTAGTGATTGCTTTTATCCCATTTGTAATTTTCCGTAGTTCCCTGGGGTTTAATTTCTATTACATTGTTAGTTCTAACTCAAAATCTTCAAGTTGTGCCCCGAGATACAAAGCAGTTAAACTAGTTGGGACCTGAAGAGAAATTTGACTTGCTAATGATTGTATTAGGATTTTTCATAAAACAGTTCTCATAAAACACTTGCAGCTCTAAAGTTGTGGTTGAAAACAAGATTGAAACCTAGAAACAGAAGCAAGATGCCAAGTATTCAAATTGAATACATTGTTAATCTTGTAGAATTTGGTGTTTTACTATTTTGCAAAGGAGTATTTTGATACATAAGAAAAGTCAAGGAGTATTTTGATACGTAAGAAAAGTCATAATTTTTATTCCTGTTTACTACTTTGCTTTATTTAAACACTTCATTTAGTTATAATAACCATAGATTGGGATGGTTACACTTTATTTTTTGGGAAGTATAAGTAAATAAACAAACTCATAGAAACAACACTAAATGCTGTTGACTTTCTCTGGCTCCAAATTGCTCCTGGTTACCTGACTATGTCTCCATCTGTAACAACTAGGGGAGAGAACCACTTTTTCGAATCAGCCAATCAACTCTTAGTCAGTCCCTTTTATGTAAAGTCAATAGAGAACATTCCCATTATATAGATGAGGAAATTACATGCCTTTGAGCACAGTTAAGTGACTTGTCCAATCTGGTGCATCAGGCCTGACACTCAGGACTTCTGGCTTGGGGTAAGTAATTGGTACCTCACTGGGCTGCTTGGTACTCCTCTCTCTGACCCTGAAGATTTATTGCTACCTAAGGAAACCCACATTTAGTGCTAACCCAGCAATGTGGGGAGGATGAAGTACTGAAAGGGAGAGCTCCTTGTCCTGCCTCTTTGGGGCCCATTTGCAGTATTTCTGCCTTTTCAGGGAATGTCACATGAGCAAGTGATGGTAGGGTGCATTGTGTGGAAGCTATCCGGGGGGACAACCTCACTGCACTTTTGATGTCTATTTAATGGCAATGTGACTCGTTTTTTGGTTAAACCAGCACATTTTTTAAGGCTAAAAAGAGACATTGAAGTAATGAGAATAACATTATTTAGAATATTTATTGACTAACAAATATATTAGTGGATCTATAGAAGAGTTGTAGTCAAAACTATTTTGTAAATTAACATTTTAAAAGGTAATTTATATTCTTATACATTAAGACTATAAAATTATTTTAATTATTTAATTTTTGTAAATTATGTGAATATTTTTAACACATCAAATTCTCCATATATATTCATATACTGTATCTTTAATGTTTAAAATACAAATATTACATTAAATGATAAAGGAAGGCAATGGAATTATAAATCCAAATCTCAGGATAGTGTTTAACTATAGGAGAGAATAAGGGTTTGAATAGAGGAAGGTTATACAGATGATTTCAGTAATGATAATAATCTTTATTAAGCTCATAACATTAATTGTATTATTTTCCCTTTTCATATGTTTTATAGATACTTTGCATTTATTCACTTTTAATGTAATTCAGAAAGACCTATTTTGATAACATTGAAAAAACATTTTAAGATAGATAAATATCCAGAATACTATCTACTTCACCTTTTTATTTTGCATATTTCTTTTAACTCATTAGCCATATGCATGCATATTTTAACAGTCATGATGATGAACCTGCAATTTTCATTTCATATGTTGACTTTGTACAATGAATATTTTCACATATTACTCTTTATAATTATTCCTTGGCTGCATAATTTTTAAAAATGATATAAACAATTTAACTCTTTGATAACCCCACAAATATTAATAAACATGCAGAATGTGCACATACTCTTTTAGGTGTTACGGATACCATAATAAATATAAACTGGCTGCCTTAGCCAGCTTAGAGTATAGTGGGGGAGACAGTATTTTTAACAAGGACTTAAAATACTACAAAAGAAAGAGCAGGGCATTGTGAGAACTCCTGGCAAAGGCCATTCCCCAGGTGAAAGGGTCGGAGAACATTTCCAGAGTGCCTTCTGAGCTGAGACTTGAGGATTATGTGGAAGTGAAGGGGAGTAGACTTGGTAGGGAGGGAGAGGTGAGAAGGAGAAGGAAGGGTGTTTGAGGTCAAGGGAATAGTGTATGTGAAGATCCAGACACAGCCTGGCACGGCTGATAAATTGAAATGTAGCTGCGCAGTGTTGGACTTGGTGAACTGTTTGTTCTTAGCACTGAAGCTAAAGAAAGCTCATGCATGGGCTTGAAGCTACAGGAAATTAAGATTTGAGTTAAAACTCCCTATTCTCAGTTTTTCAGGTCAAGTTTTTTAGTCTAATTTGACTTCTTTTTCTCACACTTAACACCCAATCTCAGTAAATCTCAGTGGCTCCACCCTCAGTTTTAGAATCAGTGTTTAGCACCCTCAATGCTATTCCCTGGGGTACCACACGAGCTCCCCCACATCCCCCTTGCCCCCAGAGACTGTCCTCCACATTTTAAACAGTTATCAGTGCATAATGAACATTGGGTCATGCCACTCCTCAGAATCTCCTAATGGTTCCTGTCTCACTCACAGTAAAATCCAGCATCCCTCTGAAGGCCTGAAGGGTGTTAGGTGATCTGACATGCTTGCTTCTCTGACTCCATGCTCCGTCGTGGCCCACTTATTCTTTCCACTGCAGACACTGGCCGCCTTGCTATTCATTGAGCATGGCAGGCACGCTCTTGCCCGAGGTTCTTTGTGCTTGCTGTGCACGTTCTTTGGCCTGGAATTCTTTTCTCCGTGTAGCCACACAGCGTTCCCTCATTTCCTTCATTCACGCTCAGATGTCACTTGGTTAATCAGAGGAATGACACCCTAACCCACCTACATAAAATGGCAACTCTGGCTTCCAGATACCTCCTGTTCCTCCATTTTTCACACATGATATTGTATATTAAATATTTGCTTTTTAAAAAAAATTTGCTGTGTCTTCTTTACAAGATGGTTTCCATGAAATCAGACAGTTTGTTTTGTGCACTGTTTATGCTCCTGGTGATAATGCCTTCTATACAGAAAGTCCTTAATACATATTTGCAAAATTAATAAACTTTGGGCATGTAGTGAGGAGTTTAACCAGGAAATTGACATGAATGTATTTGGAAATTCACTGCCTGCAGTATGGAAATGGATTGGCAGAGATGGAGACTTTAGCCAGGGAGAACTCAGAATCTATGCTTCTGTAGCTGAATATTTGAATTCTTATATTTAACATTTTCAGAAATATGCATGTTGAGAAATCTCCTTTATTTATGCACTAAGGACTATGTGAGCTAGATAATGTGTGTTTACCAGTTCTTCAGGATATGGACCAATACAGGCATCCTCTCATTGGGCCTCTACTAATTCCAGGCTTGTTGAGGCTCTGCAGTGACTGAGGAAATCATGGGATGGGCCGGCTGCTACGGAAAATGCTCAAAGTCCCTAACACAATTGGGTGGCAGTCTTCTGGATATCCCCCCATAAACATCAGCTAATTCAGGCAATAGCACATCAGCTATAGTTAGCATCTCGGTGCGATACGGGAAGCACGGTCACTCTCAGACCCCAACATACAGAGTGCAGTCAGATTTAACCTGCACATTGTCTCTTTGTAAGCCAGGAATCAGTGTATGCCATTGTCGTCTCTGACATTCTCAGGGACACAGCTGTGAAGTGTCTAGGCCATCGTTATCCTGGATTATTTTCAGAGATGGTTTGTTTCACAGCAACTTATGAACAGATTAATCTGTTGAACAGAGAATCAATTAAGCCATGTCAGCAGTAGCATTGCTATTCACATGCTATAGAGTGCACAGGTGGTTTTGTGTTTTAAAATATCAATGTATTGGGTTGGCCAAAAAATTCATTTAGTTTTTTCTGTAAAATAAAAGGCATTTTTCATTTATACCAATAACTTTATTGACTTGTATACTTTGAGTATGTCAGCTGTCTCCTGCTTGGTATAACATTGATTGTTCTCAATTAATGTCTGGATTTGATTGCTGTCAACTTCAACTGGTCTACCTGACTGTGGAGCATAGTACAGTGAGAAGTCTCTAGCACGAAACCTTGAAAACCACTTTGATACATTCCATACACTGACACAAATCTTTTTTTTTGACATAACACCTCCATATACTGCACAAATCTTTTTTTGTGTTTCAATTGTATTTTTACCTTTCTTGAAATTATAAACCATAATATGCTGAAAATGTTGCATATTTTCTTCCGTCTTCAATATTAAAATGACTACACAAAAATTCAATCTTGATAAGTTTTTAAATGCACACAAGTATGACCACTATCACAATACAATTTAACAACATTGTTTCAAGTGAAGTTGAAGACAACTAAACACTACTAGACCATCTTACGGGAAAAAAAACTTTTTGGCCAACCCAGTATGTTCTTTAAGAGTGAGTTCTAATATGTTAGCATATAAACCTGCTTCTGTAATAGAGTATTTTACTCTAACTGAATATTACTGACACAATTCAGTTTATGGAAAGTATTTATTTTTTACTATTTTTGAAATGAACCATACTGAAATTAGTTGTTGATCTGCAACCCTTAGTATTTGCTAATATAGGAGGTCCTTGTTCCCTTAGTATCAAACACTTATATTAATTATAAAAATAAGCACAAGAAATTCATAGGAAATAGTGGAAAATGTTTGTTACTTAATCTTGACAAAATTTAAACTCAAAAGTAAGTATATTTTATCTTAACATGACAATCTATCATTGTAATTATGTACTAAATATTAGAATGTACAAAGACACAAACTACAAAAACTCAAGAAAAATGGATAACCTGAATAGCCCTCTATATTAAAAAATTTAAATTTGTAGTTTTACAAATTTGTAGTTTTAATCTTTGTAGGTTCTTCCCACATGGAAACCTCAAAGATCAGACGTCTTCAAAGGGAATTCTACCAAACACTTCAGGAATACCAATCCCACAGAAACATTGCTGGAAATTTGAAGAGGATGGAATACTTCACTCATTCTATGAGGGCACCATCACCCTAATACAAACACCATACAAAGACATTCCAAGGAAAGAAAACTACTGACATATCTCTCATGCACATAGGTGCAACAAATTAACAAAATTTTAGATGAAATTCACAATACCTGGAAAGGATAGGTGCATTAAGACCAAGGAACATTTGTCTCAGGAATGCAAGTTTGGTTTAACATTTGAAAATCAATCAATTAATTGACCCTATTAATGGAATAAATCCAAAAACCCATAGGATCATATATGATCATCTCAATAAATGCAGAAAAAGCATTAGACAATATTCCCTCATCAGACTAGGAACTAAATCATAGAAAATAAATGTATAACCTGAACCCATAAAACTTCTAGAAGGAAACACTAGGGAAACCTTTTTGACCCTGAATTAGGCAAAGATTCCTTATACTCAACAACAAAAGCATGATCCATAAAAATAAGATTGGTTCAAGTACAGCAAAATTCAGAACTGACATCCAAAGGCACAACTAAAAGAATGAAAAGACAAAGCACAAATTCAGAAGATATTTCAAACCACATATCTGACACAGGACTTGAATCTAGGATATATGAAGAACTCTCAAAACCTCTACAATAAGGAAACAATCTATTAAACGGTGGGCAAAAATCTAAATTACCCAGTTTCATAAAGAGGATAGGCAGATGGTAAATAAGCAAATGGAAAGATGTTTATTATTATTATTCACTATGGGAATGCAAATTAGAAGCACAATGAGATACCACCAAATAGACACTAATCTGACTAAAATGTAAACGACAGACCATGTCCAGTGATGGCAGATATGTGGAGCTACTGGAACTCTCATAAGCTGCTTGTAGAAATGTAAAATAGTACAACCACGTTAGTAAACAGACTGGCAGTTTCCTACAAATTTAAACATATTCCTACCATATGTTTCAGCCATTCTACTCAAGGTTATTTGTTCAAGAGAAGTGAAAGCATATGTGTATACAATGAGTTGTACATGAATGTTTCTAACAGCTTTATTTGTCATGACCGCAAACTGGAAACAACCCACATATCCATCAACAACTGAATAGATGAACACATTTTAATATTTCTATGTAATGGAAGACTACTCAGCCATAAAAAGAAATGAACTATTGATGTGTGCAAGAACATTAATGAGCCTTAGTTATGCTGAGTGAAAGTAGCTAGAGGAAAAGGAGCATGTAGTACATAACTTTATTTTTATGAAACTCATGATGATGCAGACTGACACAGTGACAGAAAGCAGATCGATGGTTGCCTGGTGGTGGAGGGCATGCCTGGCAGGGACCTGTGCAAGGGTGAGATTACAGAGGGCCACCAGGAAACTTTTAGGGGTGATGGATGTGCTCATTTCCTGATTTATGGTGATGGTTTCCCAGGTACATACATACACTGAAACATCAAATTGTACATTTTAAGTGTGCAGTTTATTGTGTGTCAATTATACTTCAATAAAGCCATTATAAATTTAAGATGGTGGAGCAAGAGTGATACACTGAATTTTCCGTGAACTTCCATGCTTAAAAGCTATTACATTTTAGTGAAAAATCAACAAAATTAGAATCAAAAGTATAGGTTACTTATAATTACAATGTCTAATTTTAATTGTATTGTCTGACCGGTTTCTTTGCTCAGTTAATTATTTATCCAGAGTTATGATTACTATTAAGGTGTACTTTTGTGTTGGACTGAAGAAGTGGTTTTCAAACACGATCATGCAAAAGAATACCTGTGGGAACTTGCTAGGCATGCAGATTCCCAGGCTTCACCCCCTGAGGATTGTGAATAGTAGGTGTGGTCTTGGGGCCTGGGAGTCTGCAAGTTCAGCAAGCTTCCCAGGCAAGTTTAATGTATCTATCCACAGACCACATTTTGGAATTACTTCTTAGGAGAGTATTGTTTACATCAAAATTATATGAACTTAAAAAATTTGTGTGAACTTGGATGAGCCCAGTGGATTGCTGAAATGGAGTATTCCTGATCTGGTTCTACCTGTATGTACACCATCCTATTAGAGAAGGCAGCTGACTTACTTGGAGGAGGCAGCAAGTTTGCACTTTGTGTGCTGGGTGATAGTCATGGTGCCACATTCATTAGACAATAAAAAGTGTACAGGTACAAAAGATTAAAATGCTATAAGGTATTCCTTTCCTCCTTCTTTTCTTCTTCCACTTCTTATTCCTTTTTTTCTTCGCAATATTCATTGACCTGCATTTGGTATTTCGTGTAATAATCATGGCAGCAGGAAGAAGGCACTGCCTTATACTTTGTCAGGTACCTTTCAGAAATGACCACACAGTACAAGTAACCTAATTCACCACTCTTAAGTTTGACATCATGGTGTGCCTGGAAATCTCCCCATAATGCATTTCTTTGTGCCTTTCTAGAGATAAATTTATGTCATCTATCAAAACATAGCATTTCTTTACCTTCTTAAGTACTTATATAAACTGCCAGGAAGTAATATTCTGTGCAAATTTTTTCCATTAGAAATGGTGTGGGTAACAGCTGAGCCATCTGCTTACTGACCTGGTCTCCAGAATAATCAGTGACAAGCATGGCGAGACTGGCAGCTGTTGTCATGGAGTTGCCCTAAGGCTGTGGAATGCAGTTTCCCCTTGAATGAGTTAAGAGAGTTGTGAAGTACAGAGCTCATGGCTTCAGGGGCTTGTACAGGACACAGTGACTGAGAGTTAACAGACTAGTCTTAGGGTTGTAAGACCGTGGGGTCACATACTACATGGCACGAGGCTTTGAAGGTGGGCACCCATTTTAACTAGACTCTGCTGATCTTCTGAAAAAAATAGCAGAGCTTTTAATAGAGCCAATATTATAGTCCAGATTTTGAGCATGTGTTTTGGTTAAAAATGTATATAATAGTTATAAAGAAGTGTGTACTATAGGAGATTATAATGTAGATCTAAAAAGAAGAGTTAGAATCTTTCACAAAATTATAAATATATTTATGAACCTGAAGTATTGGGTATACTTGAAAAAAAATGAAATTTTGGATACTCACTTGGAGAATCATAGATGTTTTAGTCACTCTTGTATCTTAAATTTATGTGGTTGAAATTTCTTATTGTCATTTTAGTACTACATTTATTCTTTTGTTTTCCATAGACATGATGCCATTGTTATCTCAGGAACTGAAATGGCCAAACAAATCCAGAAGGAAATACAGCAGGGTGTGGAGGCATGGATTTCCCTCGGGAACAGAAGACCTCACCTCAGTATCGTTTTAGTGGGCGATAACCCGGCCAGCCATACCTATGTCAGGAAGAAGATCAGAGCCGCCACTGCTGTAGGTGGGGATGTGTTAGTTGTACTTATTACTAATAATGTTTTTGGATTTTACTACAAAGTATAAGAATTATGAATGATAATTTTCAAATAAGTGTTACTTGAATAGCATCTATTCTGATGATTGATTTTTCAGTTATCAAAGTATATCTTCATTTCTTTCAATTTCTTATTGAATCAATTCAGTGTGATTTCAGATGCTATGTGAGATGTGAGAAGGAAAATTTACACTTAAAGTATCCAGTTTTTATTACATTTGCTTTAATCAGATAATAAATCTGGCCAGCTCACTCCTGTCACACTTGGCCTGGCAGTGGTGGTGGTGCTATTGGTATCTTTACTGTATTCAGATTCACTAATAGTACCTTCAACCGTTTATCACAAATAAGTGCAGTTTGCCACCAAGGATACTGGGCTAAAGAATGCATGTTAATCACAAGAAAACATCAGTTATTAATTAATAAATCCCTTCTGACGATGCTTGGATCATTTTTATAGAAGGACCTTTCCTTTTTGTGGGACGGGAGCAGAGAAAACCAATTACACACCTCATGAGACACCATTAATGAAAAGACAACACATCTTTGTTAGTCCATGACTTTCTCTGTTTGTTTTCTTCTAGGTATCTGCAGTGAGGTCATTCTAAAACCCAAGGATGTTTCTCAGGAAGAACTTTTGGATATAACTGATCAATTGAACTTGGACCCACGAGTCAGTGGCATATTAGTTCAGTTGCCGCTGCCAGGTATCTAATGCTTTATTATTATTATTATTATTATTTTACATTTTTTATTGTTGTTCAAATACAGTTGTCTCCATTTCCCCCCCCTCCACACCACAGCCATCCCCACCCTTGATCCTACCCACTTTGGTTTTGTCCATGTGTCCTTTATACATGTTCCTGAAAACCCCTCCCACCTCTCCTCTGGTTACTGTCAGTTTGTTCTTAATTCCACTGTTTCTGGTTACATTAATGCTTTTTTATATGACTGATTTCGTTAGGATAAAGGGCATCTTTCAGCATTGTATCATGACCTTGTAAGTAATTTATAACATCTGTTCAGAAGGGACCAAGCTATTATGCTAGCGTGTGATAGGTGACAGTGTCTGAACTACATATGCTTACAGTGACTGCACATGGTGAGAGAAAACTGTAGACATTGATGATCATGCAATGCTTGCTTTGCTCAGTCCTGCATGGCCATAAAAATGACTGTGTAAGCGGAAATCAGGCACAGTGATAATCGAGGGCAAAAATAGTGGTTGTTCTGTGGCCTTTAAAATGTTTTCTCTAAACATTATAAACTTCCTTACCATGATTCATAAGTGTATAAGGAAATGGATAAATAACAAAACTAATATTTATCCACTACACTTAAAATAGTCATTTAATAGTCATTTAAAATTTAATAGTCATTAAATACTCATTTAAAAGTCATTTAATAGTCATTTAAAATAGTAAAACGTTGAAAATTAAAGTATTTAATTTCTTTGCAAAAAACTGGTCAATAGGAGTTTGAACAGAACTTGCCTTCTTCTCATCATATAGCATGATGTGGAGCAAGCATCTTAACATAATATGGACCAAGCATCTTTTCTATGTCTTGGTGACCAGAACTGGCATACTTCTAAGTTTGGATCAGCTTCATTTTGTTCTTTGTCCTTTCAAAGTTGTGAAATGCTTCTGAGTTTCTTCAAAGTGACGTTTTATGCTGGTGTCACTTCCTCTGGGTTATGCTTTTTGTAACAATAACTTTCCTCATTGATGTCGGTAAGTTCCCCTTCTCTGTTCCCCTTCTCTCAAGCCCTGTGCCCACCTAGCTCCATTGCTCAAAGGGCACGGTGTCAACATTCCAGAGTCACCTATTTCTTGTGCAACCCACTTCACTTCAATACAATCCTACTGAAGCGACATTAGCTTGTTTTTTACATTCATAATTCCTACCTTCCCTTCATGCTGGACTGGGTTTTGTCTGTCTTTGCTTAGCTGTCACCATTTTCAGATCTATTCCCATCGCATTTCAGTTCCAGCATCATTGTCACGTCTTGTCTTTTTGCTGCACTTTCCTCTTTATAGGCTAATTCCCTCTGTGAATTATCCACTTTTATGAAATGTCATGTGAATTTATCAGCTGGAGACATGGGAGCAATACACTTTGCTGTCTGTGCTTGCCTGGAATAGAAATGTGCAGTGACAAATCACTGATGGACTTTGAAAGAAGTGACATGTTGGTCACTGCTCGTGATGCTGTGTCTGTTTTTTACACAGGGAGTTATGGACCCAAGAGCCAGAAGCTGTGATGTGACACAGTTAACATACCATGATAACTGACATTTGAATGGTGTTGTTGGAGGGCTGGTATTATGAACTAGTTGTAGCTCTGGAATGTGTGCATTTTTAATTGAGCAAAGCAAAGACTGTTGGTATAGCATAGGTTATGGTAGTTCTGTGCAGTTTTGCGTTTCTCTGTAAGTTTTGACTTACAGAAAATAAAGGTGTATGATGCTCTGCCTGGGATGTTCTTATGGTATTAATATATTACTTTCCCTAACTTAATATCTTAGTATGTTATAAATTTTGTGCCAATTAAATTACGTTCAAAATTCATATACCTAATTCTAATTCCAGTGTGGCTGTATTTTAAAAAATCATATAGTTGGAAAGGATCTTAGAAGTTATCAAGTCATCAGGGTTTCGCCCTGAGACAAATGCTTCTGACAGATCATACTATAGATCCATCATGTTAAAACTGCTACAGTAATTCATCACTTACTTTTAGAACTAGAAATTCAACACATACAATACCTTAATCTTGTATTAGAGGAAACTGAGGTCTATAAAATATCAGGGGTTTACTAACATCACAAATCTGCCCCAAAAATCTTGGCAGTAGTTTAAACTGAATTGTTTGGCTCATGCCAGAAAAGAAAAACACAAACTTTTTCTTTCTAATGTATTTCCCAAGCAATCTCATAGTTTGCAGTTTATGAAGCTTTCCCCATTTGAATTTGTACTACACTAAAGTAAGTTATATAAAATGTTAGAAATTTCCAAATAGCTACATTAGATTTAGTCTATGTTAAAAAATTACATTTATATCTGTAGAGACGTTACCGCTTTGTGGACAGTATTGCTCACTTGGTGAATTCCTGGGCAGTGCCACTAGATGGCACTGGTGATCTAGCTGTACTAAAATAAATTTCTTGACTCATGTTCACTTTAGAGGGTGAGAACCTTAGAGCCAAAGGGACCATGCTGGTCACAAGTATCTGGATGCTCTCAGAAACGGCAATTTTCAATCTAGCTTAAAGCCAATAATATACAAAATAACAGTGGCTAAAATGTATTACATTAAACATTTATGTATCAGGCACTTTACATTTATTAATTTACTGAGTCCTCACAATAATCTTGTGGAGTTGGATCTTTTATTACGCACATTTTACTGATGAGGGATTTGAGGCCCAGAGACTAAGTAACTTTCCCTAAGGTCACAGAGCTGGTACGTAATTGCACTGGGATGTGAGTCCTTGCCAGCTGGTCCCCCGTGGCATTACTTTAGACAATTATGTTAGCTAGTGAATAATGTGTTCCTACCATGTGGCAGGTTTTCTTCATATGGATTATTTTATTTTAGCTTCAGAACAGCCTTATGAGTAGGAATCTTCTTCTTCACTTTACAGATGAGACTGAATCACAGAGGTTAAACAAATTGTCCAATATTACCTGCTAGTAAGTGGTAGAGCCAGGACCCAAATCAGGCAGTCTGATTCCAGAATTTACCTTTTTAACCTTTATTAACCTACTTACACTGATTCTCTGAACATGATGGGCACATATGTTTCAAACATGCACATTCAAGTTCCTAGTGCATGTAGCTGCCAACTGGACCTGAATTGTTTCAGTAATCTATCTGTTCTCCCCTCTGTCCAGCCTTGTAGCCCTACATTCTTATGGCTTTGCCATGCTTAACAATGGTATTTTTATTATTATTCATAATTTCTTTTTGGTAAGGTTCAAAAATGGTAACAGTGAGAGTGAAGACAGATATTAAATACACTGTTCCTCCCGAAGTGGCCTGTGTCTTATCTGAGTAATCATGCAGTGAGTGGAACGTGTTTGCTAGCAGAAAATAGCTGAATGATGTGTACAGTCGGAGTTTGTAATCTGGCCTTACAATTTACAGAATGTTATTTAACCGGCGAATCACTTTTTTTTCTCACTGTAAAAGGAGGACTGAAATAGACTTTTTTCCAACTCATTTGGGTCATGTAGTTTGTTGGTTAATAGAAAAAGTTGATTAACATAGAATGTCATAAAGGAACGCATATTTACCTTAAAGATTCTATTACACTATAACATACATTTAAATACTAATTTATTGATCAATCTTTCAGTGAGGGTCCAGGACCCTTTGGAACCCACTGATTGGAATTTTTTATCATCTTTTGGCTTTAATACATTGCCTATAATTTTCAGATGGAGGTGAATTTGAGTAAAAATTTGTATTTTAGAAAGGCCTCCCAGTTTTCATAGTTGTCTTGCCCTTTCTAAATTATTACTAATTCTTTTTAGTTCTCAAGCATCTTCCCAGAACATTCAACTTAATTTCCATAAAATAACAACTGTTTTCTTTTTACACTCTATTGTTATTTGATTATATATCATTTTAAATTAAATTGCATAATTTACTGCATAATAACTGGCAACAGATTGGGGAATATACACAATTATTTCTTGATTATCATGAAACTCATTTGGTAGAGGCAGGAGTAGTTTATTAACTACTCTCTGATATTCTTTTGGCAAATTCTGGCCATCAGCCTGCAAGTTTTGCAGAAGAAATGGAACACATTAGTCTTTTCGATGGGTGTCTATGTGGAAGTGGTTTGAGGTAGTTTCTCCTGTCTTATAGGATTGTTATAAGCACCACTGAAACAAGGGGTTCATGAGCAAATGAATAAATGAAATGATTCTCATCAATTATACTTTCATTTACTGTCATTTGGCTAATAATCTTGAATTTCAAATTATTTTATGATTACAAATCTGAGATTATTTTTTTACAATTAGGGCAATGTCTTAAGTAAAAGAAATTCCAAGTTAGAATTATAATTCTGATGTTGGAGGACAGGTTTGCATAAGGGTTAAATAGAATGTACAAGCAGTTTCCATGTACTAATTTTGGGTAGAAAGCAAAGGAAGAAGATAGATTTATAGCTATTTAGGTATAGATAAATTTATAGCTATTTAGGTACAAATAGACTTATAGCTATTTAGGTATAAATAGCTATAGCTAAAATGAAGGAGATAAAATGGAATTATTGTAAACATTTAATTAGCCTAAAGGAGGGAAGCAAAAAGGGGGAAAGACAACGAGGAAAACACATAGCAGATGATAGCTTTAGTCATATAAAATGGAATGTTGTAAGTAACCCAGTTAAATACTAGAGGTTGTCGCAGTGGGTAAACAGCAAGACTCAACTATGTGCTGCCTGTAAGAAACGCACTTCAAGTAGAAAGAGAGGTTAAAGCAAAATGATGAGGAGGGCATATCATGCTAACACTAATAAAAAGACAGGGAAGCAATTACGTTAATATCAATGAATATTTCCAGGGATAAATAAGGTCACTCCACAGTAATAAAGGAGCTGTTTATTCAAAATAAATAACAATTTTAATTATCTATATACCTAAGAAGGAAGCTCAAAATACATTCAACAAACACTAATAGAATTGTAAGGAAAATAAACAAATTGAAAATTATAATCATAGATTTCCATACTTCTCTCTTAATAATTGAAAGAACAAGTGGACAAAAAATCGTAGTATAGATTGAATACACAGTGTCATCCAATTTGACCTAATTGACATTCATAGAACACTCCCCTAGAAAACAACAAAGTGATTATTTTTTTCTAAGTCCACAAAGCACGTTTACCAAGACATACCATTTTTAGGTCATAAAAGTAATTTACATTGTTTAAAAAGATTCATGGCACCTAAAGCATGTTTCCTCACCAAAATGGGATTAAATTAAAAATCACTAACAGAAAAATATCTGGAAAATTCCCTCATATTTAGAAACTAAATAACACATGTGTTAATATACTATAGCCATGGATTGGGAGACCAAATATTGTTAAGCTGTCAGTTATCTTCAAATTGATTTGTAGATGAATCAAAATCCCAGCATACTTTTTTCTGTAGAAATTGACAAATTGTAAAATTTATTTGGCAATGTAAAGTACCTAGAATGGTCAAAATAACTTTGAAAATGAGTGATGTAGTTCGAAGATTGATACTGCCTGATTTTAAGACTGATTATAAAGATACATGAATCAAGACTGGGTGGCATTGGAACCAAAATGAAAAAAGAGATCATTGGAAGAAACTGAAAGCCCAGAAATATAACCACAACTATATTGACAGCTGATTTTTGACAAGAGTGGAAAGATAAATTAATGCAGAAATGGTATGCTTTTCAACACATGGTACTGGAACAATTGAATTTTATGTGGATATGAAAGGAGCATTTGGTAAGTTAGACTTCATCAAAAATATAAAACGTATGCTCTTTAAAAGATTCTGTTAAAAGAATGAAAGGATAAGACAGACAAGAAGAAAATATTTGCCAAGTATATATCTGATAACATGTATATACAGAATATACAAAGATCTCTCAAAAATCAATACAAGAAAATAAAAACAACCCAATTAAGCAAAACCCAACTCCTGACAGATTAACATGAATCCTCTTGTCCTTACAACAAGAAAAAGCTGAGCCAATTGAAAATCAGCATTTTTTCTGAGCCATCAGAGAGCTGATGTTGCAGGATAAACCGCCATTCCAGAATCTGGAGGGGGAGGGTCAAGTCCAGAGTCACAATTAAGACCCACTTACCTGAAAGAGGAATTGCAGGAGCCATAGACAGATGGGAATAATTAAATGGTGATCTTGATGAATTTCTGGAAAACAAGTAAATGCAATAAAGCTCTATGAAAAGGAAGACACAGAAATGATAAACACGGGATTTGGGATAAAGTTTATATCAGTTTGGAGCAGAAAAGGGATGGGTTAATGGGCAGGTCACATGGTTAAATATAGATTATTGCCAAAGCCGTAACTTTTGTTTGGGGTGGTGGATTTGTGTATACCTATCTTATGAAAAATAACTAATTATTTATAATTGGATTGTGCTTGGATCAGTATTGAAATTGTGTCACAAGGCGTACATTATGACTCAACCATTTTACACAATTTAAATTTATTCATAGAAAAAAGCCAGATTTTGAACAGATATTTTATTTCAAATCCTTTCAGATGAGATTTGAGTATTCACATGGAAAGAAAACCATTCCTATAGTACCATCCATCCAGTTAAAAAAAATTCTAACAGGTAACATTTTTATCAAAGAATTTATGAGCAAAAGGAACAAAGTGAAAAGTGATTCTCCTGTATGTGGAATATGCTGACCACACAATGGCAACATTGAGAAAGCAGTGATTTAAAAAAAAAAAGGTAATGGCTTTTACTGGAAGCTGAGTAAATAAATCACTAAATTGTAATTTACACAGCCATTGGCTGGTCTCTGGAGCCATTATGTCTCTCTCCACTCATCCCAGGTGGAATCCATCCCAAGAGTTTTTTGGTCACTCAGATCTATATAATCACTTCTTATTGAGTACTCACTACCTCAAACAGGTTATATCATGTAATTTAGGATGATTTACTTCTCTAAGTACATTTAAAATCTGGAATTATTGAACAACAGAGGTTACTTCTTTTCTTTTTATTTTAACATGTTAACATCATCTATTTTTTAGTGTATTCAACTTGGGTCAAGAATTTATCAAAATCAAAAGACTTTTAAACATCTGGATATTTCTTTGTAGAAAGTCTTTTGGGAGATATATTTATATGATTGCTTTGTGACCTTCTTCATTCATTTATCAAATTCGACAAATATTTACTTAGAATTCAGTCTCTATATAATTCCGTGTTAGGCACTAGAGGAAAGTGTAGTTAGTAAATAATGTGAGACTAGCTGTCCTTGAAAGTATTCAAGCAAGATCCCCAAACACAGCATTTCTTCTTTTCCCTTACCTGTAAAAAACAAGTAGAATAGACATGCTCACTTATCTGAGTGCTTTCCTCTATAGAATACACACTGCTTAGAGGGCTGTAACATCTATTTGATGGAAGTCATCTTGCATAGTGCCTACGAGACTGGGAACTTAACAAACCAAGGTGTTTTCAATACTACTTCCAGGCAATTTTTGGATCTCCATGTACTTTTGGATCACTCAGGAGACATACACAAGGCAGAGGTAGTAACCTTTGCGTGACATGTAGGTTCCAATTCCATTAATTATTTTTTTATAGCCTGTGAAGTAAGCCGGCCTGGAATGTTGTTGCAGTTTTTATGGCTATGGGAGAAAGAGGCTAAGGAATGGTGGAGAGACAGATCCACCCCTTTCTGGCCTGGAGAATAGTTCCAACTCATCCTCCAAGCTCTACTGTATTCTCTATTTGGGGCGGAGAGGCACAGTGAGCTTATAGTCACTTCCCAGTTCTTTTTCATCTCCTCACTCCTTGCTGATGAAACAAATCTTAAAAATGATATTGGGCAAGTGGTAAGCAGCTGGTAAATATTTTCTGTCTTGAAACCTTGATGTAGAACCCATAGGGTGTAACTTAAAAGTTATTTATTGACTTGAGAAGAGTGTACACAGCTTCTAAAAGTATCTCTGATTTACTCCTAAAAATAATTAACTCATTAAGAGACCATAGCTAAATAATTTGATTAAGCTGACATTTATTTCATTAGGATGTAAGCTCCACAAGGTAAGAATTTTGTTTGTCTGGTTCACTTATACATCCTAAACACTTAGAACTGTACTAGACACATGGTAGATAGTAAATATTTGAGTGGACACATGAGTGAATTTTCAAAGGCTTTTTGTTCATGTTTATTAGGATAAAGCTTTGCTTGAAATTTCTGATTTTTCAAATCCTGAAAAGAAGTAATAAATGAAAAACAAACATGAATCATTTACATTAAATTTATATCAGAGGATGTAAAAGTGCCAGATATCTAGTCATAGAGATGCAAAGATATTGACAAATCAAGATTTTAATGAAAGCCATCTTTGGCTTTTTATTATATTTTTAAAAGATAGACGTCAGAGGATATAGAAAGATCAGACACCTTTTCCTTGTGGCAGCCTCTTCTGATTGCCTTCGGTTGTCCACTTCTTTGTCTCGGTTTCCTTATTTATAGATTAGGGGTAATAGTAGCCATTTAATTAATAAATGTGTACATGTGCTAGGAATACATCAGTGAAAATAAAGTTCAAAATATCTTCCTTTGTGGAGTAGCAGGAGAGGGAGACAATAGAAAATAAACATAGTAAGTAATTATATTTATTAGAAGTTCACGTGCTATGGGAAAACAGAAAAAATAGAGCATGGTTAAGAGGGTCAAGATATTGGGGGACAGATTGTGTTTTTGCTTTCCCCTCAATATTTTATTATGACAAATTCAAATATACAGAAAAGTTAAAAGAATGATACAGGAAACAACCGTATGCCCTGAATCTAGGTTCTATAATTATTAACACATTTCTATATTTGCTTTGTCACATCTTTCCATTTATTCATCTATCAATTCATCCTATTTTTGAAGCACTTAAAAGTGAAAACACTTAATGTGCCCCTAAAACTTCAATGTGCATATCATTATTTATGGTATTTATATTTTCCTATGAAATTTACATGCATTGAAATGCACACATCTTAAATGTACTCATCTATAAATTTTGAAAAATACAAACTCCAGTGTAACTAAAATTATTATCAAAATGTACAAGGTTTTTATCTTATCAATTAAGAAAATTTCCTTATTTTCAAGATTGCTTTGGATATTCTAAGTCCTTTGCATTGACATATAAATTTTAGAATCAGTTTGTCAGCTTCTACCAAAAGACCTCATAGGATTATGATAGAAATTACATTGACTCTACCGCAACCCAGGCATGTGCCCTGACTGGGAATCGATCAGTTTGGAAGAGTTAACATCCAGCAATGTTCTGTAGTTTTCATTACAGAGTTTATCTTCAAAATTTTAAAATTTACTCCTAAGTGTTTTGTGATTTGAACTCTATTGTAAATAAAAATTTTAAATTTACATTCAAGGATCCAAGGTGCAAGGCATCGGTCTTTGAAAACAATTTGAACTTGGTCTTTGGTAATGTTCTTAAATACTATATCTGAGTGGCATTCATTGTGTAATGGACAAAGAAATTTTATGTCTCAAACACACCTTTATTTTAATATTTTAGATATGTGGATTAATTGTTGGCTTTAAGGTAAGCTAAGCTACTTTTCATAGAGTAGTAAGAGCCTATTTTATATTTCTATTCTTACTACTTTTCAAAATGAGACCATTGGTGGTGTCTCATATCTCATTTGATTAGTTCATTACTCAAGTTACGCTCTTTTTCTTTCAGATAGGAGACCATAATGATATTTTGGATTTCAATGTGCTGGGCTTCAGAGAAATGACGTGTGTGTGTATATCTGTGTGTGCTCAATATCTGCTTTTTTGCTATGTCTTCTGGGATGAAGCTAGGCGCTAATGATGTAATGACTATTTTTAACACTAACAAAACCCTTTTAATCTAATGCTAGAAATATTTAATAAAAGCCTATTTGTGGAAGTCTATAGTAAAAACATAGATTTAAATTTGCAGACTTACTGGGCCAAAGACTTATCACCTGGGCGTTCCCAGATCTTGTTGGCATTGTTTTATTTTGCAGACACGTTCCTTTCATCAGCCAGCCACTCCCGGCCCTGTACTCGCCTATCCTCACTCCGCAGTTAAATGTGGCCATTGGTCAGGAGCATTTGTCTCCCTATTTTGGTATAAAGGAAAAAAACAGAATGCGGATTTTACACCTTTACTGAAGCTGAGTCATAAGTGATCTGGTTGTAGGTCCTCACATTTCAGTTTCCAGGCTGCCAAGTAAAAAGCAATTGTCAAATCAGATCAATTTTGTTTACTTTTCAGACCATGTGGATGAGCGAACAGTATGCAACGGGATTGCCCCCGAAAAGGACGTAGATGGATTTCATATCATCAATATTGGAAGACTGTGCCTTGATCAGCATTCTCTCATACCTGCCACTGCCAGTGCTGTCTGGGAAATAATCAAAAGGACAGGTGGGTAACTTGGGGTCTGAGGGACATGGGTGCTCCATGCCAAACCAAGCACAAGTACATTGCCCTGATGGAATGACCTCAGTCCTTCTGAGTGAAAGAAAATGATAAGCCATAAAACTTCAACCTGTAGAAAAATGTAAAGTTGTATAAGTCAAAGAATAATCCAAAATAAAATAAACTGGGGGTAACTGCGCTTGCATCTTACAGGGAGTGAATTTTCTAGTAATAGGTTTGCCTCCTTACTTTTAAGCTAAAAACAATGTATTTTGATGTACATTTTTCCTTACCTTTAAAAACAGAATGTGCTGAACATATTTGAATCATCTCTAATGACCTAGGTTTTTAATTGCAAACATTTACCTTTGAATTATGCAGTAAATACCAATGTAAATCTCACAGGTGTGTAGAGACGTTTGCCTCTACATTAATTGACCCCGTATTGCCTTTTGATTGCCTTCTATATTGATGATTCTCCTGCTTCCACCACTGTCACTTCCATTTGTGACAGCCTCTTCTCCTTTCTAATCTGCTTTTTCCAACTGAAAGAGTAAATTTCCAAGGGAAAGCAGATCCTAGAATTATACTCTTAGAATCTTAGTAGTGGGGGGAGAAGAGCAATTCTAACATCTTCTTTTTACGTATGAAGAAGCTATGCCCAAAAGAGGTAAAGTGTATTAAATCTGCTGTTTTATATTTTAAATCTTTTTAAGTCCCTAAGTTTAATGCTTCTCTCCTATGGAGTAAAGTGCATGAACTTTGTAATTAGCAGTTAATATATTTTAAGTCTCTGTACTTCTAACTCTTCATATGAATCTCAATACTTAAAAGTACTTTAATGGGAAGAAGGGGAAAGGACTAGATAAAGAACATGTATGAATGACCCACAACATGGACAACAGTGTGGGGATTGACAGTAGGATGGGTGGAAGAGGGCAAAGGGGAGAAATTGGGACAACTGTAATAGAATAACAATAAAAATGATTAAAAATAATTTAATGGTAACTTGAAAATATTTGTGAGTTTTTTCTGTGAGGACATAATCATAGAGGAAGTGACAAATTCAAGAGGTTTTAAAGGAATATTTATAAATAATGAATGTGGACACATTATAGACAAGCCACACAATAATCCAAATTTAATTAGAAGTTTTTAAAGAGTGTTTCAGCTGCTGATCAAATGTTTATTTGCTTCTTACTGTTGATTATTTAAATCAAACTCTGTTTTAAGGAATCGAAACATTTGGGAAAAATGTGGTTGTGGCTGGAAGGTCCAAGAACGTAGGAATGCCCATCGCCATGCTTTTGCACACCGATGGAGAACACGAACGGCCGGGAGGTAGGCGGGGCCCTGGCGAGGCTGTATACCTTCACAGTTTTCTTACTTCTTACAGTCATCAAACCTGAATGTGTGAAACTGTGACTTAGTGTATTTGTAGGTTTGCGCGAATGAAGGTTTCCTTTATTCCTCATCCAATACATGAGCACCTTGAATGTGAATAAAGGAATTACTGGAAATGTGTAGCTACTTTGTTCCCGTGTTTTATTTTGGCTATATATACTTTCTCTAAATCATTAACAGTATAGACATTAAGAAAACTGGGAAGCTACTAGATGTTCCCATAAATTCACATAACAAATATCTGCACACTCACACACACATGCAGCACAACACCGATGCACAGATATATAGATTTCTTATCATTAACCTTGGTGAATTTTAGTTTCCTGATTTCAAATTTTCAAATACCTGTTTTAATCTGTGTTGACATAATGCACATGAAATAATTTTTAAGCTAAAAAGCCCTATGAAAAAGTAAGCCCAATGATAACACCCTTTTTACCTAAAAGGGTGAATGATGACACTGGAAAACTGATTTTCCTTCCTGGGCCTAAGGATTTAAATACTGCCACAAATCAAAATGTGTGTGTGGACCATAGTGAGTTAGAGCCTGGTAGTGACTCCAGGGAACTTTAAAAAGCCTTAGTTTGAAGAAGTTTTTGAAAGGCCAAAGCTGGTGATGAGAACACAGTTTTTATAAGAACTAGCTACAAAGTTACATTTCTAGTTTTACTCTTCACTTCTAACTTAGGCTATTAGGGCTTGTCTATCTCCCCTAGGTTATAATAAAAATATTGATTCATATTTGCCTTTATGTAAGAGGTTCTATCTTAGGCAAGGTAAAACAACCAGGCAGTTTACTTAGATATACTTTTTTTGTTGGGAAATCCTGGCCAAGAGCCAATAAACAGTTTTTTCATTTTTAATGTTCCATTTTGTCTCATCAGTAACATAACAATAACACAGCTGCACAACTGTATAATACTTTCTCCTAAACTGTCTTTGCTTAGTTCTCAATAATTCTGACATACATGTATTATTTGCATTTAGGAGCTAAAGGAAATGAGCTTTAGAGACTTCAGGTGACGTAGCAAGGCCACACAAGGAAGTGGTAACTCAGGGCTGGGAGCTGAGCACTGACCATGTGTTTAGGGGATAGACTTGGAGTCAGACACTGTCCTGCCAAGCCCTGCACCCTCAGACAAGTCATTCACTGTGATTTTTGGACTATAAGATGCACCCCCCAAATTTGGGAGGAAAAAGGAGTGCATCTTATAGTCCGAATGTAGTTTATCTGGCTTGGTGTGAGGGATTGGGCAGCAGCCGTGAAGTGGGGTCACAGGTTATTAAATATTTTACCACATTTTTTGCCTCAAAATTTTTTTCCCTATTTTCCTCCTCTAAAGCTTAGGTGCATCTTATGGTCCAGTGCATCTTATAGTCCTAAAAATATGGTAATCAGCTGTACACCTCCACTTCCCTCATCTGTAGAATGTGTATAATATTAGTATCTCCTTCACTGAATTATTGTGAAAATTAAACAATATATGAATGTAAAGCACTAATTATAGTGCCTGACATGGTATGTTAAGGAAGCCCTTGTACCTGTGTGCTGTGACTGTCACTGTCCTTTCCATTATTATGCTCGAGTTAGTAATCTGTGGCTGCACTAATCATGAAGTTTAGAGTAATACGATCCAAGGTTAATGATGTATTTTTCACCTTTGTTTAATTTTTTTTCTTCTGGGTTTTATGTTTGCTTTATTTTGGATCAAATCTAGTCTTTGTTGCAATAATTTGCAAAAATGTAGAATTTATAAAGTCTATAAAGTATTTGATTAGACATATGGCATCAGGATAGTCCATACTTTACAGGATACTTTTTCTTGTAGATGTCAATAAATTGTAAGCTAACTGCTTGATAAATTTTAATTTTGAATTGTCATATATAAGTCTAAGAAAATTAACTTAGCCTTTATTAATACAATTTTAAATTAGATATTCCTATGTCATAAAACATTATTAACTTTATAAATACTTTATACTTTGTGTTATAAAATATTCTGATTTGAATGCATGTTAAAAATTGAATCAAAAGTAGAATTAGTTATATATTACTGATAACTTAAAGACAGGTAGTTAAATTTACATTTATTATAGCAGCACCTAGGTGCTATTATAATTATAGAATCTAAAAGGCAACAAATTATATTAAAATGATGTTGAACAGTTTGTAACATGGGTGGTATTTAATCTCATGCATATTTAATAGGAGTGTGCTGACTTATATGATTAATATAATGAATTGTTGAGAGCTGTTTACTGAAGATTTGGAGTCTATGGGGAATATTTCAAATGTCCATGTCTGTGTAGTTATTGTATATAAATAACTACGTGTGCATTTTTAACTAATAGAAATAATGACGGAGGATTAACTTGGCCAATTCATATCTACAGAACTTTTTCTGATGACACTCACAATGTTGAGCATTCAGCTCACAGTGCACTTCTTTGTTAGTAGAGACTCAGAGCTCTAATGATTCATTCATGTTTTAAAACCAAAGATAATTGCACTAGATAAAAATGGCCGTACTGTCATTTAGCTTAAGTAATATGTGGCTACTCATCACTAATTGTTAGTCTTGATTATTTAAGATGTGGATCTCTGCTGTTTTGTAAGAAAGATCTTTTAATTTTTCAAGGGCTTGAAATATTTGGAGGACAGAGAATGTGCTAAAATCTTGAGATCAGTGGGTAGTGCGGGTACTCAGTGCAGCAGGATACTACAGGGTGAGTGCCTTCTGCGGAGGAGGTGCCATCACAGAAGGCGCTTCAGAGGACGTGGCATCACGGCCACTGTGTCGTTCATCGGGAGTAGGTGACAAATAGTTCCTGTCCTCTGTGAACTTATGGTCTTGATGATAATGGTAGGCATGATATATAAGTATGGGTGATTTGAACTATAAATACTTAGTGGCACAAAATAAATTTGACATCCTTAAGCAAACATGTTAGTTGCTTAGGGAAGCCTGTGGTTAATTGGGTAACATAAAGAGACTGATAGTGGGGAGTCTCTTCTCGCAACCCTTACTACTTATTAGGATGTTTGGGTACCATTGTCCCTACTCACTAATCACAGTGTATTTTTTTAACTTCTTTGTGTGTAGTAGACATTATGTTTTGTGATGTCTCTATGTTGATTAGACTTTACTGAATTACAGCTTTGAGTTTTGTGTAGTGGAAGACAATAGAAAAAAATCAAATACTTGTGCTAGTCTCATTTTCTCGGTTGCATAGTAAGAGTACTATTTCATTTTCAATGTGTCCTCAATTCAGATAGCTAGGATCTGAAAAACACTGTACTTAGAAAATATCTTGTATTCTCATATCAAACAGGTGGGGAGATTACACTGTTGAAACTAACATTAAACATTATTTAAAATGTAAAGTGAAGTAAGAATCTTTCTCTTTTTCTTTCGTTTTCTCTTTCACCATGACCTCTGAAGCATGGTTTATTTTATTACCAGCACAAACCATTCCCTTGGTAAAGTCTGTAAGTCTGATTGTTCCAGGAATCACTCACAAGGATATTGTGGTCTGCTCCAACCTTCCTTTTCAGCCGTTCCTCCTGGCACTTTCTCTCGGGGTCCTTATGCTGAGGCTCCATAGAAATACACATGTTCCCCAAACACATCATCTCTTCCTTGCCTCCTTGCCATTGTATACGCTGTGCCCTGTGTGCGGAATTCCATTTCCCATCACTCACCAGCTTTCCTCTCACCTCCCACCTGTCTTTCAGGATGTGGCCCAGATCTTCTAAGCTTCACACATTGTATATGCTGCTGACACCATACTAGTCCTATTGCATAATAATTATCTACCTGTTCTCCTTTCCTACACATGTGGGAAGTGAAATTCTCAAAGACAAATATCTTGTCTTAGGCTTTTTGTATCTCTGAAATTTAGCACAGGGTCTATTATGTAATAAAGCAACTAGTCAATTAATAAAAGTTTATTTACTGTCTCCTATGTGCCAAGTACTATACCAGTATTATAGAAAATAAGACCATAGGGTGAAGGTGTTAAAATAAAGCAAACATCGTCATTTATTGAAAAAAAATTCTTGTATAGAAGGAAGGAAGGGGAGAAGGGAGAGAAGTAGCTAGGTACTTCCTATACATTAATTTTTAATATCTTAAAATTATAGGCATTTATATAGAAGTATTGCTTAAGATTCCTTTCTCCCCAAGGATCAGGCCACAGGGGAGGAAGGTGCTTCATAACTACGAGGAAGTGGAGAGGAGGCCTCAGGACCCTGGGAAGGGAGGGGAAGTTGTTGCTGACGGCATTAACTGAGAGAGGTCACAGTATTGTCCGGTAAAACATTCAGGATCTATCATTTTGTTTAGGATAACTTTTTTTCCCTTGAACTGCTGATATGTAATGCTGTATTCTTACAGAGGGACTGACTTCTTTGTCACTAAGCATGGGGCACATTATGGTGAAGAAGTCAGATACTGCCCTGTCCTCTTAAGCTTATAGTCTAGTAGGAAAGATGGTCATGAAACAATTAGGAATGAATGATTAATCATTGTAATTGTGCAAAGTGCTACATGGGAGGAATAAAGCTTTCAATAATAAAAAGCTGAGTTGAAGGGAGGGATGAATGATTTCTAATTACAGTTGTATAAGAATGTTATACCCCTTTTTGGTCTACCTTCTGTTACTGTTATAATGGGATGTTTTTATTAGTTACCTCCTGTTACTACTCTTCACGTCAAACTAAAAAAAACTCAATTCACAGGCAAAAATAAAAAATACCTTTTACTTGAAGTTATTAAAAAAGTTTTAAGATCTAGAACAAAAAAATTTACACAAAAGTTTACAAAATAAATAACTCATTATAAATATAAATGATTGAATGACTTCAATGTAGTTAATGGCAAGCAGTGTTATTTATATAAAGGTACTAGCTGCTTAAAAGAGTGTGGGTTCTATTGTATTTGATCAATAAATATCTCTGAAGTTTCTTGTTTTTGTTTTTTTATTCTCATAGTGTGTTGATCTTTAAGGTCTTTTCCTGTTTCCCTGTGCGAATATTTCTGCAGTCTCTCGGGATTTTCCAGTATTGCTTCTACTTGCCCCTCCCCTCATCACTGTTCTGATTTCACTTCTTATCTATACCATCCTTCAGCATCCCAAAGACTGAGTGTTTCCCCCTACTCATTCATTATTCCTCGGCTCAGACAGGACTTCCTCAGCAGGTTTCTCTGGTAATCTCTCACACGCCACCATAGACATACTAAAGAACTTCTTTTCACAACATTTATCAGTTTGTGAGTGTCATTTATCACGGCATTCTTTGATTAATGTTCATCACACTCGCTTGACAATTAACTTAACCAGAGCAAATACCAGCTTTGTGGTTCTGCCCATTTATCTTTAGCATCCGTCTAAAAAGTCTTTGTGCAAAAATGAATGAATAAATTTACCTGATTTGTAGACCAAGGGCATCATAAAAGTTTTAATACAGCTATCCCTAAGCTGTATTATTAGGAACACTGATGTCCCACAAGATCTTAAATAGGTTTTAATTTTTTTAAAGGGGAGAGGAATTAGTCAAATTAATTTGAGAAATCTGAATTAAACAAAATCAAACATAACTTGACTATGATAGTTCCCAAGGGCTGTGAATCTCTGAGAGAATATAGTATTTAGCATTTGACCCTGGAAGTTATTGTTTTTCGCCAACACAATATCTATATATAAAAACAAATATACCTATGTATTTATTTTTACATTTACTATATTTGCACTAGTATACCCCAGAGGCCTACCTTTTTTCCACAGAAAGGATGAGTAGGAGGGCAGTGGACAGCACACAGTTTTTGATGATGCCTGTGGTTTTTCACTCCCAAGTGCAGGAGCCTTGGGAATACTTACTTAGTTTTAGACTATAATTTGTAAGCATGTCTGTAGAATTACAGTAAGATTCCTGAGTGTATTTTCATCTATGAATCTTGGAAAGCAGGAAATAAATGCAAGAATTAAATAAAGCTTTAAAAATCAGACCCCGCACACATACCTTTTAGTTAACAAAACTGGAAAGGGACTGCAGTCCTTCTGCCCACCCTCTCACGTGGCCGCTGTCCCCTGCGGAGCTGGTGGCTCGCTTTGGTGAGGCTTCGGAAGGGTCTGGCTGGAATGCGGTTAGTCTTTTACAGCTTAAAATCTGGCTCACAATCATGAGTGCTACTACCAACCCTGACCCGGCACTTGGTCACCTGAGGGATTGATTCATGTGGATGGTTAACACATTTCATTCCTACTAAACAGAACAATCCTAAAAATCTAAGCTTTAAAACCCGCGTTCTCATTTTAACTGCCAAGCTGTTCACACCGGAGTTGCCATAGTGACTGGCAGAGACTGGCTCCAGCAGGAAGCCCAGGGTCCAGGGACCCCAGCTTTCTGGTCCTGTTGCCCGAGTTCCCGCTCTGTGTCTGCATTTCTCTGTGAGATGAGAATATGTGAGTTTCTTGGGAGGATTAAATGAGGCAATACTTATAAAGAATTTAGCGTTTACACATAGTAAGTACTCAATACATATCAGCTACTACAGGGTACTTAGTCTACAAAGTATTTGAGGTGGGCCCCAGCAATCCCTAGAGCACAGTGCAAGTGAGAAGTAGGTAAGAAAAACGGATAGCAAGGCGGGCACTAAAACGGAGCCAAGAATAAGGCTACTACTAAAACTAGACGTATTAAATCTTCACGGGTATGTCCTCAGTTCCAAGCACATTGCTTTTTATGTACTGGTAGTGAATATAAGTTTAGTGAATTTATTTAATTGAATATAAATTATACTTACCATGTTTGGGTCATTAATTACATCCTGAGAGCTTTTTAGCAGGGGAAAGTGACTAATTACCCAATAAAGTGTCTTTAAGATTACAAATAAACACTTGCTCAGAATAAACAAAACATTTTCTGATATTAAGACCAAAAATAATTTCTCCTGAGGGTCCTTATAATCAGGAAACTGTATAATGGACTGAGTAATATTTATTACATGCTTTTAAATTTAATGAAATGGCCACATTTTATAGAGTAATTTCTTTTATTGTTTAAGCACAGATTAAATCTACCTGTGGCATGAATTTCTCCTACTTCTCTAGACATTTCTTCTCATTCTGTGTTTCTGGGTCATTCTTCTCTTCCCAACTTCTAAACCAGTGGTTCTCAACTCTAGTTCCCCACTGGAATCATCAGGGGGCTTTTAAAAATATAGCTGCCTGAGCTCAACACAGAACAATTAAATCTGAATCTTTACAAGTTGGACTTGAACATTAGTATTTTTTGAAACATGGAAGATTCTAGTGCTGTCAGGGTTGAGGACGATTTCTCAGAAGACTGGAATGAGCCCAGGGCTTCACGTTTTGTTCGGAGCCATTTCCTGGGCGATGCTTCTCAGCCCCATAGCTTTAAATACCATCTGTCTCCCCCTGTGCTCTGGACCCAGGTAACCCACTGTCCACTGCAGTGTTGCAACACGGGCCATATTCAGTCCTTCACTCTTAGTCTAACCACCCATGGTCTTCCATATTAGTAAGTGCCGCCATCATCACTTCAGCAGTTGCTCAGGCCTTCCTTCACTTCTCTCTTGCCCTCACACCCTGTATCTTCTCCATTAGCAGTCACAGTCTTTCCACCTCCACTGATAAGATCCTGGCCCAGATAGCTATTATCTCTCCCTTGAAACTATACAATTTACAAACTAATTTCCCTGCACACTCTTGTCCCATTTCCCATACACAGATTATTTTCCACCGGTGGGTCTTCGATCATCTCTGTCTTCTTGTAACACTCAGAACAGTGTAACATCAGAATGAAATTCGAATTCCTTACTATGCTGGCAAGACCTTACGTGATCTAACCTGGGCTGCATCTCCTACTGCTCTCACCTCCATCACTGCCCTTCAGTCACAGCTGCCTTTTGCTTTTCCAGAAGGTGTCATCCATGCTCATGTGTCAGCGTCTTTGCACTTGATTTGCCTTCTGCCTGGATGCTCTTTTTGAAGTTATTTATATCACTTATTTGCTCACTTCCTTCATGTTTCTGTTCAAATGTTACCTCCTCAGGCTGCCCCTGACCACCCTATCAAAACACCAGCCCTGGTAACACTTTCTATTCACTTACTCTGTATTCTTTTCTTCTTAGCACTTATTGCTGTGTAAAATTTTATTATGTATGCATTTGCTCATTTGTGTATTGTCTTTGTTGAATAAATATATCCAAGGTTTCAACTCAATAACTTTTGGGCAAATCTTGGGACATATTTTAAAAATATCTACAGACACTGGTGGTCAGGAGGCAGGCAGTCCTTCCTAGTACTCTCTCTCAAAGGAACTCTAAGGTAAATGTTTAAAAGGAATGAGCTTAAAACAGTATGTGACTAGTTAAAAGTGAAACCATTGGCCCAATGTGTTTGGAAGAAAACTGAAGGACTGATACACCACAAATCAAGTCAGCCAGGTCTTGACCAGATACAAAGGCATTAAAGCCTGGCACATTCAAAGCATGAACAGAAGACTTACATCTGAGTGCTCTGTAACAATATCTAAAATAATTTAGACAATTTAATCCAGAAAAAACAACTGAAGCTGGAATACAAAACATACAGTAAATGGAATTCAGAGTCAAGAGACTGCAGCATTATTTGAAGATGCATTGAGTGCTGTTCTTTTAATGAGTACTGAGTTTTCCTTCCTGGGATTTCCTCAGTGCTTTTTTCTTTTAAACCAGACCATGGTAATAGTTACTGTGGTGAGAATGACTCAGTTCTTCCTTATCAAGAGGAAGTGGCAAAGGCAAACCCTGCACATGAGATTCCAGCTCCTTTTGGGTTTGCCATTTTGCTTTATCTGCTGATACAGGTACAGGCAGGTATTTGAAAATTTGTCTTATGGAAAAGGAAGTTGAGACTTGTTCTATGTTTCTGTTGAAGATAGATCTGTAATCATGGCAAAAGTTGCAAAATGGTAGACTCCAGCTTTTATAAGGAAGAAGTTCCTAGCAGTCTGGGCTAAAGGATATGCCTTTCTTATGTTTTATGGAAAATAATTTATTAGTGGGAAAGGCATAGGGGGTTGAAATAGAAGCAAAACAAATTCTTACTTGCTTCAAAATCTGTCTTCTCTAAGACCTTTAACTGACCCTACTCAGCCAGGATATGTGATAGCAATCTGTATACCTTCTTTTAGCATGAAACTTATCACACTGTATTATAATTCTTATTTACATATCTTCTGGTCACATACGAGTTGAGAATTATGAAGCTCCATTGCTTAGCGTGGTTCTGGGATTATTTCTTGATTATTGAGTAAATGAAGGCAGGGAATGGCCTAGAAACATCAAACAGAAGTAAACTCATTTAGGCAATATTGACAAAAAAAGATACACTAAAATGAAGCATATTGTATCATTTGTTCTAGCTTTTTTAAATAGCAAGTATTTTCCTCAAATTGGTACTCTGTTATTTGCCAAGAACTCTTTGCTAGAACCTGCAACTTTGCATAAGTTACAGAGGTCATGATAGCATAGAAAACTGCTCAGGTGGCTTCTGGCAGACAATTCTTGATCGCCCGAACTTTTGTATAGTAAGCAGCATATCTTGCCCAGCAATTAATTATTAAGTTCTAATAGAACTCTGAGATTCTATGAGATAGGTTCTAAGTCTTTTCTTCTTGCTATATCTTAACACTGATGATGTGAAGTACTGGGCACGATGAAGTTGTTTATGACTGCTTCTACTTTTTTTACTGTGTCTGTGTAATAGCTGAAAAGTTAGGTCCTTGCCGGAGCTATTGTCATGTGAGCAATAAGAATATAAAACGGAGTGTGGGAAAAAGTCACCTGAGGGTCAGAGGTACACACCATTCTGTGGGGTAGCTATTGCAGCTTGTTAGTACTGACCATCCTAGGGAAAACCTGAGGAGACAGAAGGAATTAGGTGCAGCAGCCAGAGGACTTGTTGAAGCAAAGTGGTGGGACACCAGCACTGAAAATAGGAACCGCAAGAGTTTTCACAATGTCAAGTAAGACAGGTTAAATAAGAATATAGTTAGCAAGTGTCAAAAGTTCAGACATAACAGAAGTGAAGCCAATCAATCCCTGAAGTAGTAATCAGTAAAAGTTTATAGTAAACACACCAAGAAGATAGTTTCAAGCTGGGAACCCTTAAACCGAAACATGGAATGGGGCTCAGGGTCATATTGTTATAAAGCAGCTTATATTAGTGAGAAAGTGGGGACTTTTTGTTCTTCACAGTGATTGGTTATAGTATTAGAATTTTCTTAAGTGATAGGGAATTGGTCCATGTTTACCTCATATCAACCATGGAAAGCAATTCAAGTTTTGCTTATGATTCTCAGAGGCATAAGCAAGAAATGACCCTGGTCAAATTAGCCTTGTCAAGTAAGGTAAATCAAGCTTTGCTGGTATGACTAAACTGATTTCGTCTGTTCAGGGAATCTTCAAGGTTAGTCTCTATTTGTTTTTTATTTTAACGTAAGACAGGGCCCAGGACCGGGAACAGGTGTCAAGGGGCCAAGGCATTACCGGAAAACATTTTCTTTTAAGCCTCTTGGTTCACCTCTTCTTTGCTATCATCATCTGACTGACTGCAAACCTTTTCATGGTTTGATATCACCAAGGTCAGAAACTGATCAATCAAGTATAAATATGACTTTGATATTTCCCATGGTTCTCTCTAGCCAGACTTACTGGGGAGTAATAACAAGCTAAGGGGAGTGAAATAGCCCAAAACATGTTTTGATACTGATTGAAAATCATCTCAATATTTTTTTTCTTTTAGCACATTCTGCAGGAAAAACTCATATGAACAATGTTCCCAGAGTTCTTACAATTCCAGAATTGTTTGCCTCCTCTAATCCTGAAGGACAACTTGAGTGAATATAAAATCCTTGGCTTCTAATTTCTTTACATGGGTCTCTTATAGGCAATGCCCTGCTGTTTTCCACAGTTAAATGTAAAATTCTGAATTTTTGCTTGGTGGCTCAGAAGATTCTTTTTTTAATCTTTAAAATCCATCTATTTTACTGAATGTATGTCAGTGTTGACCATTATAAATCAACTTGTATGAATTCAAGTCTTTTTCCCCCAGTTTTTGTGACTTTAACTTATTTTAAAATTTTTTGGCATAATGTTTAATCATAATGTTCATTTTTTTCATAACAATATTGTGCTGTTGAGCTTATTGGTTTGTCAGTAAATTCCTTACATTTTTGGTTTTGCTTTTTTCTTGAGTCTGCCACTTTTAAAATGTATTTTTTTTTGACTTAAGAGAATTGCATATAAATTCCCTCATTTTGGTATACATCCATAAATTTGAACAAATGCTTATAGTCATGTAACTACAACAGAATCTGAACAGTTCTATCACCACCCAAATTCCCCTGAGCTGATCCTCATATAGTATACTTTCAGTGCATTGGCAAATGCTTTTTAAAAATTACTATTGAATGAGTTGGATTTCTTGGATCTGCTATTTGCAGGATTCTTGTGTTAGGGTTGTGGAGGAGGTACTGGGAAGCTTTTGGATTCCTCCTTCACAAACTTCACAGTCAAACGACTCCCTTCCTGTTGAAATGGCTCCCCTGTGTAAGGGCTTCCTCAGTGCTTCTTCCTATTTTATCTGCTACAAATGTTGCATTTTGATGTGAGCCATTCACTTTCAGGGAGTATATTTTTGCAATCATTTTCAGAGCTCTGTTGCTGCTGGCCATCTTGTTTTTCTCTGCATTTCTTCGCTGCCTTTCTCTCTGTCCGGTATGTACTAACTCTGCTGCTCCTGAGTAAATCTTACATGTTTTTAGAGTCTGTGGTAAACACATCTTCTAGTTTTTCTAAAAATAGAGATGGTGCAGGTTTTGTTGATGTATGTTACTCAGGAAGGGAAGAGAGAAAATACTGTCACACATCCATGTTCATACCGGAAGTTCTTCATTTGACTGCACTTATTACTGCCTTTCTCTCACTTTTCTTTCTTGGCTATCACTTTAATCACTGGATTCCCTCAGTCTGATAACGTTTCTTATTCATACATCACTTTATTAAAGCATGTTTAGATACTTTCTGTTAAAGCCTAGGCTTCTTCATTGTCTCCTAAACACATAATTTCAAAATTGGTTCTTGAGTGGTGGACTTTTACTCATGCTTTAAGACGTAAAAGAGTATGTTGCCTCCTTTAGGAACCCTTTTTGATATCTCAAGATGAGGCGCCTGCCAAGATGAGGCAGAATTAATCTCTAACCTGCCCTGCCACAATACATTGCCCCATTTTTAGTGCAATTATCTGACTGTTTTCAGTATTTACATATCTTATCAAGCCAATGAGTGACTCCTACCTCTATGTATTAACTTGTCAATACAGAACTTCCAAATGCTAGGTTTTAGGATCCTATTGAGTTGGCCAAAAAGTCCATTTAGTTTTTTTCTGTAAAATAAAAAACACATTTTTCATTTTCACCAACAACTTTGTTGATTTAGATATTGTGAGTATGTTGGCTATGTCCCATGTGGCATAACATTGATTGTTCTTAATTAATGTCTCAATTTGATCGCTGTTAACTTCAACTGGTCTTCCCAACCGTGGAGCATTGTCCAGCAGGAAATTTCCAGCATGGAAACTTCACAAACCACTTTTGACACATTTGATCAGTCGCAGCGCCTTCTCTACAGACTGCAAAAATCTTTTTTTTTTTTTTGCATTTTAGTTGTGTTTTTACCTTTCTTGAAATAGTAAAGCATAAGATGCTGAAGATGTTGTGTATTTTCATCCATTTTCAATATTAAAATGGCTACATAAAAATTCATCAATTTTCATAAGATTTTTTTAAATTTATGCTGATATGACAGCTGTCACAATACAACCACACAAAATTGTTTGAAGTGAAGTGCTCTGAGAGCCATCTTATGGAAAAAAACAAATAAACTTTTTGGCCAACCCAATGTTTATAGCTCTCCAATAATAATCAGCACATACTCTCGTTTGGTCTCATTTGATTTTCCAGTGGTAATTAAAGGGCACAATACTATGGGCCATCTACATTTTCTTATCTAGCTTTTGTTTTCAAAGTGATTTAATAATTTCAAAGCAATTTTCCTATGCTTAGGAACAACTCCTCTAGAATTAAAGTATTAATAAATTATGAAAAAGCTAAACAATTACTAACAGAAGTTCTTCTGCATTCCAGGTGATGCCACTGTGACAATAGCTCACAGATACACCCCCAAAGAACAGCTGAAGATCCATACCCAGCTGGCAGATATTGTCATAGTCGCTGCAGGTAAGTCTTGAGTGGGTGTTATTTGGTGGAATATCATCAGCAGAGTAATTCCTGCACTAATTGCTGGGATGTCTGCAAAAAACACTTCTTCAGAGAGTTAGGCATAGTTATGATTCATTTCCATCAACTGGATTCTGTCTCTTGGCAGTCATCGTATTGGTCTGTTGTGCCAGTGTTAGCATTTGTCACCTCGTTATGGAAAACCTGAAGAGCCTTTGGAAGGAAAGACTAAGCACAAGAACCAATGTGCACTTTGCCAGTTCCTTTGGCAGACATCATTGCTTCTAAACATGAATGAGTTACGGGGAGACTGGTAGGAAACGCTGTTGAAGGGATAGCCATGGCTAGCACATGTTGGACCTTGAGGCCATGGTAAAAACCCTGATACAAGGTAAGATGCCTGAGAACAGGAGATTGACACAGTCTGGCGTATGTTTTTCAAAGATTACTTACACTGGGTCAAGGAGAATTGACTTTAGAGAGGCAAGAGTAGAAACAGAGAGAACAGTTATTACACTTCAATTTAATGGATCTAGGTTTTTTTCCTAATTTGTCTTACGTTTGAACATATAAAATAGTTCTGCCCTTGATGTATACCTTTACTCTTGCCACATAGTGTTTGTACATTGCAGACACTGTGTTTCTTCATGCTTTATTCCGAGGCTTGAATGAGAGCCTTTTTCATTTTGTTTATCAATTCGGTGTTATTGGTAATTCTAGAAGTTACCAGTAAGCTGCTAGCCACATTTTCTGTTTTTCTAAGAAATTACATTCAGGTGGTATACCAAATGCAAGGTTTTGAACCGGATTGACAGAAGTAAGACAGATGTTCAGAGAGTCAGTGAACTCTGTCAGACCCCAGGTCAACTGTAGGTGAAGTACTGCTGCAGCAGCTGAGAGATCCATGGAAAACACATATCACACTGACTTCTTTTTAGAAACGCTTGAACTCACACAGGACTCGGAATTTGGTGAGGAGAGGGGAATTCGAGGGTCATCTTTGTCCATCTCTAACTTTAGACAGAATAAAATCAACATCATCTTTAAAAGGTGCTATTTGATTGACTCTACTGTTAACAACTTACAAAGTATATTTCACGACTGATCTTAGTTCCCATTTACAAGTATAATATTAATGCAGATTTTCTTCCAGTGAAGCAAAAGCCCACACTATACATTTATGCTCATGTTTTTCCTGTTATGCGAAACGACCAGTGGGTAGTCACAGTGCTCTGTCAGGAACTACTGACATTCTGTTGTGACTAAGTCAAACCTCAGGTCACCAGTTGTTATACCAATTCTGTCATCATCCTTGAGCTTCTCCTATAGACTCACTGTATGCTCCTTTGTAAAGGCTTAAGTCAGCACTGTGTGCAAGGTGTTAAAAAATAAGACATGAAAAGGAGACAGGGAAAGGAAGGACCCATTCTATATAATATTAATAACAGGAGCCTGGAGGTACTCAGGTCTCCAGGCGATGAGACAGTTCTGAGGCTCTTTACAGCAGCCAGGCTACTCTGGTATCCTGTTGCCACCAGAGGGCGCCAGTCCCGTGAGCAGGGTGTTTTAGACAGGGCTTGGCCATGCACCCTCGGAATCCTGGCCAGGGACCTTTTGAGTGCTGGTAGTGCCCACAGGTATTGTTCCTTTCCTTGTATTCTAGCTCTGATGCCTCTAACTAGATTCAAACGTATGCTGAATTCTGGAAAACAGCTCTGTGTATGGCCCTGCAGTCATCCTGAAGAAGTATTTGTGTAATGTAATAGGAAATTTCAGGGAAGAAAATTGAGAATTTATAAGAAATAATTAGACTGCTACATTTTTATTTCATTAATAATCATCCAGAAAATTTGAGGATAAAATATGTACATATTGGTAAATTACAGTGAATTTATAAAGAATGCATTAATCGTAAAAAAATAGAAATTTTAGGCGCTGGCCAGGTAGGTTAGCTGATTAGAATGTCATCCAGATTCACCAAGGTTGTGGGTTCAGTTTCCACTGGGGTCACATATGAGAGCCAACCAATGAAGGTATAAATAGGTGCAACAACAAATTGATGTTCCTCTCTCTCTGAAATCAATTTAAAAATTTTATATCACTAGACAATAATAATGAAATATAACTAAAATAACCACACCATGCATTATGTGTGGGGAAATAAGCAAACACGATTAGCAGGGGGGATCAAAGAAGGAGGCAGTGATCGAAAGGCAGAGGCGGCTGCGACGGGGAGGGCTGCACTGTTGTCATAACTAGAATGTCGGCATATATGGAAGCGATCCCATTTAAAAGTCAGGAAGATCAGAGGCACTGATAATGTCCGAGATGAGAGTAAAGAATGTGCTGATGAAGTCTTGGATGGGCTTACAGAGGAAAAAGTGAAAGAAATCGGTGTGTGAAGACCCTGGGTCATGACTAAAGTTAGCTTATGTTCATATTAATCTCACTTCTCTGGTTTCTCAAACTCTTATAGTTATAACCTTATCGTTTTAACTATATAGCACTTACCTTTTAAACATCTCCCCAAAATTCAAGATTTACACTCATTTAGAAGATCAAGTGTGAAAACCACATTCTGCTGCCCTATGTCTTTAGACATAAAAGGCTCTCAGTCCCTATTCCAAGCTACCTCTCTGGGTTCACAAAGAGAATTTGTTTCCAGAACATGTGCTGTATCGTGGTTATAACACTTCACACCTCTTCATAGTTGTCTGTCACCTTCTCTTCACCACAGCAGGGACAGGAGTTTTTTTTGCTGGTGCTTAGGACGATGCCTGACACACCGTGTGTGCTCGATAGACGTGTGTTGCGTTGATTGTGAGATTACAACGAGAACAAAGACTTCCTCCAGTTGGTACAAATTTAGCTAATAATTTTTTAGGAATATAATTTTATAAACATGGATTTTTTATTTGTCGTAAATTAATAAAGCTGTAAAAGTGAACTATTTTAAGTAAAAGAGCAGCGTTATAAATAAAAGATAAAAGAGTATAAGTGTTAAGATTATGAAATTATGAGAAAGGTGAAGAAAGACACTGCTACAGACAACTAAACCACAGGGCATTACACGGTTTAGTAAAGAAGTACAGTAGCCCCTACTGTCTGCAGAGATACATTCCAGGACCCCCAGGGGATGCCTGAACCGCAGGTAGTACCCAACCTTCTATACACTATGCTTTTTCCTTTTACATACATACCTGGGATAGAGATTAATTTATGAATTAGTCATAGTAGGAGATTAACAAAATAATTAACAGTGAACTAAAATTTGTGTGACTGTTGCTCTCACATTCTCTCTCCCTCCCTTTCAATATTTTATTGTACCACGCTTACCCTTTCACTTAAAGGAAGCACTTTCCAGCTTCTCTTTGGCATATTCAAATTTTCAGCATCACTACCGTTGTGCTTTGGGACATTATTAAATGGAATAAGGGTCACTTGAACATGAGCACTGCATTAGTGTGACAGGTGATAACTGGGATGTCTCCTGAGTGGCTAATGAGCAGGGAAGATTCTCATACATAGTGTGAATGTGCTGGACAAAGGGATGGTTCACATCCCAGGTTGGAAAGAACAGGGCAAGGCAAGATTTTAGCATGCTGTTCAGATCAGTGCACAACGTAAAATATGTGAATTTTTTCTGGAATTTTCCATTAGTATTTTTGGATCTAGGTTCACCACAGGTAAGTGAATGCCCTGACAGTGAAACCGAGGATCAAAGGGGACTACTGTAGGTCTGTGGAAGGTAGGCTGGCTAGTGTGAGGCTGAGGATAAAGGAGGGGAAGCCAGCCAGAATAGGATACCGATTCTAAGACTGTGTTGGAAAATTCTTTGGTTCTCTCATATCTCACACTTCCAGGAAACGGGGAAATCCTACATTTGTAAAGGTTCTGCGAATCTTCATTCCCCAGGGAGGATAGGCGGATTTTTCCCAGACATTGTCTAAAGGTCCCTCCACCCATCTGAGTAAACTGTGTGGAACTAGCTTCACTCAGAGGGAAAGCTGCTGAGTCAATGCCACTTGCCTATTATTATAAACCTCTGGGTACAGTGTCACAGCTGGTGAGAGCTCTCATTTTGTCCACTGATAGGCCATCCCTTCCAGTGTGATGAATGAACCTCGACAGTCCTCAGTCTAGCATGTCCATTGCAACATTTTTAATGATGGACACTGCAATATAATTCTGAGTGGGCAGTTCAGTAGAGTGATTTGGAATATTCATACTTCCTCTTCATAAAATACAAGGTGACCCACCAACTCCTTTTCACCACTTCTCCCATTATATTTTCAAGTTTTAGATACACACCGTCGAACATCATCCTGGATTCTCAATACAGTATCTCCTCTTCCTTTGAGCAGGGTTAGTAATGTTCAGGGGGCCAAGTTGGGGAGGGCATACAAATAGTCTGCTCCATCCTCTACAGCTCTTGCAGCCTGGGGATAGGACTTAATCCTCTACAGCCCTGGATGCTTCCTGGGGATGCCAGCACATTTCACGGTTTTATTAACGCTATTCTTCTTCCCATATTCTTCTCATTCTTCATCTTGTCCCCTCTAGCCTCTGCTCCTCCACTTAGGATTCCTTTCTTCCTTCCCCAAAGTGTCATTTATCTTAATCTTGTCAATTATTGTCAATAGTATAGAGCAGTAAATGCACAGGCCATGCTAGACTAAGAATTTCTGAATTTAAGTCCTAATTGTGCAGCTTTGGTCAAGTCACCCTTTCTCTCTGTGCCTCCATCTTTTCAGTGTAAAGAGTGATAATAACCTCTGACATAGGGGTTTAAGCCAGCCAGTCCATGTAAAGAGCACATAGCACAGTCCTTAGCATATTGCAAATACTCCAATAAATATTATATGCTAATATGTTACATATTAGTCCTTCTTAGGCCATGGCATGTATTTAAACAATAATTTAGAAATAACAAATCAGTTCATTATTAAGCTATAACTTTCATATAACTAAAGGAATATATTTTGTTTACTTTTGATAATAATACAGTGTCAAAACTGGCTATCATAAAATAAACATAGATTAATCTGAGAAGTGACTTACACATGAGACCAACTTCAAAAGAAGCTTAATTTTTACTTAAGGTTTGTGGCTTCTTGAGATGACTGTGTATTTGTCCCTGGATAAGTCTCTTGTTGCCTCTCTTTCTTTTGGAACAGTCTGACTTTGTGAGGGGCTGGGGGAGGTGGAGGCACTTAAGTGAAGGGGTTTGTTCTCTCAGGCCTTCACCCAGTCTCCTCTCTCTTTCTACTTCCTCTCCCCTCCCCATTCCAGACCCCACAGTCCATTCCCAGAGCCTGAGTTACCAAGTACGCACAGCCTCCCTGGTCCACAACAAACGAGCTCTATCAATGTACACGAGGGCGCTTGACTATAGACTATTTACGCTAATGTCAGCAATATGTCCTTACTGTAAAACTCTAGAAAACATGGGGAATCAGACTGGGAAAGAACCCGTACTTGCAGCCAAAGCCAACCAAAGTTAATTTCATGTTTGGCCTTCAACTACTTTATATTTACTGTATGTAAAAGCAGCTAATGCACAACTCGTTCGCTCGTGTGTGCTGTTTGTGTTTTCGGCTCCACACTGTGTATGTCTCCTCATAAAATGCATTCTTTTATAACATGATTTCTGATGACTTCATAGTCCTGATTCTATGCTAAGGGTATACTGTAATTTATGTAATTGATTCTTGATTGTTGGACAGTTAGATTGTTCCATTTTTTACTATTATGAATAATGCAGTAAAAAACTGAATATCACTGTAAACACCTAATATTAGTTGCACAAGATACTTTTAATATTTATTTTATGGGTCTTAAGTCTTGTATTTGCTTATGAATGGTTACTTATATTCTCAAAAACAAAATTAGCACGTATACATTTAGGCTTTACTAATAAAAGTATCTCACAGCCTGTATTTTCTGTATGTGCTTGCACTTCTGGTCCGTTCGTGGTCTGTTTGTCGTGACCATCGAAAGCTGTTATCATCAAATGCGCTTTGTCTCCATTAGGTGACTCCGCAGTTTGCCCAATGCGCTGCTCTTTGCGGCCTTGAGCCCAACGGCCCGTTACGTCTTCGCAGCACCGTTTCTGCCATCGGAAGCCTGGTTTCAGTAATCGTGCACTTCTCGTGCCTATTATGTAACTACTTCGATGCTTTATAAAGCAAAAAGAAAATGTTTTCTCAATCCTTCATGGTCTGATTATTTGATTTCTGAGCCCAGCTTTGCCTAGTTTTTGCTTGAAACTTCTATTGGCTTATGCATCCTTGTTCTTTAAAAGCTAGGACCCAAAAACAAGTTTTACGTGCTTTGGATGTGCTCC
>CM052538.1:41221940-41305694 GCA_028533065.1 Trachops cirrhosus
CGACTAAGAAGTGATGGGTAACAAGTGATGGATAAATATTATCTTTCTCTGAATTGTCTAAGTAATTTCCCCAAGATGTGTTGATTTCATAATTATAAAGTCAAATTTTAAAATATTAAGATGCCCCACCCCAGGCGTGTGGCAGTATTCTGCCTGCTGTCTACACTGTCTTGCGGGGTGGGGGGTGGGGTGGGGCTTAAGCTTTCAATGCAAAGGACCGCGGGAGTGGCAGACCACACAGACATGGCCTGTGTCCTGCAGAGAAGCAAACGTGTTAAGTGACTTCTCTTGAGAGAAAAGAAGAAATGACAAGAAATGTGAATTAAATGGATAAATTGTAATGGGATGTAAATTATACCTCAATAAAATTTATTAAAAAAGAGAGGTGAGAAACTGAAACACCTAGTGATGATAAAATTGAGGGTAATTCTGGCTTTCGTATTCACTTGCAAATATATAGTAGAAAGAAATCACCTAGTTTTCAATTAGCTCCAAGAGGAAGGAGTGTGGCGAGACTATGAGGGAACGGGAAGAAAGGGGAGCCTCTACCTGCTCTCCTCTGAGTCCTGACTTCTCCCTTTGCCGGCTTTTTCAAACCCCACCTGCTGCTGAAGTTTCTTCCTCTTGCTCCAAGGCCCTAGAACTATCCGGAGATCTGTCATTAATAGCCTTTAACAGGAACCTAAACAACAAAACAAAGAAACAAGTAAAATATAACAAAAGACACTGAAATAGAGGACAGGTTGTCAGGGCCCAGAGGGGAGAGGGGAGGGAATTGCAGGGGAGAAGGGAAGGGTTTACAGGAACAAATATAGAGGACACATGGACAAAACTAGGGGGGTTGGAAATGGGAGGGAGGAGGGGAGGGATGGGTGGGTTGGTTGGAATGGGAATAAAGGATAGAAACTGTACTGAATAAACTAAAATAAAAAAGAAAAATATTTCAGAAGAATGCTAATAGAAGGAAAGGTCTCAGCTTGATAAATACAATATATGACAACCTCACAGCTAACATAATACTCAATTGTGAAATAATGAAAACATTTGTAAAGAACAAAAACAAGTCAAGAGGGTCTACTCTCATTACTATTATTAAAAATAATAATGGAATATTTAGACATAGTAATAAAAAAAGAAAAAAACTAATTAAGTCAGGACAGTAGTTGCCTCTGAGTGTGGGGAATAGTAGAGACCAGGAGAGGGTATAAGGGGGCATTTTGTGGGCTAGTGATGTGGGAGCCCCTGATTTGAGTGGTAGTTTTGTGATTGTGTTCAATTTGGGAAAATGTATTGAAGTGTTCACTCAGGACTCACTGGTCTTTACATGTGTGTTACACTTGCATAAAAGAGTAAAATATTTTATTTTTTTAATAAACAAAGAATACAGGTAAAAAAAAATACCTTGTTCTACTGCAGTCGGCAGAGGACAGATCCAGAGGACAGATTTTAACTGAAATATGTTCTATAATAAATAGGGACATATCCATTTTTGTCCTTATGCAAATATTTTAAACTTTAGAAAAACCTATCTAGTTTCAAAATGTATCTGATTTATCCCTAGCATTAGCTAGGCCTTGATATTTCTAAAAAGATATATGTAGAGACATTAAAAATTTTTCTATTTGATTAAATAATTAAAATATTCTGAGTATCATGGGACATTATTTTTTAAAACTCAGAGATTGTTAACAAATGGATCTTAAAATAATATTTGTATAGAGAGTTTCAGTATGAGCTTTTCAATATTTTCTTTAAATATCAGTGCTCATAGGTTTATTTATGATAGCAATAATGACTCATGTTGACTAGCACTTTGGAAACATTATCTTACTTAAGCCTTCCAACATCTTTATGAGTGCAATAGGTTTTTATGCCCATATCACAGATGTAAAATGTCCGGGCGTGGAATGAATGATTTGCCCACAGTTGTATAATGAAGTGGCTAAAGCAGGACAGGGTACCGGGTCTTACTCTAAAGCCCCTGGTCTTACTTCTTTATTCTGCTATTTGCTATTGCTGCCATGACTTTGGAAAGTGGGGTGTGCTTTTTCACATTTTCCTCGATCATTTGCTTGACCTTAAGTGCAAGTGTTATGGTAACAGAAGGAGTAGGCATCAAGCATGCACAACTGTGTCTCAAGAATTTACGGTTATGTTGGCCACACTCACATTTTACTAGTAACATGTTTTAATAGAACCAAAGGGACATATTTAAAGAAGACAAAAAAAAAAAAAAAACCAACCCGGCATGTGTTTCACTTTGCAAAGCTTGCAGATGGGGACTACGGTTCTCTAACTAGATAAATAACATTTCACGCTCATACATTTAAATAGTAAAAGCCTGGGCACTTTCCTTAGCTGTGTAGAGTATTACTACACTTTATTCCAGTTCTGCTTTTACAATACACAGCCTGCCAGGTGTGCCCCTTTCATGGTGCGTGGCAGTTATGAAGAGCTTGCCGCACAGGGTGATGCTGCCATCCTTTAGGAGTTCCTAATCTGTTCAAAGGGGCGCCCAGAATTATCCCTGCATTTCCGTTCCTTTCTGTCACAGACCTGTATTTGTTCCTGCAAGAATATGTGCTCCAGCTGGAAACACAGAAACTCCTGGGACATTTTCTCTATGACTTTGATGCCCATTGAATTAACTTGTAAATCAGCTCAAAGTACTTTTTACCTGTTGTTTTTTTCTGGCATATTTATTCAATATTTTTTTAACCACATTTTCCTCAGGGATTCTGGCCTGTAAACTCTTAGGTGGAAGCTAATTTGGTACCCCATTAGTCCTAGAATAATTATTTAAAAATAATCACTCACTGATTATGCCATTGGTTCCTGGAATCAGCTAAAGATCATAGTCATATGACAACAGTGGCTAACACAGGTAACACTGGGGGTTTTTAGTTCATTTCCATGAACTGTCTAGTTTTTACATGCTACTCTCTGTGTCATGGCCCTTTAAGCCATGTTTGTTTTTTTACCCTAGAAAAATAACAAGACATTTGCAAAATAAATTGAGTTGCTAAAATTGCCAAAAGGTAATTAACGATGACATTTATTTAGGAAAATATAATTATACTTTGACTTTTTAAAACTAAGTTTGAAGCAACTTATTAAAAAAGAGAGAGATTTTTTTAGAAAGGTCACTTATAATAACTAAATATCAGTATAACAACCATATACAGCCCAATATCCATTTTGTGTCTGACTTTTCAATTAGAAAACCGAGAGGCCAAAGGCGGTCGTCACTCATCAAAGGCTGCTGGGCGCCAAGCACCGTGCTGTGTGCTTTCATCGGCCTAATTTTGTTTTCCTAGCAAACCTAGAGCAAGGGCTGGGAAGTGCTGCTGTGTTTATTTTTATAAATGTGAAATGTAATCTTACCATTAGTATAAGATCACAGAGTTTATAATTGTCAAGGTGGAGAATCTGTTCTCCAAAGCCCAAGTTCTTTCCAGTGCCTCAGACTGCATGCTAGTGCAGACTTACTGGCAAGCCTCATTGCCCTACTGGCTGCCTACTAGTTCTTATTGTAGAGCTGCCGGAATCATTCCATTTTCCCACCGGAGGAATTTCTCAGACTACACTTTGTCCTATTATGCTACGTGCAGCAGAATAACCGGTATACATCCACACTTCCCCCTGGAATCTGTGATTTGGAAATTCCTGGAATCTCTGCTCGCCTCTTCTTCCCCTCCTGCCAATCCTTGCTACTACTGCCAGGTGAGACACTCCCAAGACCTGCAGAGACACTTACAGCAGTTTCACCTTCTTGTTCCTTGTTTATAGCCCTGCAGTGCCAGCCAAGCCAATTAAATTATAAGGCACAAATGAGAGAAACTGCTCAAATAATGCTCTCTCTCTTCTTAGAAGTTCTTTCCTCCTCCCTAATGAGAAAAATGAAACTTATCTCACAAGGAAAACTTCGAGTTTCTTGGTCAGAATTCTAAGGATTTATCCATTGCCTCAAGGCGTCTGATAGGTGCTTACTGAGCTGTATTCAATTGCTTTCTTACATTAACTCATTTTCACCAATTTATTTTTTTTTAATTTTTATTGTATTTTTTTCTATTGCCATTTACCCCTCTTATGCCCCCCTCTCCCCTGCAGTCACCACACTATTTTCCATGCCCATGAAAGGATATGGGACAAGAGCCTTGGTGACTCTTCCTTTGGTCTTTCTCCTAGCTGGACTGATGTGCCACTTCCCCAGGACTGGTGTATCCAGCTAGTCCAAAACTACCGTCTCCCCCCACAACCCGGTCTTCATTTACTCAACACATCTATCGAGCACAGAGCAGTGCCAGGAAGTGAGTTAAGCACTGGTGTCCAGGAACATTTACTTAGTTTCTTACCCTCAGGAAGCTTGTAGTCTACTTTAAACAGACATTAATCACATAACAACATGCAAAGGTAGTGGCAAAATGGGAAAGCTTGTGAGAAAGGAAAGTGCGGGGGCTGCAGATGGATGCATATGTAGAAGGGGACTTGGTCTCGTATTGGGTTTGGGGTCGTCACGGAAGGCGTCCAAGAGGGACTGGTTGGCTGGCATGTACTTTTCAGGGATTTATTAACAATAGGCAAGAAAAATTTTTGCAGCTTTCTTTCTTTTTACTAGTGTTAACTAGGCACCTCGTGTGCATCTGGTGTATTTTTATTGTAGTGCATTTCAGTTTTTCCAGTCATCTTCCACACAGTACAGTCCAGTCCCCTGAGGATGGGAGCTCTGGGAGTTATCGTCACACTTGCAAAAGTCAGCCTCTGTCTCATTACACTCCTGTTAGGCTACATGGGAAGGGCTTGTTTTGGTAGGGTGAAAACTACCACAAAGTCTGAAGTTTTCCACATCTATTTTTATGGGTTTTATTCATTTTTAAAAATAAGTTTTGACCTTTTTTGGTACTTAGTTTTATTGTTTTATTTGGTTTCTTTTTTATAAGCATTTTATTTATCTCAAAAATTATTCCCTTCATTTCCCTGCTCTCATCTCAGGCCTGTTTAGAGCTCCATGTTTTGCATAATTTTAGTGTTTCCTAAAGAATATGAATGCGCTGCCCTTATTGTTTGTTTGGTTCTTATATCACAAAGCATGTTATAAGCAACTAGTAAGTCTCCCAAAACAGAGCTCATAGGCAAGGTAACAGAGCCACTCATCAAATCCCCAAGAGAACAGAGAGCTTTTCTCATTCTCTCAAAGTGCCCGTCCTTTCCGCACTCTGGCCTATACACTGACCTCATCTGTGGCAGTGGACTCTGTGTGGTTTGGCACTGAGAATTCTTTAATAATATTGTCTGTAATGCTGCATAGAGAACAAAGTTAGACACAACACCACTCATTATGTTGATAGGTGTAACAGAGCAATCTTCTTGTTACTGTTTGTTTCAGCTGTTGTTATGTGATTACTATACCTTTAAGGTTGTGCCACTCCCTGTTTGTGGGGGGGGGTCTCAAGTGAGAGTGAGATTGTTCATTATGTTCATCACCAGTCTTTCCAATCTGCTGGGAAGTGGTGTGATCCTCAGACCAGAAAGATGAGGCATGGGGAGGCCTGTGCTTGGTGGTGCAGATAAATAGGTCAGCGTGCCCAGTGGTCTGCTTTTGTGAATGGGAAGGAGGACGTGAAAGCAAAGACTGGGAGTGGGTACAAAAGGCACCCAGGTAAGTTGTGGTGAGCCGCACCAGCACTCTGGACTGGACTATAAGTGAACTCGAGCACACTCAGAATTTTGCAAAAGCAGTGACCCTGCTGCAAGCTCGACAGCCTCCCAATACTTACTCTTTTTTTGTGAGATCAATGGTGATATCAACAAATATGACTTTTAAATATTGTATAATGATATGTGAGAACATTTGGAAGATGTGTATAACTCAGTGAGGTGATATTTTTCAAATAAGCAATACATAGTATTACCATACCCATTCAGAATGTAAGATAGACCAATACTGGGCTTTAATACTACAGAATATGGAAAGCTCTTTGAAAAGGCTTCAAATTCCACATTGCAACTAACCTTGTCTAGTTTTAATGTAGATTCAGCGAAAGATAACAACCATTATCTTAAAAATCTTTTAGAACACTTCTCCCTTTTCCAACTACATATGAGCATGATCCCCAAAGCAAAAGCAGATTCAGCATCCAGCTGTCTCCTATTAGCTGGACATTAAGAGTGTCAAAATTGTAAAATGGGACCTCTCTTCTCACTAATTTTTTTTGGCGTATGTGGCTATTTAAATTAAATATGTTATTTTAACATATAATAGGATTATTATTTTTTCCAGAGAATTAAATAAATATTTCAGCAGTTTATCAGTTGTAATTGTTTCCCTGATAAAGTCAATGGACAAAAGCCACATGAACAAAGGTCTTTTGGTTCTTCGGTCATTTTTAAGAATGTAAAGTAGACCTGAAACTAAAAAGTTTGAAAATCACTAATTTGCATAATAACACTCTTTTCATTCATGTCTCTGTTCAAATAAACATTTGAGGAGCCAATCTAAAAACAGCAGGCTTTTATTTTGTTTTCTGGCACTTATTGCCAGACATGGTGGTATGTATGTATTTCTTTATTTGCTTCTTAACTACCTTCCTTATGAACACGTAGAAGAGATTTTTGTCTGTTTTGTTGTCTTATTCCCACCACTTTCTCTGATACCCATCACATACTAGCTATTCTGTAAATATCTGTTGAAATAATGAGAATATTTCTCATCTGGATATTTTCCTCACAGTGCTTAAACTTTAGAGATTCTCTGTGTAATTCTTTTTAATTGTGCCTCACACCTTTATTATTTATAAGCCTCTCATAGATTTTTACTCTCCCTAACACATCCGGTTTTCATGTGGTGTTCTCATCTGCTTTAACCCCCTCACCACCCTCTCGCCACTACATACATTCATACAGAACAACACTACTGACCTCTGTGGCCAGTCTCCTCGCTGCATAATCATCCTCGGTGTGCTGGAGCCCTTATGGTAAAACTGAATGAAGTTCTCTTGCAAAATGGAGAGAATGCCTCTCCCTCAAGGTAGTTCTCTTGGAGTAGCACAAAACATAATACAGAATTTTTAAGAGCTCCTGCCCAGTTTTTATTTATGGCTTCTCCCTCTCCACAACCCTGAAATGGACTCCATGAGAGCCTGGAATAAAGCTGGGTCTGAGCTGTGAACACTAAGATCTCCTTAGACTCATCTCTCCTCTGGCAATAAGCAATATGCTGCCTTAAGTCCATCGCATACACCCGATTCCCTCTTTCTTTGGAGCAGGAACCCAAGCTTGGTTACACATTTCCGTCAGTTGAGGAACTTCAAAATTGCTGATGCCCAAGTCCTACACACAGAAATTCTGATGTAGTTGATCTGGGTACAGCCTGGTCACTGAGAGTATTCGGTTTCCCCGGGGGATTTTACTGCACAGGCCTTGGCAACTTGTTCTCAGAGGCTCCTCAGTCTGCCCCGTGGGGACTTCTGTCATGCCCATCCCTCCAGATCAGCAGATACCTCCAGCCATAGTTCTTTCAATGATTTAATGTAACATAAAACTAGCTATCTCCAACATCTTCAATGGAGAGACCAAGTGCTTTGTAAATTCAGGGTACACTATCAACTGAAGTGAATCAATCTTTCTCTTCTCCTAAGTGCACGGTGGGAATCACAAGACTCCAGCTTCACCTCCCGCCATCACCCTTAACATACATCCAGACTCAAACCATCTCAAATGCCTTAAACCTACAAAGTTCATGGGAAGTGTATATTTTTGTTGTTGTTTTGTAGTACGTTCAGGTTCCTCTCTTGAGAACAGCTTTTCTGATCACTTTCGCCTGCTTTTCAAGGCATCTCTTAGAATCAACACAGTCCTTAGGGAAACAAGCGCCCACTGCCACGGGCTCAGTCAGGTGTCCCTCCCCCGTTTGTCTCCGTCCACATCCTGGGCGTTTCTCCCTCCCAGGGCCGTACTCTGTGGTAAGTGTCTGAACTCCTAAAACAGACTATGTATTTCTTCTTAATTTATGGATTATCAGGTATCTAGATAGAACCTAATGCATAATTGACTGTCAATAAATACATTTTAAGTGGATGAGTGGACAGATGGATGAGTGTATTACATGTTGGGAAAAGTTAATTAGTGAATATTTTATGAAGTGTTTATATGTGAAGTGTTCTTATGGATTAGATATTTATAACTTCCATTTTGCATGCGATGAACAGACAGTCACATAATTGACCTTGGGTCATAGTCCTAGTTGTGGCGTACCTAGTACTAGAACTGAGAATTCCTGACTTTTAGTCCAGTGCTCTTGCTGTTCCCAATTTGCTGTGGGCTTTTTGTTGATGTTGTGTTGCTTGGCTTTGATTTGGGTTAATTAACAACGGTTTGAGTGCTGCTACGTGAGAAAGTACGCTCCTGAGAATAAACCAGATATTTGGAAGGAGTGCATAGTTCCTAAGCTGCTCAGTTATCTCATTCATGCCATCTGCCCTAACAGTTGAAACCATGGCCCTCTCAAGGTAATTTTTAAGTAGTTCCTTTGAAATGTATCAGAGATTATTAATAGATAAAAACATATGGTAAGGCAACTTGCATAGTATTTGCACTTAACCTAGATAAACTTTTGAAACAACAGTAAAAATAAAAAAATAAGAATGAGAAGTAGTATTTTAAATAATGCAGGCTATGTTGCTTGACATTCTACTAACTAGTTAGGTTATACCTGAGAATGAACCTGTGATAGAAATATGAATATGCTCGATCTTCAGAGAGTCTCAGTTCCTACATGTCTCTTAGAATTCAAGTCTCATGCTGCATTTCATGTGAGTCTAGAGATGAAAGATATGATTCATTTTCCATTCAACATAATCCCTAAACCTGAGCCAGCTAGCACCTCTGGTGTCAGAGAAACAGATCTGATCAAGTGCTGGAGAGATAAAGGTCGTGCCAGGTTTCTTGAGAGGCAGTCGGTTGCTCTTCAACATGGCACCTTCAAAAGCAACTTTTATAGACTTTTAAACATTTACTGCATTTAAGTAGGATTACTCTCTACATATGAGTAAATGATATTTATAAATATATTGATGTGTGTTCTATATATTGCATATATTGTTGATAACATATAACATTTTATGTTAAAAAATTATTAATGTAATATTTTGGCCAATCATGGTGAGTTAAGCACCTGCTGAAACATACCTCATACCATCTTTTCCAAACTCAGACATTAAGCAAAATATTTTATAAATTAATAAACATGAGTATCCTAGAAAACAAGAAAGTGGCATCCCTATGGACTAGAAAAAGGATATTCTCCTAAAAGAAAAAAAAGCAATGGGGGGCCAATGAGGTTCAGAACAGTCTGAAGCTATAAAGTCAGTCCACAGGCAAGGGAGGGTTGCGACAGGCGAATGCTTGCAAAACTGTGCTGGCAACGTTATGCCCACACAAGTCGTGCACATAGTTCAGGGCCACATGTGCACAGCGTCTGTGAAACTGGGTGCTGGGAAAGGTGCCACCTGCTTTGTAGTCTCTTGGCTGCGCTAAGAACAGCTTGTACAGTTACAGGAGCCCAGCGTATGCAGTTATGAGGGTCTGGAGCTGAGCCTTGGCAGGAACAAGTCTGAAAATGGAGCTGGGAAGGGCGCAGCCCGACTGCCAGGCTGCTCCAGAGCCAGGCCGCCAGCCCAGCCTCCACTGAGGTCATCATGGGCTTGTTGTGAGAGACCAGGGTTCCCTAGGAGGAAATGTTAGGGAAAATGATACAGGGGCACTTAACAAAGACAAGCAAGGACTAAAAGCAACCCTGGTAAACAGAAAATCTGACAGTGAGGAAAATAGACATAATAGTAAAATCCAAAAGGACTTGACTTATTTTTTGTTAGTTGGTGGGGGAACAGGGAGGGAAGGAGAGGGAGGGAAGGAGGGAGAGCAAGAGAGAGAGAGAGAGAGAGAGACATCCCTTTGTTCTTCTACTTATTTATACATTCATTGGTTGCTTCTTCTATGTACCCTGACTGATTCAAACCCACTGAGCTAACCAACTGAGCTTGCCAGCCAGGGCCAAAAGGGACTTTAAAATAAGTGTTTTTGATGCCTTTAGAAAGATAAAGAAGGACTACAGCCATGAGAGAAGAATGAAAGTATAAAAACAAGAAGAATTAACATTAAAATGTCCATACTACCCAAAGCAATCTATAGATTCCTCATCAATGAGATGAGAAATCTATAAGATGACCTCATCAATTTACATTTTCTTGAAACTCATTCAAGAAGAATCAAACAAACAAATACCAATGTTTATTTGATTCCAGATACCAATGGTTAATCAAATACCATTTGAATATGTCACTTTTTATCAAATCAATATATAGATAGAATATTCGTATGTGCCAGTTTTCTTGGAATAGTTCGGTATAGAACCACAATACTGTGGTTCTAGTATTCCATTTAGGTTAGTGTGGACTTGGGTTATATGTTTTTTAATAATGCAAAATATTGTTATTAGTAGTAATATTTATTATTGCTGTACTAAAAATTCAGAATGGGTGTGGAAAATTCCATTTTGTAATTCCAGCCTCTGCTGTCATCTCATCTAGCAGAGTGTGACACACCTTTGCAGTGAAAACAGCTGTTACCTTAATTTGTGGTTACATTTGAAAGGCAGAGATAACCCATCTCTCTCTCTTCTTCAAAGGCTCTTCTCTTTGGACAGCTTGCAGGGTGCTTGCTGATTAAAATAAAGTGTGCTCAAAAATATTACCAAACACTTAAGAGAAACTCAATTAATAATAATAATGCTTTATTTTTTCATTTAACTCATGGAATTAATGTAAAGGTTTAAGAATTTTATTCTATAAAATATGAAGCATCTGACATTATTATGAATATTGTAGTAAATATAGTTTAAAAATTCATCATTGAAGGTGAAGTGATTAGTTTTTGTGATGATAATATAAACATGAATGTTAGCGCAGAACACCTCTTTTTAAGAAGCCTGTGGGCAGGGAGACACTCCTGGAATGGCACTGTGAGAGAGTCCTGGAATGGACTCTCTCCCCAAGTTCACAAACATAACTGGTGAAATATAATTTTTAAAAACTCACGTTAAATCTCTGAAAATTCTTAAAGAACATACAGAAAATAGAAAACATTTATTCAAGAAAATCTACTAATTCTCTAAAAATGGTGTAAGTCTGTGGCACTTGAGCCCTGGCCTTCTGCTTCCCATCCCTCCTCCCGCTCAGCATAAAAGAAGCTCTGTTCTGGGCAGGCACATCCAGAAACACAGAGCTCCCTCTCCTCTTAGATCCCATTTCAATATCTTCCCAGGAGGTGGCGGGCTGCCAGAATTTCTCATCTCACTCAGCTCATTGCTGCAGAAGCTGTATTCCAAATAAGAGCAGCTAAGAAGTCTGGGGCTCCCTTAGTCCAGACAACTCCCATTCGAAGGGCAGAACCTCTACCCCAGGTGTTGCAAGTCAAAAAGACTGGGTCTCCTTTACCTTCATTCCAGGTTATTTATAGGGTAGAGGCTCCAGCTAAGAAGAGGCATACTGTGAAGAGGCCACCACCACTCCTGCCCCCGATACCAGCTTGTAGAGCAGGACTGTCTTTCTGACAGCACTGGGCCACTGTCATCACCCTCAGGTCTGGAGAAGTGGCTCAGAATTTGTGCCCAGTGGTACAGAAAGGCTGCTAGCATGGAGAGCTTCATAGCTGTTCCTAAGGGAATGACTTCATTGGGAGAAAGTGTAGGGACATTCAAGCCTAACTCGCTGTCAAAAACAACAGAGACTTTGGCAGTGGACAGTTCAGAGGAGGCTGGTAATCCATGAGAGAAACAAACTAAATCACAATTTAGCTACATATTTAACAGGGAAAGATGAAGCCAAGAAAATACCTCCTGGAGTTGGAACGAAGACTAGAATGAAGGACTACCGCATATGTAAAGAAGCTTAAATCTAACTGTATTAGACTATAGAGCAATTTATTCCCAAAGTAGTGTTTAAACAATAGAGCAATCAATCGACAGTCAGCTGAGCCTAAGACCTGGGTGTGATACCAATAGCTAAAAGCTTACCAGAGAGATCAGGGAAATATACAATTAAGAAACCACTGAAACCACTGCCATCCGCTGGTGACTGTGTGTATGCCCAAGGCCGTGCTCTCTGAGAAGTGACGTCAAGGTTGCGCTGAAATATATTAATAGGGTAAAACGGATTTTACCAAAGGAGTCAAGCCAAGTCGCTAAACAAATAAGACATCCCAGTAAGGTGGATCCACATCCAGAGTTGCTATAACGTGTTATCTAAAATTTTCAGTTTCTGATAAAAAATAATTGAGACATGCAGAGAAACAATAAAATGTGAGACCTATCTACACATGGTAAGAACAAAAGCAAGCAAAAGAAAATGCCTTTGAGAAGGCTCAGACACCAAATTTAACTCACATATTATTACTGTGAAACAAATTCTGCCAAAACTCTGTGGCTTAAAACAGCAGTCATCATTACAACTCCGAAGGCTGTGGTTTGCGGGGAGAGTGACCCACTGGGCTGGGCTCAGCTGATCTCATGCTGATTCATTCATGTATTTATCAGGCCACTGACTGACTTACGCACCTTCGAGTCTGTTGGGGCTCTGCTCTGATCTGGGCTCGGGTGATTCACTGTAGCGGTTCCATGTCCAAGGACCAGCATACAGGCCCTGCCGTGACCTCATGGTGATTGCAGAAGGGCCGAAGAGCCAGTGGAAACATGCAGGACCTCTTGAGGGGAGGCCTTGAACTGGCGCCTTGTCCTTTCTGCCATATTCTATTGGCCAGATTGACTGCCATGGCCAGGCTCAGACTCAAAATGTGGGAAATAGACTCCACCTCAGATAAAGGAACTACAAAGTCACATTTACCATGTTTGAATGAGGATAAAGTGGGAATGGGGATAAAGAATTAGGGCCTTTAATGCAATATATAACACGTTTTATGACTGACTTATGTAAGTGTATGACTTATGTGTGTTTATACAACTTACACAGACACACATAATATAAGACAAATTTTTACAAAAGACTACTTACCTTTACTATGTCTTGCTCTTTGATTTAGCTGTGATACATCATGCTCTGCTATTCTTTTTAAAGAAACGCTGATTGTCACTGAATTGCTTTATGATCTGTGAATGGATCACAACTCACAGTTTGAAAAATACCGTATCATAACATATTTTGTCCAAGATAATATGTAAATAACTTTGGTATATTCTGAGCATGTATTGGGTATTTTCTATGTGCCAGTCAATGTGCTAAACACTTTATACACATATTTCACTTCTCTAGCTATTTTTATTAACCACTGTTACTATTCTAAATATACAGGAAAGCAAATTGAGGCTTAGAAGGTTCTTCTCCAAGGTTACCCAGGTATTAAATTATAAAGCCTGAGGTTTGAACCTGAGTTTAATACTCTGGCCAGGGAACAGAGATAACTAGACAAACACTTAAAGTTTGCCATGGCTAGTATTTTTGTCATGGATAATCATTAATATATATTAATAAAATAGTAATTTGATATATCATATAATTGGCTAAGTTTAATATTCTCTATATCAATAATTGTCTAGCAAGATTTCTAGAGCAATACTTTGCATGGTACATGAAGAAGAATGCAGTTTGCCTAATTTTCCTAATTTGTACATGTGGAGACTTCATTTTTTTCTTTTAAACAAATCACTGTAATTGTCTTGTAGAACACATTCAAAAAGTCTGGAAGCTTCATGGGAAATAAATTAGAGATTTATTAAAGGGTCTTGGAGTTCACAAACTGAAAACACAGGTAGGCAAAAGCTCACAAGTGTTTCAAAGAAGAGAGAAAGGTTAAAAGTTCTTACAGTAAAGAGTACCTTTTTGAAAATTACCAGCCCTGCATTCTTGGCCCCAGGACTGGTCTAAGGCTCTCAGTCAGGTGTGGGGCAGACTGGATGGTGGGTGTCAGGCAGAGGTATGCGTGAGTCCTTCAGCAGGTCATCAGCTGCCTGGACACATGGGTCTGTCAGTGGGTACTTACAGGGTTACGTGGAAGTCTAGGTGTTTACACAGAACTGGAAAGTTCAAAGAAGTTTAAGTTCCTAGGATAGTTAGAAGAAGAAAGAAGTCTTTCTTCATGCTTCAGTCTTCATAATGTTAATAATTTTACCAAGTTGGTTAAAATGATTTCATTTTACATGTTTCCCATCTTCACTCTCTCTTCAGTATGTAGGGGTGGAAAAACATTCCTTTCTTTCCTTCTAGGTTTTTTGGCTGGTCTGATAATCAAATTGACACAAGGCAGATTAACAAGAGAAAAATAAATGAAAGTTTAACAACAAGTAACCTCCTGTGTACATGGGAGAGACCAGGAAAACTAGCTCTTTGAAATGGCCAAAGCCATCACCTAAAACACCATCTTCAGCTACAGACAGAAGATGTTGGAGGTGGGGGAGTCTGTTATGAGACTTTACCAGGAAAAGAAGGGTAAACAAGGATTCAGTTGTTATGCAAACTGAAGTCCTTGCCTTCTCCAGTGTTAAGATTTTCCAGAGTCATTGCCCCTCTTTGTGATGCATGAGGGAGACACACTTACAAATAGAGAGTTCCCTTATGATTTTAAATGTCTCTCACAACAGGTTCTCAGAGCTTCTGCCATGTCTGCTGTTTCTAAAAAAATAACTGGCCCAAACTAATCTTATGCCAGACACATACTGTAGGGTGGCAAATTCTGCTCCCCAACATGTCTTTCTGAGGTACTTTAAACATGTTAGATTAAAATCTGTTATTTATGCTTGAGATTCTGGTATTTTTAAATTTGATTTAATTCTAAAAACAATTTAGTTATTTGGTGGCCAGTTATGCAGACCACAATATCCTTAAACACGTTTTACCATGCCCCTCAGTTTTCATCGACTTTCATCAATATCTTTGAAAAGTTAGCTTGAAAAAGTAGAAACATCAGCTTCATCTACATAGACTCTCTTCCATCTTTCCTTAGTTTGTATGTAAACAACGAGGCATGGTGGGGTATTTAGTTCTCACTGTGTTTGTAAACCACTAGCCTTCATCTCATCTGGTCTTTGGCCAACTATCTATGTACGCACTGGCCCTTTTGTTTCCAGTGGCTTTATTCCTCTGCTATAGGAAACTCTAAAAACGTGTCTAAGGCAACTGCTTAGACCCTCTCTGCATACATTTAATTATTTGGAACCATGGTACCTTCTCAATGTCTACAAAGGCTATGAGGAAAAGATCCCTTTGCTTGTGGATATCCCAAAGCAATACTGGGCTTTTCCAACTCTCCAAGACACAGCCCAAGACAAACTGACCAGCAACCTCTTCCTGGGCACCTCTTAAGTCTGAGCTGTTACCACTTCTTCCAGGTCTCCTGACTTTTCATATTCTTAGCCCTTCCATTTTTTAGTTTGAGCCTTTCTATCCTTCTGAAGTGTTAGTATTTTGGAACCCATGAATCAGAGAATAGGTTCCTTCTCTGCTTTTCTTTCTGGTCTGTATCACTTCTCTGACTGAGTGAGCACAGATTTTCTCAGCCACTGCTTGAATGTTCAAAGGGGGTATGTAGTGTCAGCCCTGAGAGTTGGCTTTTTTTTTGTAATACAAGTGTCTAACTAACTTAAGCTTTCATTGTGGAGTCATCCATCTCAAACATGGCTAGCTTGACTAAACACATTGCCAGCCACCAGATAAGGAGCCAGGCCACCCCTCCCCACCAGACTTCTTTGCTTTAGGGATCTTGATTGATTTCAATAACTGAACATTTGAGCTTCTTGTTTTTCCCACTCATGTGTTTTCAGTTGCCCCATAAAAAGTGAGTCTGTGAACTCTTAGGCCCCCATGCTCAACCCCAATAAAAAGCAGAGCCCCAGGCCCACACTCTCGATGGCCCACAGTGGGACAACCCCACTGTGTGTCCCCAGGTGTGCCATGAAATTTCCAGGTTCTATACATATTAGACCATTTTTTTAAGTTTCTTGGTAGTTATTGCTGCGGGTGTCTCACAATTATAATAAGAACCCACAAGGGCCAACCTAGCCACTTTTTTTATTAGTAGGCTAACTGGCACATAGCAAGGTGGGAGAAAGGATGGTCTAAGACTGTGTATAAAAGAAACAACCGGGATTATGACAGAATAGTTTGTGTTTCCTAAACATCAGCCATGCTTGTATACATTATCTAGAATATCTGGCATTCAGGAACTACATTTTTAAAGCAAAGGAATTGGACTCACTGGTTTTCAAACTGGACCCCGTGGAAACTAAGGGGTTGTTGGCTGGCTGTAGCTCTCCCCCAACCCACCTTCTCTTTTAAACTAATATATCTCTTCTTGCTTTGATCATTTTTACATACTGACCTTGGTAAACATTTTCCTTTTAAAGAAACGGTTAACAAATATTTGAAACTCATTCCATTTGACTTTAATACTCTGTATATAACGTGGTGGTTGGTAATATGCCAGTAGATCCTTGCCTATTGCACCCACAGGTCTCTAAACTCTACCTCTGCCCCAAATGCACCATTGCCCATTTGAAAGGAACAAGGATGGTTCATAGGAGGAAGAAAAAAGAAGCATGCATCTTGGCCTCATAGGTCCACTGGAATTGCAGATAAAAAGGTTCAAGGTAGAAGCTGATGGAAATATTCAAGAGTGATCCCATGCTTTTCTGAGAACAAGGGATTCCATACTTCTAGATGATCAAGTATGGCACAGTGCAGGGCTGACCCTCAGCTCTGTAAGGAACCTAGCACTGTTCTTGCACCCCAAAGATTAGAAGTTTTGGGAGCATCCAGAGATTGTCCTTGGTATGGACATTATTCCCATGAGAAGCATCATAGCCAAACGGATATCAGATAGGAACCAGAGAAGCCAGAGAAAAAGAGTAAAAATGGGGAGTATGCTCTGTGGCCACTGCTGACTCACTGGTTAAGAAACACTTGAGGATTCCTAGAAACAGCGGGAGGACCCTTGGGGAAGACATTAAACTACTCTTACTACTAATGTGGGTTTTATTTAGCTAGGACGTATTTAGTTGTCATCCAACTGCCTCCAAAACAAATAATGCTATAGAAAAACTTTCTAATCTAGAAAGAAACATATGAATTCATACAAATTCCATTTCAATTACTCTTGTAATTTATGTGGTTGGACAACTTTCAGCTGAAGGAGCAATCCGAATGAATAAGCATTTTCATGGTGTTACTTTTACATCTGAACAGGAGTCCTGGTTTTGTTCCCAGCCTCACCTCTGACTCATCATTGTGAAACTGAGAGGCCATATAGCTTCTCAGCACCTCAAAATCTCTCTTGTGTGAATGAGGATAATGGGTCAACCTCTTGCTTCACTGAATTATTGTGAGTTTAATTAGATAATGTTTGCATAGCCCTTTGAACTCTCCTACTTAAATTTATGTGTAAGTACGGTGCTTCCTTTTATCAGGATGCCTTGACTGAGCTATTTTATGAAGACTTGAAGATGACCATGATAGGAGCATTCATTGGGAAAGGATTAATGTGAACTCAGCTCGGAGATTGTCAAACAGGCACATAAAAGTGGGGTTCAAAGTGATAAGAATAAAGATACAGCCTCACACTTGCTCAAGGGGCAATGGTTATACCTTTGTATCAGTAAATTTAGTTCCTAGGGTGTGGAATCATGGCTGGTGTGTAATTTAGGTATTGATATTGTTTTTTAAAAGATTATATTTATTCGTTATATTTTTCTAAGATAACATTGGTGATTAATTTTGTATTTGTTGTATAAGGAATCACAAAATAACAGATTTGCACTAACCTAATAAAAGAAGCCATAACCTTTGAAGTAACATGATTCTGTGTAGATGATCCATTGGTTAGTCTACTTATCAATCTGAGTCACATATAGAAATCACAATCACAACAGAGTAATCTTAGATGAGCCAGAAATTCTTTTTACTAAAATTTCTTGATGAGAATAGTTCACCCTAAAATAATTGTCCCAATTATTTTTTTAATATGCATTAATAATAGGTCTTTTTCTCCTGCCAGAAATAAATTCATAGATGTATTGTCTGGAGGAAAAAACACAAGCCTGCCCCCATAAACCTGCATTGGCCTTTAGTGTATAATCATAGTTATAAGCTAGAATTTTTTCATGATATTAAAAGTATATAACAATTAAATTTCATGTTACTGAATATCTCAGAATATAGAGCTGATAGGTTTTATCAGGAACTTAGACAACTGATATGAGAGTTTTGAAAACTGTTCAATATAACAGTGGCAGTTTGCAACAGCAAATGTTTCTGTAAAATCTAATAGCTAGTTATTGTACTTGTAATATTCCTTATTACCTAGTGCTTCAGGGGTATATTTACTGATGGACCAGCACAACATAAAGTATTTTGAACTGTTAGAAACTTCAAATTCAGCTTCTCATTCACATATTCTAAAATATGTATTCTGCCCCAAACCCCTCATCTGAGTAATAAGAGTAGAATTACAGGGAAATTTCAGATTCTTTAGCTCCTGGTTGAGGACTGTGAAAAGTATAAAGATGCCTTAGTAAACTCCTTGGCATAATAGCCCAGGTAGGTATATTGCTGATATTTCCAGAAGAAGACAAATAAGTATTATGATCCAAAGGAACACCAAAGAAAACAAAATACAGATCTAAACTAAAATATATAACCCCAGGAGGCACAAAGGTGAAATAGAATTTGAGTTTGCTACTATAGCATATAGAGAATGAATATTTAATTTACGACTCTAAAATTCTGAAGGACTCCAGATCCTCACTTATTGGGGTTTTTAACTAGGAGGATGAATGTTTAAGAATCAGTCCATTCTCTGTTAATTTTAGTCTTTCCTTAGCTTGTATTTTGGGTATTATATACATTTAGATAAGGGTTTAAAAGGTCACTGTGAACCCTAATGGGTTCAGCCCCTTTAATCCTGCTGATATCTTAGAAATGTGATGCATGAAAACCCTGGCACCTCTTTGCGATCTTCAGTTTGGGCTTGAATTAGACTGGTCATAGGTACCAGTAAATCTAACTCAATATTCAAATCAGCTGTGACCTGATTATGAATAGGGAATCTTCACGTATTTTAAGAAAGAGACCACGAGCACGTTATTTAATCTCTTGGCAACTCCATTTTCAGGGTGTGAAGTTGGCAGGTGTGGTGTCACAGAGGAGGACAGGCTATATCCGTGTGCTCTGGGCCAGGACTTGTGGAATGTCTGCGGATTATTGGACACCTACCACCTGAGTAGTTTGTTTACTCCAAAGGAGATGTTCAGTAAAGAAAAGTGGAGTTTAAGGCTGGTAGTGTAGCACCCAGATCAAACTAACGTTGTCTTTAACATTGTGAGAAATTTCTCCTTGTGAACTAAAGGGTAAATGGGAGATTGGACATTTGATTCCTCATCCTCATCCTCTTCCTCAAAAAACAAAGTACATTCATTTTTCTTTTGGTGGGGGAGGGATTTTTTTGGCCAGTATTCCTTCTGTTCATGGTGTCTACAATTGTCTTTACCAAGTGACTTGCTCTGTGTGTTTAGTGATTGGGCATATCAAATTGTTTTGTCTGTAAAGTCATAACTTATTTGAGCCTTATTCTGGATTTGTTCTTAGGTTCTTTCAAAATGTTTAGCAAAGTGCTGAAGGTCTGGCATTAAGTCTATTTCCCATTTAGTTTTTCTTGTGTACTAAGTCTTCTATTTCAGATTTAAGATTATTCACAGAAAGTTAGGCAAGAGCTCACTCCTTCTGTATCAGCAATTACTTCTGGATTCTATCTAAAGGTATTTGAGAGCTTGTCTCTAAATTCCCCAATGGGGTGATCCTTTCTTTGCTTATAAGACTGAATCAGAGTCCATTTTATATTCACAGGAATGATTTAGGGCAATAGTTTCCAAAAGGCCTTATACAATACATACAGCTTTTCTAAATCCCTCTGATTTCTTATGCAAGCTGGGGTCTCTGAATTCTACCTTTTCATCCAATTCTTTTGCATTTGAACATATGTACTATTTGATATATATTTGGGAGTGCTGGATTATGCATTTCTAAAGCTACTAATTCCTCTGCAAACTTTATTTTTCTATTCTTTGGAAAATTTTTAACACTGACTTTCAGCTCAGAACAAATAAGACTAGATATTAAAGTCTAAGAGATTTTCCCTGTTTTAAGGGGGATTTAACTTTATGAGGTAATTGCACTTTGGAGGTTTCTGGCCATTCAGGAGGGAAAAGGAACAAATCAGAAGGAAATGGAGAAACACAGCTGGGGAAAGAGGGATAGTAAGATAAAGACTGTTAGGTTTCTGCTGAGATTTGGAAAAATCTAAATCAGAGACCGTTTTTAGTTTTTTATTTTTTCTTAATTTTGTCTTGGCCATCTTTTTAAGGGAACAACTGTGGAATCTGAATACACCTTTGGATACTTCCTCAAAATCATTTAAAACATGCAGATCATTGAATGTTTGGATTTTATACATTTATATTCTAAAGAGCCTTTCAAACAAACACTTCTGTGCACAACAAAAGTTCCTCAGAATGGCTACTGTAAGTCTAAATTTTCCTTGATGAAATGATGCCATTTATAGAAGTAATTATAAGAGTGTGGAATATGGTGTAAGTACATGTAAGAAGCAGAAGTCTGCATCATAGGGACGCAGTCTTAGGTCTAGACTGAGGCAAGTCCAGGAGAGTCTAGGACTGGTCAGTTGAAAGTGCTCTGTGGGTACCTTGTGCCTCAGCACCGCCCCACCCTGCCCCGCCTAATTTCTGGCCTATCTCCAGCTGCAGACCTGACTAATTTGCAGTTCCCAGCAGATAGAAAGGATTGGAGAGATTTCACAGAAAATAAAAACAATACAAGACAGAGGAAAGTTCTCATAAAATTTTGCTACGTGACCTGAGGCAAAGTTTCTCTATAGGATTGTCCAAAGTTCAAAAGACACCGAATTTCTCAGTCCTCAAGGTCCTTTTGAAGAATAGATTCATTTTGCTTACCCCATCCCTTTCCTGTGAACTTTTCTCTTACAGAGAGAGAGCAAAAAATGACAGGGTCAAAGACATGCATTCTAAGTAAGAAGACTGATTTCCAGTAAGGATAAAGGTATTTTTAACTGATTGTATAATCAAATTCCTTAAAAGGGTTTCTTATTCACAGGAGTCAAAATAAATTCAGCATTTGGGGAGCTGTAAAGAAAAGAAATCCGTTCAGATTCAATGTGAGACTTCAGTCATCATCCCAGTTAGAGAGGCCAGCAATAGCTCCCTGTCCCAGCAAGAGGCTCAAGGGGCCACAGAGGCACCCATGGTTTCCCAGTTGAGGTCCTGGAGCATGGATAAGACAGGTTCTTGATTAAGTCTGTATGGATCCCTAATATTGTTGAATGCTGGCTCCTCCCAAATGTCACCCAAAGAATCCATTGATAAGACAAATTTGCTTATGGTTATAGAGTATGGGAGAACACTTTGGACAGCCCCTTAGGAGCAGCGGTGTGCTAGAGCTGGCCCCTATCAGCCTGACAAGGTTGATTCTGAGCATTTCTTTCCAAGTCCATGTTTAGTGCTCTCACCTTGATAGCTTGAAGTCAGCCATGGTAGGAATATTTATACCAAGCAAATCATCAAATTCCACAAATCAGGGATTTTTTTTATCCCCATAGTTTCAGAATATTTACTTTATAGCATCTTAGGTTGTAGAAGCAAAGTTGGGATATTTAGGAGATATTGAAGTTCAAGGCAAGTCTTTGAATGCAGAGGCTTCACTAAGATTAGATAAGGATCATAATACAAAAGTTTAGAATTGGTGGACACAGCATGGAGAGGGTTTTGAAGCAAGGGATCCCAAGAGTCTTGGAGAACAGTCATTCGATACCAACTACTGAAAAATCAAACAGTTTGATGTTAATTAAAATGAGCTTGTCTATAAGTTCCTGAGATAAAATTACTTGCAACTTTTATCTTTCTGAGCAAGAGTTTCCTGGAAGTGGAAGAGTAAAGTCATATTAATGTGTACAGTAAGCTCTGTGGGTGTGGACGGTTTCGGTTCTCACATATAACACTTGAGCCTTCAAATTATATAAGAATTAAGGAAAGGCTTCCATGGAATTATCACAGAAATTAGCACACATAAAAACCATAAATCTCATAGAAAATGTTCCCTTGAAATTATTCATTTTCAACTTTTACAGAAAGAAAATAATTCTGACTTCACATCCTAATAGTATGTATTTATTTTCTTTACCAAATATTTAAATAGTTTTTAATGTCATTTCACTATTATCAAGTGATAAGAATTTAAATATATTGCATTTGTATACTTTGGGAACAAAATACATCAATCATTTTCCTCTACAAGAAAACAATATAAATGGATGACTTAGAGTATTTAACATATCTAATATAGAGATTTTTTATGTCTATTTATTATGATTTCAATCATTAAGTGTAATTTGTATTATCTTTCTTTTCTTAGTTGGGCCTTTTATAGGGTCAGGAGTCTACAAGTGTTCTGAAACCAGTTAATTGAGAGAAGAAGGAAACATTTTTTTTTTCGATTTGACCAGACAAAAGAGAATGTTTCTATCATAAAGTCGGAAGGTACCACTAACCTTCCCAATTCTGTCCCTTCCTTACCCTATTGTGAATATTTATAATGAGCAATAAGGACAATATAAAGTTTCTCTTTGAGACATGTTATTAATGTTAAAATATTCTCTATGTTGAGCTAAAACCTATTCCTTTCCTGTGTTCCCTTTCTTTAGTCTTCCTTCTGAAAACATAGAATAAATACATTTTCTATTTCATTTAACATATTGAAGACACCACCACAATTACTGGGTTTTGATTTTGTTTTCAGTTGTATTTTTTTCCTGAGATAGGCAGCCTGAATTTATTGAACCATTCCTCTATTTCAAAGGTATCCAATGTGTTGACTAGGACTGGTGCCTGATTGTTTCTTACCCTTTGGAAACTATATGTTATAGGTTCACAAGGAGCTGTGGCAGAAAATAAATCAACATACTACTCCCTTTATTGAAAAAGTCTTACTATGAGAAAATAAAGCTAGCTGAATTAAACCCTGTGTTTAGTGATATAGTTGCTTTATATTGTGGCACAAGGTTTTTTTATCTTATTGCAGATAAACAGTTGAGCCAACTAGTTTGACAGCACTTGCTCCACATAACATGATTTCTAGATCCATTCTAATCATTCTTCCCTAGATCATAACCAATGCCTACAGAGAGAGTCTGCTAAAAATATAACAGAAAACATTACTTCCTTATATCTGAACACTATTTGTCTTAGTATTATAGCCTAATAGTTATCAATGAGTTTTTAATCAAATAAGTATCTAGTCAGAATTATACATCTATCCTCTTCTAAATTCATGCTACTTATTGTCCATTATTCCAAAGTGGCTACCCTTTTGCTATTCTATCCAATTTTGTGACATTTGTGAATATAGGCTATGCAGTTTTTGCTGTGTAAAAAAAAGTCACTTTAAATAACCACATTTTTGAAAAAAATCTCACACGTCTTGTGGTTCAGTGGGTCAGCTATGGCGACCTTGGCTTGTTCCTTCTGATCTTGACTATGCGCTCCAGCATCCGCCTTCAGCTGGAGGGTGGCTGGAGCGTGACTGGTCTAGGATGGTCTCGCTGCAAGGACTCGGATTTCCTCGCCAGGACTTGTGTGTGTCCCCCAGCAGGCTGGCTTGAGCCAGTTCTCATGGCTGTGACAGGGTTCCAAGGGTAATAGGAAGCACACTAGACCTCTGTAAGGCTCAGCCTCAGTCCTGGCATAGATCAGAGAAGAGTGGAAAATGGACCTGGAGGAAGACAAGGATAAAATAACCATCACAGTATCAATATATTCTTCTAAGTTCTTTGTAAAAATTCTGAAAGTGGCACTGACAAGTACTCTTCATGCAAGACCTCAATAGACATTACAGATGCAGTGATCAACAGTTTTTGAAGAGGTTATGTAAACAGCTTTGACTGTACCAACAGGAGTTTCCAGCTAATTGGTGTTTTTCCATCACGTAAATAAGAGTTCAGTGAAAAATTTTGTCAAGTTTGATGTTTCAGTTAAGAAATCATCTGTAGTTTCCTGAATATAAATGATGATCACTGCATTATTTATAAAACAAAATATTGGACAGAATGCAGGATCTAATAATTTATTATGTGGATTACCATAATAAATTATTTCATGCAGTTTTTAAGTTTTAAATAATTGGTGAAATAGAAAAATATTCACAATTTTAATGACAAAGTGGTAAGATACATAGTGAGGCACAATCTAAACAAAATTACAGATATCCTACTTTACATTAGTAATATATAAATATTTTGAAGTCCCAGAAAGGAATACAATCAAAATACACTTATCTTTGTATGGCAAGATTATAGTGATTTTTATTTTTATCTTAACGACAACAAAAAAAACCCTGGAACATTAGCCATTTACTAGTATTGTACTTGAAATAAGATATGAAAATACAGAAAATAGATGGTGACATAAGATCTCTATAAAGCTATCTTTCAAACTGGAATGGAGAAATAGTGAGTAAAGTTTACTATATCTTAGAGAAATCAAGAAAAAATAAAAAGAAAGCTCAAGATAGCACTTCACATTTGGAATTTGGGTATCACACTCTACAGTTTACCAAAACATGGAGGAATATGAATTATTGTCATCCTTATTTTTTTCCTTCCTCCCTCCCTCTCTTCCTTTTGTCTGCTTCCAATTTCTGAGTTGTTTTCAATCCACTCCACTCCACTCCTTTCCATTCCAGTAAACCTCAGCAGGAGTCTAATCCATCTCCACAGTCTCCCAGTGCCTTTTGTTGTACAGGAAAGACACAAGAACGCTGCTCCAGCAGGTATCCATTTGAGAAGCCTGGTGGACAGTCTCGGAGGTAAAAGGGTAAATGCTGGCGGATTCTCTGCACAGAAGCCCACATGTGCTAGCTTTGTTCTTCTGCTGGATCAGAAATAATCAGTACAGTTAAGAACAGTGGATGTTGTATATTTTTTAAAGCCATGACAACAAAATCATTAGATGTATAAGCCTTTGTTATGCTGTACTCATGACCAAGTTTAAGAATTTTCTAAAGTGTTTTATAACTCTGTTTTGCTTCCAGGTATTCCAAAGTTGGTCACATCTGATATGATTAAAGAAGGTGCTGCTGTAATTGATGTTGGAATCAACTATGTCCACGACCCAGTGACAGAAAAGACAAAATTAGTTGGAGATGTGGACTTTGAAGGTAATAAATTATATCATTTTTCATAAGTAATGATAAAGAAACATTCTATTTTTCATGTTTTGATAGTAGAAAGTGAAACTTTCTATTTGATGAGGGCATTATTAAGTTACAAATCATTGCAACTCTTTCCTCTGAGGGAAAAGAAAAGGAAAAAAAAGGAAAACCTGAGAATGCATATATGCAACAATACCTTCCGAGGACAGCGTGGTGAGTAAGGGCAAAGCACAGACGGATCCTACCAAAGAGCACACTGCTGCCCTCCCAGGCTGCCACCCACAGGCTCCCTGCCGCGGACGGAGCTTCCAGTCTGGCAGGGTAGCTCTCCACATGTACGTGTGTGTCTGTCCGTGTACATGTTCATTATGTGTACATGTTGATCTCTTTGGGAAATGACCTCATTTCTTTATTTCATTGTTCAGGTTCAATCACTAATATTAGGTATCAATAATTTACTTGAATATCTCAACTTGAAAAGGTGAGAATACATTTCAAGCTTTGACCTTATTTCTTATTTTTTGCTCTGTCATTGCTTCTTGACAACAATATAGTTACCAAGCATTTCTTGTGAAAAATCACCACACTTATGATGCATCCAGGGGACACAGACAACACGGGATAATGAGCTAGAGAAAGAAAAGCTGGGATATTTTTTGGTCATAACCTTGACTGTGCCATGGGACAACCTTACCCAGTAGTTTACCACACCTTACAAGATCCTTCTGTTATATGAGAGTTTGCTGATCTCAGTTCATTACCACACACTCTTATGCTTAGCTAAGAAGGTTTTGTGCTCATGAGGCTATTCTGAAAATATTTAAAAATGAGCACCTTCGGGTGAATGCATCTGCTCAGTCACACAAATATATGAACTTCAGGTTGCATACTACTCCCCTTGGCAGAATCTATTACATTAATTCATGGTTATGTATCTAAGTGTATAATGAAATGAAAAAGGAAATGACAAACGGAAGATATGACATGAACAGGAAAGAGCATTGGTCTGGGAGTCTGAAGAGATGCTCTTAGACTAGTGTTCTAACCCAGGAACTTTGCAACCTCTCTAGGCATTGGGGTTGTTATCAAGTGGCACTAACAGCTCCTTCTAGCCCTAATGCTTGGTGTGTCTTGTACATTAAACTCAGTGCTACCAAATGACTGTGAAAAACCCCAAAAACATTTGGAAGGTCAGATTTTTCTGATCCTATCATAAATTCTGATCCACATGATTGGTAACATTACTCTCGTCACACTACCGGTTTGTGGAGGCAGAGCCGTAGGGAAGACCTGGGCCTTGGAAAGAAGACCTCGCCACCTGGGCCATGACTCAGCCACCCAGAGGAGCAGGCAAGAGGTAGGTTTTGACATGTCGTTCTTCAGGTTGTTCCTCAGGACTTAACCCGAGGTGAGGGATGATCTCTTGCCTGAGAGGGAGGAACTTGAACTTGGGTTATGCCAGAAAACTTATAGGTAGCACTTGGCTGACAATTGCTACAGGGGAAGTGTGGCTGCTTTGTATTGGTGAGAGTTTCACTATAACTATAACCCAGATTAACAAAACAGATGTAGATAAAATCAAGTGCTGAAGTAAACTGTTCTTGTAGAAATCTTTGGCTCACTCATAAAGGAAATAGGACAACTATTTCAAGTAGATGATTTTGATAGGAATGATTTTTTAAAGAATAATGACCCCATTAGAGGACTATTAGAAATATGTAAATAATTGCAAATTTAGTGATGTATTAAACCAGCAGTCATTTTATCTATTTTATTTGTAAGAAAATCCATATGCTTATTTGTAGTCTTCTTCATTATTAGATGTTTTGGCCTCAGTTTTGAAACAGGCTTCTCTCAAAAAAGACATATTTTATAAGGGTCCCATCACCACTTGCTATAGTTCATGACAAAAAGGAGACATAAAAACACCCTAAATATTTCTTTTTGACATTAATGTCAGGTTTTTGTTTTGATTTGGACATAATTTCTTTCAGAGCACATCTTCCTTCATCTACTAGGGTTTTCTGCTCTCTTTTTCCCCACTGCTCCATTCTCTTCCATCTCTCTTATTTCCCCTCCTGAGACCAGAATGGAACAGAACAGCCCTGTCTGGGCTGATGGCACTGCATGGTGGCCAGGAGTACAGGTGACATAGACAGAAACAATTGCTGTCCCTCCCTCCTTCATCGCTCCAACAATTCCCTGTCATCTCAGCACCTCAGTTGCAAATTTGCCAATATTCTTACAGAGGAGGCAGGCAAATCTAGTAGATAATTATACTGAGGGTAAGGAAAGTGTGAGAGGCTTTGCTACATGCGAACACTATCTCAGTCATTTGGATTCACTCTTCATAGCCAGTGTTTGAGAATGCTTTCAGTGTGCTATACTGTTCTCATCCTCTTACACAAATTATTCATTTAACTCTTAACCCTATAAGGTAGGAGTTATTACCCCTGGCATCTTGCCTGGGATGACATAGCCATGTAGCACCATGTGTTCACAGCCAGACTCTTGTAATTTGTACCCTCTGTTGTCTCCACTCTTTTGTACTTCATTTGATTAATACTTTCCTTTTGGAGACATGACGTTACTTTTTTATTCCACCCCACCCCCACCAGGAGATGTATAACAGCAAGTTTGAAAAGCGCCTGGACAATGATATTTGTGTACAGCAGTCCTCAGTTTGCTTGGTTCCGATATGCAGAGATTTCAGTTACCACAGCTGAGCTAAGTAACACCAGTCCCCCAACAAAGTGGTTTGAATTTCAGTCCTTGTGGTATGTTAACTGTAATTGCATAGACTGCAAACTTCTCTGCTAGAGCCTCAGTCCAAAACTTATTATGCAAATATCAAATGTGCATGACGATTTGTGACCAGTCATATCACTTCTTTCAAAGTCTGTTGGTGATTGGTCATGGCACGTTCAGCTCAGATAACAAAGTGTACAGTTCTGTGGACTCCTCGTCTCCCAATGATAGACCTTCCTTTCCAAAAAACATACCATGGAAAGAGGGAATTACCAGCAAAGAAATGAACAGTGATGATACTGAAAGTGAAATTGAAATAGCTGACCATGGGATATTGACAATGCCTCCATTTGCCATTTAAAAGCCTCTTGATATACAACTAGAGGAATTTACTGAAGGCAAATTTATGGACATGTATATATTTGGACATGTATGGAATGTCCCAGGCCAGGTCAGGGGTGATGCCAGAAAGACAGAGTAACAACAGGGGGCAGGCCAGCCACAGCTGCACAAGTGGGTAGGTGGGCCACACAGGGTAGGAGTCTGCTCCGAGTCCAGGCCCCCCCCGCACCTTGGGAGATTGGGCTACTGCTGCTGCCACAAGGCTCTCCTGGAGACTGAGGGCCAGGCCCGGGCATGGTCCACAAAGTTCCCAGTCATTGGGGCAGTGGTACTTTAAGTCAGTCCAAGGCAAGGAGGCCTGCATCATACTTTCAGAAACTGGGGACAAGCCTACAAAAAACCCTTGGTTTCTGTTCCTGGGCCCAGGGCTGCACAGGGCCCTCGAGGCTTTGCACATCTTCTGGTTCAAGTACTAAGGTTTTTGTGTGTATGCCTGGCTGGGTGGGGCAAGGCTGGGTGGTATTAGAAGAGCAGGATATAGAGGCAGAAGAAGGATTGCTGGATCACATGGCAATTGTATTTTTAATTGCTTGTGGAGCCTCCGTACCATTTTTCCTAGTGGCTACACCAATTCACAATACCTCCAACAGTGCACAGTGGTTTCCTTTTATTTATCCCCTGGCCAACACTTACCTCTTGTCTTTTTGATAGTAGGCATTCTGACAGGTGTGATGTCATATGTCATTGTGGTTTTGATTTGCTTTTTCCTGACGATTTGTGATGCTGAATATCTTTTTATGTACCTGCTGGACATTTGGATGCCTTCTTTGCAAAAATCTATTTGGTTATTCGGCCCATCTCTTAATTGGATTGTTATTGGCTTGTGTGAGATCTTTATATATTTTAGATATTAACTCCTTAACCATATATGATTTGCAAATATTTTCTCCCATTCTGTAGGTTGCCTTTTAATTTTTTGTTTACTTTAATGTACAGGAACTGTTTATTTTGATGTAATCCCATTTGTTGATTTTCACTTTTGTTGCTTATGTTTTGGATGTCATATTCAAGAAATCATTGCCAAGACCAATGTCAAGGAGCATTTTCCCTATATTTTCTTCTAGGAGTTTTATGGTATCAGGCCTTATGCTTAAGACTTTAATCTATTTTGAGTTAAATTTTGTGAATGATATGAGATGGGGTCCAATTTCATTTTTCTGTTTGTGATTATCCAGTTTTCCCAGAACCAGTCATTGAAGAGACTGTCATTTTCCATAGAATATTCTTGGCTCTCTCGTCAAATATTAATTGACCCTTTATGTGGAGTTTATTTGTAGGTTCTCTATGCTGTTCCATTGGTCCATGTGTCTACTTTTATGCCACTGCTATACTGTTTTAATTACTGTAACTTTGTAGTATAGTTTGAAATCAGAAACTGTGATGTCTCCAGGTTTGTTCTTTTTTCTCAGGATTGCTTTGGCTACTCAGATTCTTTTGTGGTTTCATTCAAACTTTAGGATTATTTTTTCTATTTCTGTGGAAAATGCCATTGAAATTTTTCATAGTGATTGCATGGGATCTATAGATGGCTTTGGGCAGTATGGACATTTTAACAATATTAATTCTGCCAATCCATGGACACAAGATAGCTTTCCATTTGTGTCTTCTTCATTTTTTTTAATTAATGTCATGTAGTTTTCACTATTTCTCTCTCTCTCTTTTCCTTGGCTAAATTTGTTTCTTAGTATTTTATTGTTTTTGATGCTATTTTAAATGGGAAAGTTTTTAAATTTCATTTTTATATATTTCATTGTCATCGTATAGAAATACAACTGATATGTGAAAATTGATTTTATGATCTAGTTTTTCCATTTCTTGATATCTTTCCAAAGGAAATGAAAATAGGATATTGAAAAGATATCTGCATTTCCATGTTTATTGAAGCATTCTTCACAATAGCAAAGATTTGGAATACTCTATCTCTCAATGGATGAATGAATAAAAAAGATATGAGATAGATAGATAAATATAGAGAAATAGAAATAAATATGGAATTATTCAACCACGAGAAAGAAGGAAATCCTGCCATTTGTGACAACATAAGTGGACCTTGAGGGCATTATGCCTAGTGAGAGAAGCCAGAGAAAGACTAATGCTGTATGATCTCACATACACATGGAATCAAAAAAGCTGAACTCTAGAAACAGAGAGTAGAATTGTGGTTACCAGGGGCTGGGTGTAGTGGGACTGGGAGATGTTAAATGGTACAAACCTGCACGATAAATTCTGGAGATCTAATACTGCACAGTGTAGTGATTATAGTCAAAAACACTGTATTATAAACTTCAAAATTGCTGAAGGACTAGATCTTAATTGTTCTAAGCACAAAATAAATAATTATGTGACATGATAGTAGTATTAACTAAAGCTATATTTGTACATTTCAACACATAAGTTAACAAATTGACAGGTTGTATATCTTAAAATTTCACAATGTTATATGTCAATTATATCTCAGTTAAAAAAACACATAGTGCACAGGGTTTTAGTTTCACAATGTTATATGTCAATTATATCTCAGTTAAAAAAACACATAGTGCACAGGGTTTTAGTTTCAGGCTGGGATACAGTGGAGGCAGGAATGCGGACAGGGATTCCGCCTCCTGGTTCTCTGCTCCTCAATGCCCTGTTTGCCCTTTGAGTCCTCCTGTGGGGTTCTATGTGCCACTACTGTAGGGCACCCTCTCGTGGATAGTGCCCTTCTGGAGCTGGGTCACCTCACCCATTAGGCCACAGGCAAGAGAGGGATGTAAGACTAGCACCAGCTCAACTGAGCAACTAGGGAGCTCAGTTTTCCTGATGGAGTCTGTGCTTGAACTTGGGGAGAGATGTGTAGATGAGGAGGGGGTGGTCCTAGATAGGAAGGGAAAGAGGGTTCTTAGCCTAGCTTCCCTGGAAAAGGAAAGGAAAAGACACTGAGCTAGTTTGCCCGCCTGCTTTCTGGCCTACAACTCACTGTTTTCTTAAACTGCACCAGGAATGGGACACCCCTAGCCTTGGAGGGGGCACACAGCTGAGCCCACCTCCTATTAGCAATTTCTTCCTGAACCATAACTCCCGGCACAGTAGAGGGCCAGGGGCTTCTCTGACCTCTCACAACACCCCTTTGCAGACAGAGCTGAGGAGGACAGTGGGAGGAGGAGGGGCTGCCCATGGCCCTCATAGGAACCCCGGGAAGCCAGAGTGGGGTTTGGGGCTGGGATGCAGGGAGACAATGTTATAGGAAGTTGGGACACAATAGCGACCTAAATAGGCAAAATCCATATCTACATGTAGCTTACCTTCCAGTTGGAAGAGACAAAAAATAAGCAAATACATACATATTCATATAATATATTAGGAAGTGTTTAGTGTTACAAAAATAAAACAAGATAAGGAGATTAGAGGATTATGGAGGGAGGTTGTTTAGAAAGGGTGGTCAGGGAAGGCCCAACCCTGACCTGAGCACAAGGAGGGAGAGAGCTGTGTGGACATGTGGGCGAGGAAGGTATCAGGCGCCTGGAGCAACAAGTGTGAAGACCGTGAAGGGCAGCCTGCCTGGTGCAGTTAAAGAGGTAGCAGCAAGGGCGCCAGGTCATGTGGGGCCCATGGACCATGGAAAAGAATTTGGATTTTATTCCGAGTGCTACGGACAGCCATTGGAGGATTTGGGGGAAAGAAATAAGTCGACTTGCACTTTAACAGTATCACCCTGGCTACTGAATGGCAGACAGACTGTAGAGAAGTAAGGGCATAAATAGGGTACCTGTTAGGAGGCTATTGTAATTACCTAAGTAAGAAACTACCCAAGGTGGGTGTGGACCAGCTTGGGCATGGATGAAGGTATTAAGACATGGTGAGATGGTAGAGATAATTTAAAAGGAGAGTTAGAATGATTGGGCAAATGATTAGATAGAAAAAGAGAAGAATCAATAATGACTATAAGAATTTTCGAATAAGAAGGAGTGAAGGTGCCAGTTCTGGAATCCTTTTGAGATGAGTCTGAAGCAATCAATGAAATTCACCTACATTTGAGTATGTTCGGTGAAGAATGGGCAGAGGGAAAATAGGCTCTTTACAAGTGGAGGGACCTGCTAATCAAAAGTAAGAAGGAAAAATTACAAAAAGCCTTTCATTCTTAATAGTAGGCCCAATATTGTTAAATGAGGGAAACATGATATTGTAAACAATTGTGATCCAAATGGCTAGAGCCTTACCTTGAACTCTTCCAAAGAATCTCCACTGAACAGAAAATCTACAGCAAAAGGAACCCTATAATTTGGGATGCCATTTGGTCAAAATTATTCTTCAAATTTGTAACCCAGTAGTTAAAACATGAGAACAAAAAGGGTTCTTGAATTACATAGAAGCCCTGTACTATTTTTCTGAAAAAGTACTAGAAATGGAACTAAAACCTTTGGAGTGCTTTTAAAGCAGTTTTCATTTAAATTTTTTCTTCCTTTATTATAGTTGCTTCTCCAGATGTCTCGTATATGCATGGTACCCTACATTTGAAATCTCAGAGTTACCTTTCACTCCACGCTCTTTTATGTCATGTCCAACCTTTCATAAAAGATTGGAGTCAGGCTGATGAGGGTTGGAATCTTAGCTCTGTTGCTTAAAATAATTAGGCAAATCACTTCACCTCTCTGAGACTTGATTTTATCATCTGAAAACTGAGATAATAATACCTATCTTATAAACTTGTTTTGAAGGTTAAATGAAGTAATCACCTCACATGAACTGGTGCATGTGACTTGCTGAGCATAATGGCTGGTAGAAAACAGTGCAAGTGTGTGTGTGTGTGTGTGTGTGTGTGTGTGTGTGTGTACACACTAGTCACCTTTTCTCTCCATTCCAGCCTTAGATCCGGTAATGTATTACTTCAGAGTTCAGTCACCACCCTGTTCCTCATACTTTCCTGGCCTCGGCTCTCTCCTGGTCAGGTCTGTTCTTCACCCAATGGTCATTCATACGCATCAACTTTAAAGCACTCGTACTTATCCTCATCTTCTCCCAATTCCTACAGCAGATCTCATCTGACCTACTCTTTTCTCTTAACCCTATACTACCTTGAACTTCTAATTAGTTATTCCTCACTAACTTGTATGCCTGCATAAGGTAAACTTCTTGTCCTACCTTTCTTGTGTATCTCCATCCCACACCAGGTCTCAGCCATCTTGTCCCACCATTGCTCATTTTATAACCATCCTCTGTACTTATAAATCCCAAGTATTACTCTTACAGAAGTAATTCTTTAAAGTTGTCTTAGTGGAGACAAAACTCCTACTAAAGGTAACATCGAACAAGTTATTGATCTACAACAGCCCAGATCTAATAATGATACATCTACTGAGTCATTCATTGATTCACCCAGCCCGTATTTCTCATACAGTACACCTTCAAGGTACTGGGATATAGCCACGCACAAGAGAGACAAAGTCTCTGCTCTCACAGAACATATATTCTCTAGATTATATGTAAAAACAAAGTTTTTTAGGGAGTGGTTTTGGCACTATTTACTCCCAACTGCATGTGGTACATGCAGATGGAAAAATAAGAGCATATTACCAATTTCTAAGGAAGTTGGACTATTTTTGAACTCACTTTTTAGGAACTATTATATATATCACTTTTATAGAACTATATAGTATTGTAAAAAAGACAAATTAAGTCACTCCATACCAACTCAGTTTTCAGTGTGAATTATTTAATTTGATGATATGTGTCTTAGTCAGTTTGGGCTGGTATAATAAATCACCATGGCCTTATCAACTTAAACAACAAGTATTTATTTTTTACAGTGCCGGGTGCTGGAAGTCCAAGATCAGGGTGTCCCCATAGTCAGGTTGTGGTGAGGACCCACGTCTGGGTTGCAGACAGCTAATTTCTCACTGTATCCTCACATGGCACAAACAGAGCTCTCTCTGTTTTTGTTTGTTTGTTTTTAAATAAAAGCATTAATCCCATTCTTGAGGGCTCCACCCTCATGACTTAATCACCTCCCCAGAACCTCACCTCCTAACACTGTCACCTTGGAAGTAAGGTTTGCAGCGTGTGAATTTTGGGGGACTGCAAACATTCAGTTCAGAAAATAATGTTGATTGGTCTGATTCAAAATATCAACTAATTCTGGTAGATGATTACAAGGCAGCCCAAAAGTCCAGCTTTAGCCTAGAGGACGACCTCATCCCTGAGGGGATCTCATCCAGTCATTTTGAAAAAGCTGATGGAGATTTGCCGCAGCCTCCATTAGAGATGCTGTTGCTGTCGCTGTGGTCAGAGGACCCGCACGGGTCATTTCATACTCGGGTGGAACCACTGACGGTCACCGTGAGACCCGTCAGCAGGGATCGACCTGTCTCCCCTGTTCTTATGACATGCACAAGATGCTCCTTATGAAGTTAAGGTCTGAAGTCAGGTCAGCTTTGGAGGTTTTCTTTTTAGTATAACACATTTGACATGGAATGATCTACTCTTACAGACAAGAGTTAAAATTGAAGCACAAAAAGGACATCCACAGAATCAAGAGAGGCGCCTGAAGCCTCTGTATGTCCTCCTCTTTTCCTTGCACTTAATGATGAGGGTTTTTTCCCAGTTTCTTAGGGTCTCATATTAAAATATAAATATTTATGGGAGGGAAATGTTATGTTGTAGTATCTTGGATGATAGCACACTATTGAGATCAAGGCCCCGCCAAGAGATTTTGAGGGCACTCCACACAGGCTGTGTAGTTTACAGCCTGCGCTCTATAATGGGAATGCTGAGTGGCTTGAGGAGAGGGGATTGGGGAAAAGGACAGGTGTAAATGATGATTTTGTTTTTTTTAAAAAGTCAAGAAAGGAAGACAGTTTCAGTCATGATAGAATACTAGAACTATCATAGCAGCGATCACTACTCCTGACCACCAACATGGAAACTGGCAACGATCGCTGACAGAATCCATGGTCAGAAAGGGGCTTCCACTGGTGGGTCTCGGTGCTCATGGTGAGCAATTTTGAACTTCCATGGGGTGACGGGTTTGCTATTTGGCTCCATTCAATGCTTCTGAGTGGTATGAGAAGCACTTTTACATACTCACATCTATGAAGCAGCCATATATATATATAAGTCCAGATATATATATATCTATATATCGATACATATATATATATAGAGAGAGAAGTAACTAAAGCCAAAAAAAAAAAAAAGCTTGGCCACCCTACACATATAGAAAGCATAGAAAATAGAGGAAAGGAGCCTTTGTAAGCCCAGCTCACCAACTTAATGACGCCAATATGATTTCTATAGAAATGTGGATCAGAGTGTCATACTCTTGTACCCCATTAGGGCATTAATCCTGTCTGTCCCATTACTGCCCCACAGGGGGCCATGATAATAAATGTCTTAATATATGTAGAAATCTTGTAGAAACCACAGGAATCAGACAACCAGAGGAATGTTAGAGAAAGCATAGTAAATTGCCTCTAGGGCACCTGATTCCTTGTTGCCTTGCAAGAGTTCAGTGTCGAGCCACTCACTTGTCAAGGAGCTCTTTCCTCCCTCTGGTTTGTCATGCTCTTAAGTGTCATTTTTATACCAACCATATGAGAAAGTGGAGTGTTTTCCATATTACCTCCTGAGTCATACTATTTCTCTAGTCCTATGCCAAACAGGTTTTTCTGGTTGTTATTCATGTACTTCATTCTGAAGCTTGTCTCCCCTTCATTATAGTGGATATGTTTGAAAGGTCGTGTCTAAATTGCCTCCATTTAAAAGCATGGGAAAATTCTGCAAGCATTTAATTTAGACAATTATACATATATGCATATACTAGGAGGCTGAGATTTACATGAGAGGAACAAGAAATTTTTCTTCTGCTGCCTTGCCATAGGTAAAGAATGATCCCTTTTCCTTTCAAGGAAGGGAGTTGGTTTTAAAAGTTAGTTGTAGCATGGTTGGAAGTCTGACATGGGCCATAGAGTGTTTCCTTCAAAGTGACAGAGAATTGGACAGAATAGAAAGGGAAACGAAATAATCCTACAGAAACTCGAGACATCAGTTTCCTCCACCCGAAAGAAGATTTATAAAACACAAATATATTCTTTGACTTTGCCAGAATATACAAATTGCAAACCATACTAGAAAAATTAATTCTGTTTAGGTACATCTGGATATTCTATTATTGGATATCTCTGGAGTAGTATATAATGTACTGAAGCAGGAATGCACTATCTGCCTGAGAATCAGTGAGTTTTCTCACAGAGTATCTTTGGTGAGAATTTGGGTTATTAACCTCAGCCCCTGGGAACCCAGGAACATAAAGTTTCCAGAGGAAATAATGACATAGAACTCACAAGCCAGAGACCCCAGGGTTCCCAGTACCAAAAGGTTCATTATTACATACTTCTTCCTTTACTCTTGTTAAAGGGCATCTTAATGCCCCTTATGTTGCTGTTAGTATCCCTCCTGAGAAATAGTTCTAAACTTCGGGACCATGTGTCACCCCTGGGTTTGGGGGAGGCACAGCCATACACTGAACACCTAGTTTCTTCCATCAGCCTTCTCATCACCTCAAATTTTAAACATGAAATGACTTCTGCTCCAAAGCTATTGTTCTTATGGTGACTTTGAAAAATGCTTGTTGTTCAGCTAGAATAAAGAAATGATGTCAAGCCCAGTCTGCCTTAGTTCTTCCCTTTAGAAATCTGAAGTCAGTAACATGAAAAAAAGTGTCTTTCCCCATAATCTAGAAAATGCAACACAACAGATCACATATATTTTCCAGGTTGAAAAAGGATTTCTTGGGTAATAATTTAATAACATGCGGGAACCTAAAACTGAATGGAAATACAATATGGATTTCTCCTTTATTTTAATTTTCTTCTGAAAATTACTTAGTGGTACTCATATTTCTGTTCAATTTCCCATCTTGCATAACTTGCTATTACTAAATATATAAATAACCAAGTTCATTTACAAAAGACTTTCCTAAAAGCTTATTTACCTTGAACACGGTAATTGTAGCTGCCAGTCGCCCAGCTTGTTTCCTGACCCCTCACCTCAGGGTCATGCAGCCCATGACCACCTCCCAGCTTCGTCTCTTTCTCCTGTTTTCACCATATTCTCTGGTCATAAGAACCTCTTTCAGCTCCTCCAATGCATAAGATTCATTGTCAAGTCCAAACCTCCTTCACTTTTACCATTCACTATGTCCACGTTGCATTCTCTCCTTTCTTACCCTCTCAACCATTCGTGAGATCTGAAGCTTTTCCTGTCACTTGACAAACATCTCTCTGACCCCCATATCTGATTGCTGTTCCTGGCTGAGGTGCTTGCACAGGTGCCAAAACTTTTTCCAATCTTAGTATTTCGCTTCATGTCGTTACTTTTGTGTTCCTCCCTCTCCCTACTCCGGGTGATAAACTGATTCCATTAAAGAAATGTGCGAGCACAGAACAGGCAGCGTGGTTTTCTCATTTGATCTTATCCTGCCTCAGAATGAATATATACACGTATATACATATATGCACACACACATATGTGTATACATACACACAGATATACATATATATTCTAAATTTTAGAAATGACTTAACTATATATGCTTTATATATATTAACATAATATGCTTTATATATATTAGATATATAATATATACATTTATATATTTAGATATATATAAAGCATATTATGTTAATATATAAAAAGCATACTATATATTTTATTTATATATAGTATATAAAATATATAGTATTATATATTAAAGTATACATTTTAATATAATATAATAAATTGTATTTAATTTATATATAATATATAATAAGTTATATATACTTTATGCTATATAAATATATATATTCCAAATTTTAGAAATGTTTTAACTGTTGCTGTTAAGTTAATATTCAGAATGCTCAGCCTTACCTGCTAGGCTCTCCATGAGCTGGACTTTTCCCGTCATTTCCTGCCACTCTTCCCCTTCACTCCTCTGTCAGCCACACTGGTCTTCTTGTAGTGTTTCCAAGAGTTCATGCTACTTTCTACCTGCAGGAAGCGTCTTTCCACCTTTATCACAAACATTTTCCCCTACTAAGAACACAGTCTAGTGCTTACCTCTCCCTTTTACCTGGGAAAGTTCAACTCATCCCTCAGGTTTCTGAACTTGGCATAGACAAACCCCACACATGTGTACAATGCTCAAGCTCATCGGGTCATCCTCACATTTACACTGCAGTAAACCTTTTGTTTGTAGCACATTTTATAGCCTTATTCAACTATTATTTAGGCAGTTATGTCTGTAATATGTATCTCCAAACTGGACTATAAGTTCCAAGGGACAGTGACTGTGGCTGGCTTTCTCATGTTTTCCTTTTGCTGTGAATCTATCTGGACTGGTTTGTAGCATGTGTGGGAACAGCGAATGATTGAGTTAGGAAAATACGCAAGGATTAGGAAATAATGCAAAACAAGGGCCAGACTAAAAGAGACCTTAATTACGATATCAAAGAATTTACATTTTATCCTAGAGATGAGGAAAAATCATCACATGTGGATAAGCTGAGGTGATCTAAACTGTGTTTTAAAGACTAACTCTGGCAGCAGGTTATATGGCTGATATGGTAGAGACAGGAAACCAAGAGACTGTTGTGGAAGATTATCAAAATGACTGCACACACCTTCCATCCTCATATGCACAGCCCCTGGGCAGTGTGACTTTGCTATTCTTCTTGTCTCAAGCCTTTAAATTTGAGTTTGACCATGTGAAATCTATAGAATTTACTTCGCAGGGTTTAAAGTTTACAGAGAGGTCATTCAGATAAATTGTCAGGTTAATTGTTGCCTTTCCCCAAAATATTCTTACTTTCAGAAACCTACTGTAAACATGACCATGCCATTTTCATCTGAATTTCATTCCTTAGAGCGAGTCCCATGCAGGTAACAGGATTTGATGATTATTTTATTCGCCTCCATTGTCAAAATCATGTTGACTTTATGAAATTGAATCTAACCCTGGCTTTTGTAATACCTGTTCGTGAGCCTCTCATGGAAGTGCTGATACCAATCTTGATAATATCTGATTCTCATACTTACAGAACTTTGGGTACTTCCTTAAAACATACATATACTCCCTCACACCTAGACACACAGTAAGTCTCTGAAGGACATTGCTGCCTTAAAATGCTTCTGTATTTCTTTTCAATGGAATATATAGAACACTTTTACCCCATACATTATAGGATTAATCTTTGAAAATGTCATCTTTTCCAAGCTGGTGCAAACACTTGTCTACCCTGAGGGGAAGACCAGCCAATGAAAGATACTTCTTGTTAACGTACTCTCCTGTAGACCTAATTGGGGAAGATGCTTTCCAGAGTATCAAACATGCACTGAATTTAACTCTTTCTCACATGACTAATTTTAGTCATAAGCCACCTCTAATACTTAATAAACACATTGCTTGGGACAGCTGTGAAATAGTTATGCAAAGTCATTAGTCTAGAGAATTTCTTCTAAGCATTGGCATCTTTACGCCCTGGCATTGGCCAGTGGCAATCCCCTACCTATCTTGAGAAATCACTTACTCCCATATCCTAGTCCTTATGTAAAGAGACAAAGAATAAGTACACTAACACTAGCCAGTAGTGAATAAATGATTCCAGGGGTGGGCAAAAGTAGGGATACAGTTGTGAGCATGTGAAACACAGTTTATTCTTTTATTATTGTTATTTATTATTATATTATTTTCCATACAAACAACTGTAAACCTACTTTTGCCCACCCCTGTATTCCTTTCTCAGACAGACTCTTACGAAAACGAAATCCAAAGGAATAGAGACCTTATATGTTTTTTTAATCAAATTTATCACTGTCTGCCTTTTAGAACCGTCTATAAACTTTGTTTTTACATTTCTCCACTTTCTTTCAAAGATAAAGTATATCTTTATCTTTTCAAAGATAAAGTATTTGAATAAGCAGGTGTGTTTACAGTGATATCATGAATTTCTGCCTAGTAGTAGCCGACAGGGCTCCGTTGGTGCTACTACATGCTTACGAACGTCCAGGGAAGGCCTGCACCATCGGGTGAAGGCCATTACCCATCACGTAGTCCAGTTCTGTGATGTGACAGGTAGGCCAGGGTGAATGTGTGCTTGTCTCCACCAGTATACTGTGGAAAAGTGCAGAAACCAAGCCATAAATTTTGGGAAGGTATTATTTTATGCAACAGCTCATTTTCATTCCCTCTACCTCTACCCAAAGCTCACCTTTTGTGCACAGGAATGCAATAGTAACCATGTTGTAAAAAACATAATTTGGTAAAAAAAAAAGAGAGAGAGAGAGACATGATGCCTAAGCAGACAATGGTTTATCTGTTCCGATGACAAGATGTAAACAACTCAGACTGCTAAGCCAGCTGTGTACTCTGACGTGCTGGATATCATCTGAAAGTTATGGGCCATGAGTACTCATAGTAACAGTATAGGAAAATGGCTGTATTAGAACTTTTTCCTGTTTGTTTCTTTTTTCAGAGTGCCCTGCTATCTCTTTGAGAAAGCAGTTCACTTTTGGCACATGAGCCTCTATTAGGGCTTTTCTGCTTGTTCAGGTCATGGCGACACAGATGCATTGGGATGAGGTGGAATTCTGTTATCACAGAATGTTTCCAGCCTGGCTTTGAATGATGTCTCTGTTCTATAGGAGAGTTCAAAGTCAGTGACTGCAGGGAACCACACTTCCTCATCTATTTAGCGAAATAATTAAATAGTATTAAAATAATGTATATAAAGTTCTTGGCCAGTAGCAGGGGCTCAATTGATAGTAGCTATGGTTATTACTATTTTTTCACTATACACATAATTCCATACCCCTTTACTTTTCAAAGTTGGACATTGACTCCCATAAAAATGATTCTATACCCACAATAGATTCTGTGATATTCTTCATCACCTCAAGTTAATTTATTGAAAACTGTTTAGCAGTTTGTCCTTCTCAAGAAAATGAGTATCCTGAGTTTTCCAGGACATTAGCTTGAACTATATTGTTTTGATGTTGCTTGCATCCAGTCAGAAGCACTGACACATTCCTACAAATTGATTTTATATTTTAAGTTTCAAGGCTATTTAGTTTACTTTATCAAAACGTAATGCATATGTAGCACATACATGAAGGTCAAAGGTTGAAGATGACAACTACCACCACCACAAAGACCTGGTTCTGCCTTCTAAGTCCCGGTGTTTCTAGTTAAGGGAACTACAACGGAGGCAGTTCCTGGAAACGGAGATAGTGGAACTTTTCATTCCCTGTGGGACAGGTGAGTTTTTGAGAAAAATTATAGACAGGTAATGTTTTATCAGGTTTTAAAGACTGACAAGGAGTTTCTTATTTGAATATAATAGCAGAGTATTCCAGGTGGAAGGAATAGCTAGAGCAAGGGAACAAAGGACTGATAATTCATAGCTATCTACAAAGTGGCTGTGGACCTGGTCTATATGTTTTTGGATGGATGTATGGCAAAGGCATTCTTCAAATAGAGAGTCTTTTTTGTAAAACTGAAATATTACCTTCCAAATCTCAGTGATCTTATTTTTTCTTTGTTGCATAGCATGAGAAGATTCATGATATACCCTGGCTGGAGTGTGTGTGTGTGTGTGTGTGTGTGTGTGTGTGTGTGAGAGATATCTTTAAACTTATTTGGACTTTTCTTCAAATAAGAGTATTCCTTTGCTTTTCCTATGATTTAAAAAACAATCACTGCAGTGTGCTACTATACTTCAATTAAGGTAAATGTAAATTGTAGAAGCCATATTTCACGAAGGCAATATAAATTGTACAAAAATAATAAATAAGATCTAGAAAACATCTACTGATCTTGATTCACGTAGAAGCGTACATGAGCAAACTCGTAAAAGGCTGTACACCTAAATAACGTGTGACTAATAATTTCATATTATACACTAAAGAAGCATTCTCTCTGCTCACTTTGTAAGAGTTGTCTGGGGAAACCTGATTGTTCTTCCTCACGTGGTGAAGCACTAAGCCAGCAGGTCGATGCATGGAGCCATTCAACGGTCATATTGTGGGGCTGAAGACATCTTAAACAAAACGAGCTGGAAGTTCTCTGCCATTTTCTTTTAGTGTATTCACTGGATGAAACATCCTCATGCTTCAGAACAGGGCTCTGTGTATGTGCTCAGTAATTCAAATATGTTTAATGATTTGTATCAGACTTAAACTGGAATGTATTATCTACACATACACGATGCTATCATTGTAACAGGAATATTAACAACTTAACAAATAGTGAGTGCTAAACTATCTATACCCTGGCTCTCCTGTGTGACCGTATCAAGTGTTGTAGAAGCACTGAGCTGGAATTACAGGCAGCTGAGTCTGGCATGGGGTGTAGATCTTCACTGTGTGAAACCAACTGAGCTGCAGGGAGGTTCAGCCTAGAGTTTGGACCTTTTTGTGTTCTTTCTTTATCCACATGAGGTATCATACACAGAGGCATTTGTGTAAGTGAGTGTGTATGTGTGTTATAGTCTGCTCCATTCTAAAAATAATTTGAGGTTGTTTGAGTTATATGTGTAAAGCAGAACAATCTACTGTATTCTGTTAAGTTAATTAAACAAGGGGGCCAGTGGACTGAGATGGCTCCAAAACCACGGCAGTCTATAGAAGCAAACCCAGGTCTCAGCCTGTAAATGCATCAAAGTTATGAAATCAAAACCTTGTGAAATAAGACCACCAGTCACAAACAGCCAACTAGGTTTTATGCTCTATCCATCAATAATCTCCAGTCTTTGCTTCCCTGTTTTTCTCTATAAAAGTCTTTAACTGATCACTTGTAAGTTATATAAATGTCCAATTACTATGTTGTACACTTGAAACTCATATAACATTGTTTGTCTACTGTAATTGAAATTTTTTTTAATGTAAGAGTATCTCCTCAGTTCCTGTCATTGGAACTCCTAACCACTATTGGTTTGGCGCCACCCAGTTGCCATCAATAAATGGTCAAATAAACATTTAAAATGGTTTGAATGCCTCTGTTTGTCTTTTAACAGTTCAATATGTTTAAAAATGTAAAATTCTCAGAAAAAATTAAAAGTCAAGAGTACTCTCTGTTTCCTCCATTAGATGTCAAGAAGAAGGCTGGCTTTATCACGCCGGTGCCAGGAGGTGTGGGGCCCATGACGGTGGCGATGCTTCTGAAGAACACCCTTCTGGCCGCTCGGAGAGGCATTTACTAGATCACAGGAAAGAAGACAGCAAGCTGAAGTTATGCTGCTTATTTATTTGTCAAAGGGGAAAAAACCTTTATATTTTACTACAAAGCTATTTATTTCTGCATTATTTATTTTTTCATGGATAGAATCATTGTGGATGAGAGGATTCATGTAACTTTATGCATTTCCTGCTAACAGATTTTGAGTTTTAGGGGAAAAAAACAATTCCAGTGAAAACTTTGGTAACAATTGTTTATTTTGTGAATAATATTAGTTCATAATGTTAAAACCAGTAAAGGGCTCATAATAAATAATATATTTTTGACACAATTAAATATCACACACTGTATGTTTTCAACAAATGTTTGTCAGCCAAATGGGCACCCATGTAAAATGTAATTTATGTTTTACTATAAACATACTCCATTTTTATATATTTTATGTTCTATACATATACTTAAGAATAACTAACTTGCTAAAAGAAAGATAAAATATAAAAAATAAAATCTTGATCTTATGTGTCCCCCAGATTTATCCTGTGAAGCATCCTAATAAGAAATGATGTTCCATTCAAGGAAAGAAAAATATACAAGGAAGATAAAAAATGCAGTACTGCTTAGTGATTATTTCAAATTGTAAAGGACTACTTATTATAATAAAAGTATAATAAGAATGTATTAGGTTTACACGTAAATTTTTTGTTCTTCTAGAATACAATGTGGACAGTTCCTTCTTGGAGCAATAATGGAAAATCCAAAACAAATACATAAAACAAAACTAAGGTAGCCTTTTCCTACAGATATCAGAAAAATATATGACATAGTATGAGTGAGTCCTTTATTAAATAATTGTTATATTTTTTCAAAAAATTCAAAAATCTAATGGGAAAACACACTTATGATGTGCCAATACTAAACATTAAGATATGACTAAAACTCCACTGTTTTCCTTGCCCACAGTTCTTCCCTCTTCTCTTACAGCATTTGGTTCTCAAAGGAGATGCCTTGTTTCTAACACAATTTATATTAAGAAATACATGTGACTCTCAGTTGAAGGGTATTTTGAGACTGCTCTAGCTACATAAATGTATTGTTTTCATACCCAAATCCCAGTATATGTACGTAGCAATAATGGTTCTTACCCAATGCATGTCTTTAACAGTCTGTATGCTTTATCAGTTATGTGAAAATAGACTAGATGTTTATAATCAATAGCATTTCAACTGTATAATAAAAGCAATTTGAATAAGAATACCTGTCTTCTTTTTTTCCTTAAGATATCTGTAAGTTTCTTTGTTTATATGTTTGTATCTATTACAGTATTCTGGGAAATGTTCACATTTTTCAAACATGAAAGAAAAGGTTCTATAGCCCATCCCACAGTCAGCTAGGGGTGCCCAAACTTTTGGTGTCTCTGGGCAACACTGGAAAAAAAAGAGTTGTCTTGGGCCACACATTACATTCACAAACACTAACAAAAACTGATGAGGAAAAAAAAGGTTTTAAGTAAATTTACGATTTTGTGTTGGGACACATTCATAGCCATCCTGGGCTGTATGTGGCCCACGAGCCACGGGTTAGACACCCCGGTTAGACCATCTTTGTCTGATAACCCTGACAGAAGTTTAAGTTCAAAGCTCCCAAACAAGCATTTCAGAAAGGGCCTCTTTAATTTTTAAGGGCCATAAATTCCCAAAACAAACAAAATGAACCAAAATGCATATACACAGAAAAAGTGGTCTGTCATTTGAGCCCACCCTGCTCCCCTCCCAAAATTCAGGAGAGAGAGGTTGTTCATTAAAGGTTTCTGCTCCTTTGCTAGGCTAAAATTCAAGAACAAGTCTTTCTAAGAACTAGCTAAAACAGTGTAAAATAAAAATGATTTCAACATTAGTTGAAAATGGTAAAAAATACTAATTCAAGATTATTGCAATAGAATCAAGACTACTGCAATAGAGAAGATTGAACTTGACTCCCAATAAAGCAAAGATAGTTGGGGATTTGTAGCCAATGAGCAGAGTCAGTGGGTCAGTGGATGGAAGATTACTAAGAGGAACTTGATTAGATATCAAGGGTAGGGTGATTCTTGCTAAACTATTTTACCATAATTCTTGCTAAAAGGCAGGCAAATGACATGATATCAAAGGCAGGATATGGGAAACTTGATCTGATATGGGATGGGGGTCCATCAACTGACTTAGCTGGACTCTTTTCTAAAAGGAGGCTGAGCAGGCCAAGTTGAGACTATTAAAGAAGAAGACTCACAGGAACTTGACTAGGGTTTGGTCAAGGAGGAAGCCTTTTTCAACACATAAAGGAGATAAAGTTGATTTGTTGGTACCATGACTTTATTTACAAATATTTGCAGTCCATAAAAGGTAGACACGATTACCTTGTGCAGGAGCTTTGAAAAAGTAAATTTGCTTCTCCTACAAGTATCTGTAAAAAGAATCCTACAGAATGAATGGGCCCTGAACAATAATACAAAGATATGGAGATGAGAGTGCATTTAGTAAATGTGAAAGCAACAGTTACAGTCACACTAAAATGAAAAGTGTGTGGAAATACAACTGGCTAACTATGTGGAAATAGATTAGGGAAAGCTTGAATAAATTAAACAGACCAAATGGAGTGAGCTATAAGAATTGTAATTAGAGCTTGGAATATGTTTTCACTGATTAACAAAAAGAAGTTAAGGGGAGATGATTTTGGATAAGAGATAATATGTTCAGTTTAAGATATGTTGAGTTTGAGGTGATGACAATATATAAATAAAATCCCTGATGTAATAGTACTCTAGGAAGAGAAAAGAGATTATGGTTAATGATGAAAATTTAGGACACACCAGCACGTATTAACCACTAAATTCCTTGTCTTTTTTAAAATATTTTATTTTATTTTTCTATTTTAATTGTTGTTTGAGTACAGTTTTCTGCCTTTTACTCCCATCCCAACCCACCCCCTCAACCCTCCCCACCTCCCTCCTGTTTCCACCTCCCCCACCTTGTTTTTGTCCATGTGTCCTTTATACTTGTTCCTGTAAACCCTTCCCCTTAAGACAATACTTTCAGGGATCATTTCTATAGTTTGTTACTAAATTCCTTGTCTTTTTGACCATTGTACACACCCTGTGTTCTCTACACTTGTTCACTAGTAACAGTTATCCTTAAGTGAGAGCCTATCAGCTGTTAAATGCTTTACTTTCTTTTTGTTGCTGACAATCCCCATTTGATAGATGAGAAAATTCACTTTTGGGGTGAATAAAGCCTCATCCAAGGCCAAAAGGATAATGCAGGTGGCACTGGAATTCAGAACAAGTCTGTTGGGATGATGTGAGCCAGAACCCACTCTCTTTCCACTACACCATTTTGCTGGCCCCTCCCCCACCAAAAATTCTTTCTCTTATCACTTTACGTCTAATTTCTACTTGTTCTTTAGAATTCACTTCAAATGAAACTTACATGGAAACTGCCATGAGAGTTTAAGTCCCACCCCTGAACTCACATAGTTATGCACACAGTCATGGAAGTTATTAGTTTCTATCCAGAACTGTAGTTACATATGTATTTTCCTCATCTCCCTTTAGTTCCTTCCATCCACACATGATTTGTCTATTTATCCTGCAAACATCGTAACACCCAGCTCAGTGTCATGAATGTTGCAGGCTTTCAATGCTTTATGAATGAATAAATGAGTGAATGACAACTGAATCCATAAGAATTACAGAATAAGTTTAGAGAGATTTAAGCAAAGGACTGATGACCATTTCCTGACAATATCCAGCAACAAATTTTGGTTGAATTAGTAAAACAGCAAGAAAAAAAGAAAGGAAAGGAAGTAAGTGAAGAGAAGAAGAGAGAGGAAGGGCAGGGAAGAGAAGGAAAGTGAAGACACTTGCAGAGATGCTGTTAACTAGAGGAGCAAGATGAATAAATTAAAAAGACAGAAAAAATGGTAGGAGAGAAAGTGATGGGGGAGTGTTGCAGCTCTCAGCCTTCTCCTTTCTCCCTGAAACCTTCTCTAACATATATCAAGAACAAATAAAGATATCAGTGAGGCTACCTTACAAAACCCACCTCTCCCATTCTTCTGGGTTGGGGAAAGGACTGCCTGATGAGAGGACTGGAGAAGTGAAGGTAGGAGTCTCTCCCACCGAGAATTTAAGTGGGATTTATCAGTATCTAGAGGAAAAGAAGCATGTGGGATGACTGAGAGCTATTTTCTTCTATAAACCATAAGCTGAAGTGGTAGACAAGGTTCCCTATTATGTGGCCCAGCTCACCAGAAGAGGGAAACATCTGGAGAGACAACAATCCATTTTTTAAGCCCAAATGTGTGCGAAAGACACAGTTCATTTAATATTTAGATTCTAAGGATAAACATAATTTCTTTACAGCTTGATTTTAGGAGATAATTAAGAGAATTCCTCTAAGAGCAGTGTACCGCCTCCTACCAGATGACACAGCCGTGGGATGGAAAGGGCATGTGTCTGGATGTTAACCATGGGTTCAACTGACTCTGGGGCCTGTCCTTTGGCAAATCACTTAACTCTTTTGAGCCTTCATTCCTTATTTGTCATATGAGATTGAAAATAAAGCCTGTTGTTAATTTCTTTATTAACTTAAGACAGATTCACTGAGTAAATACAACACAACAGGTGCTGAAATTGTTTGGGCCAGAACTACTGAAGAAAGAATTGAGATGTGCATGAAAATCTTTTGTAAAATGTAAAGCACTCTTGTTACTGGACAGAGGGCCTGCTCCTGAGAAGGTCTGCCTAGGGCCAGCTGGTAGTGTTTGGGTTCTTAACTTCATGTAGGAAAGATTTCACAACTTGAGCCCAGATGACTTATGATGGTACATTTATTAAAGCAACAGGGAAGGCCTTAACATAGAAGAAGCAACAGGAGAGAGCCTAGGCTGGGCTGCCTTAGCTCACTGAGAAGTCGGGGAAAAGGGGGCCTTGGGCACAGGTTCAGGGGGTTAGACTGGGGTGAGCTGCAGCTGCCCATTTGTTCCCCTGGCTGCAAGTCTTCTGGGGATCCTTAGAGTCCAGGAGGGGGAAGGGTTGTGTGCCTTTGGGGGAAGAAGAAGAGAAAGACGAGGGGGCAGGGAAAGATGAGGGCTGCCTCCCAGAAGGAGAGAGCTCAGTGGGTCCTTTTTCTTGAGGCTCTCACCTTTCTCTTGCAGGTGGGAAATCTAGGGGAGGTCTCAGGGCCGGGTTTCAGCAGAATCATCATCAGTTTTCCAGGTGTGCTTTTTCAGGGTCTTGGTCTCCACTGATTGGTCAGTGCCAGGGCGGAAGGTCCTTAATCATTGCAGCTGGTCCAGGCATCACCTATCTGGTTTTGTTGTCTTTCTGGGCCTGGAGCTGAAATACAACTGAGGCCTACATGCTGTCTCTAGGGAGGTGACATTCTGTATCTGGCTGTAAATTGCTTGGCCATTTTGTTCAGCTGTCTCAGTTTCTCTGTTCCACTTGTCCTGGCTTACTGGCCTGTCGCATTATGAAAGCACCAATTAATAACTATTACAAAGATGGTAGTTGTGTTTCCATGGCCCAGTCTTAGAAATAAAGATATTTGACATTAGTCCTAGCTTTCTCCTCCAAGAACTGCAATGGGTTGTGATGGTGCATTTAATCCTTTGTAAATGATTCCGTGAATTCTCACCAATGGTGCGGATGACGATTTGACTTATAATTCAAATATTATTTGCTTGGGAGAAATATCATTCAGAAATGATCCTACTAAATAGTTTTAAAAACTCCACAGAAGTAGAAAACAACATGTAGGCACATTTAAAGTGAGCCAAGTACTATATATACTCTTAACTTTAAAACAGTGAAGCCTGTGGTAAGTGATTGCCCAAGTTATAATGAGTCCAACAAGCTCATTCTTGTGTGATTTCTAAAGCCAAATTCATATCTGAATAGTAATAGGGATACTTTCTGGTAAATTGAATTTGCTGGGTGGACATGATGCAAATGATAACCTATCTTGACATAAACAGCTTTTTAGGGTACAGAAAATATGAGCAATTGAAATTCCCGAGAGAAAGGCACACCTCCTCTGCAGAACATATTTATAAATTATTCATAATGATTTGGGCAAGTGAAAATTTATGGGAAGCTCTCTATAGTCACAATATGTAATAGTAATAATTATATGTTTTAACTTTTAAAATTATACTGTAATAATCATAACTATATTAACAGTGAGGAAAATTTGAATGTTGTGTTAATTTTAAAACTTTCTTTTCTCATACCTTTTGCAACAGCATGGATGGAGTTGGAAAGCATTATGCTAAGCGAAATAAGCCAGGTGGTGAAAGACAAATACCATATGATCTCGCCTTTAACAGGAACCTAAACAACAAAACAAAGAAACAAGTAAAATATAACAAAAGACACTGAAATAGAGGACAGGTAGTCAGTGACCAGAGGGGAGAGGGGAGGGAATTTCAGGGGAGAAGGGAAGGGTTTACAGGAACAAATATAGAGGACACATGGACAAAATAGGGGGGTTGGAAAGGGGAGGGAGGAGGGGAGGAATGGGTGGGCGGGCTGGAATGGGAATAAAGGAGAGAAACTGTACTGAATAATCTAAAATAAAAAAATTAATATATACAGTGCAACAACTCAAAACAATATGCTGATTTATTCCACGAAGATAATTTCCAGGCTAACTGCGGTTTCTTTTACATCTCCAACAAGAGTAGGGAATGCGTGTGTGTGTTGGGGGTGGGAGAGATCTCCGAAAGTCCTGGAGATGAAAAGTTTGGGTTCACATCCAGAATAAAATTCAGTCTCAGTCTAAAAAAACAAAACAAAACAAAAAACAAACAAACAAAAAAAACCTTTCTATTCATTGGATATACCAAACCTAAATATTTTAATTTTATCTCAATGGAAATATTATTTATTATTATTACTGTTATTATTATTACTATGGTGCTTTCCTGGTCCTCTCTAGCCTACTTACTGGGGTGCAAATTTAGGCATTGTAGTTCCTAGAACTTGGTAGCCCATTCCATTTACTCAGAAAAAGAGCAGGTGGCAGAATACATAATGGTAAATGTTATACATTTAAAATAATTATTTTTAAAGAAGCTGTAATAAAAAAAACTAAGTAGCAAAAACAAAAATGGAATATTAAACATTTGTTTTTATACACATTGGATTGTTCTCCCCTGCCACTAACTTACAAAATATCTTGATTTGCAATGAAACCCAATCTGTACTGAAAGGCAATGTAACTGACCGCTGATTCAGGAATATTTCTTTTATTCACAGGTTATGCTCTTTCCTGGTTTGCAAATATCAAAACTCCCTTTGTTGGAATCTGATAGAGTTGGTAGGAATTTTGGAGCTGGTACAATCCTATTTACACTGATGGGGCCGTTCCTGACTGCTGACTCTTTTTTGTTGGTTTAAGTATTTTTACTTCTCTGGATTATGTCCACAGGTAACAGGAAATCAGTGTTTCAAAGGAAAACTCGATCACATTGCAAGATAACACATATATCCTAACCGAGAGCGTGAGCGCCCCGAGGCTCGATGCTGCTGCCAAAAGTACATATTTTTTTGATTGGTAACTGCCAGATGACGCTTCATCAAATATAAATGCGAGAAAGACTCCGAGAGCTCCATAAAAACCTTCTGCCAGTCAGTCTAGGAGGATAAGAGTGAGATCCTGTTAAGAAGGGCAGGAGATGGCTTTCGGGGTTTCAGTATTAATCTATCTCTTATTCAATGGTAGGTAATATCTTTTTGTTTTGTTAATTTTGTATTAGTGTAAAATGTGAATAAGATTTGTTTTCTCTGAATTAGTGAGAAGTTGGTTTTTAATAGTTGTTCTTTATGACAAAGATTAGAGCAGGGAATCTGTGAATTAATTTAGTTTCTTAGGTAATGTATGTAACTCTCCTAATACATTGAGACACCTCTTTTTTTTAAGATCTTTAAAATATTTACTTTATAAAACCAAAGAGTAGTTAATACATTTTAACTACTATGAGTATATCATAGCATCCTTGTGATTGAATCATTATATAAATATTTTCTCTTAAATATTACTGTGTTTCTATTTTCTATAATGGACTAGGTATAGATGAGAACCTCAGGGAATTGCTGTAGTCAGTTTATAGATTTCAAATGTAAATGAGTTAAAAATCAAACACAAATGGGAATAAATAGAATAACTTTTAATCTGTTGCTTATACATAGAAGGAGGCTCACCTGCTAAAGATGCTTTCTTCCTCTTCACCCAGCAATGGCGGCACTAACAGAAGAGGTGGCCTTGAATGGAACACTCAGAATCACAATCCAGCAAAGCAATTGGACAGTTAACAAAACGAAAGGTATTTTCTTTGCATTTTTGTATTTCAAGTGACTTATTTTTAATTGTTGATAGAAATTTGGATCGTGATAAGAGAAACACTGGAAAATTTTAATACATATTTTATGATTAGAGAATCAACTCTTTCAGTTGGAAGTAACAGGTAAATGGGGTCTGCAAAGAATTGGCTTTTTAAAGGGAGGAAGTGAAGCAAATGATAGAATTTTCTGCCTGATTCCTGCTTGCTCCCCATACCCCACACATGTCCAGAGGCAGTCTGTCACCACTTGGGCATCATGTTTTGATCTCTGACTATGAGCTTTGCAACCAAAGAAGTTATGGCTACAAGATGAAACCTTAATTAATGCCCTCTCGTCTTTGGAAATATCTTTTTTCTTGTTTCTTTCAGGGGGTTTGTGTTGTTGTTTTAGTATAGGCTATATTTCCTAACTACTCTACCCAATTTTTAATGGTGATAATAGGTTTTCTTCATTATATTATTATTTTTATTTGAGTAGCTTCCTGCTGCTGTTGAGCATCAGCATATTTTCAAATTTGTTTGAACTCTCAGAGATGAACTTGGGAAGCTTGTTGTTACCTGCCAAGACCTGTGTACTGGGCGGTTATAATTCTCACGCAAATCACATACTGCCCCCTGATGTGGAGACTGGTGATGTGACACAGGTTGGAAGAAATACCATATCTTGCTCTCAGAGCCAGACAAATAAAAAAAGATTAAGTCAAATATTTTTCTTAATATGAAAGATAGTAATAATTAAGAATTCTTCATTTTGCCAAAAATTTTAAATTTTAAAAAAGGTATTCAAAATATTTTTGCCCATTTGAGTTTTTTAATATCTATCAGTTTGCAAGCCAAAATCAGCACAGGGTTTAGAATAACTTTGATGTCTTCATGTGTTCTGAGCCTTTGAACAAAAAGGAGAAGAAATACCTTCATTAGAGGTTAATACTGCAGAAAATTAAAGTGCATGTGCTCTCAGTGAGTTCATAACAGCATGCCCAGACCACCTCTGTTCTTCCTCAATAGGGAGCTGCAACATTCTCCAAGTTACAGGTATTAATAATGGGAAAAGCAATTAAATATACCATCTCTCTTGTTTTCACTTGCTTTCTTGATGGAAAACTTAAGTTTTTCCTTGCTTTTTATATAACTTAAAATCTGAATCTAGTATTTTAGGAAATTTTAAAATGTTATATATAACTAATATTCTTCTTCTTAGGGGAAAGATGAATCTCTGTAACATACCCTTTCTTTGGGAATGTCTTCTTTCAGTTCTTACATTTTCTAGCAAATCTTAATTTGCTTGTGTCTTAAAGTAGAAAGAACCTAGCCCAGTTTATAATGGAAAATTCTCACTGCTTCAGAATTAATTATTAAAATGAGAAATTAGATTCATGAACCCATATTCAACAAAATGAATGTGAATTTTAAAGTACGGTGGGTTCTCAGTCAAAAGGGGGTTCTACAATGCAGGATCTTGTTGGTGCCTTGGTACTTAGAGATTTAGTATTTTCAATATAAAAAAGTTTGCTTTTTGGATGTGAACAAATAAATGGGAGTTTTTAATCTCAGTAAGACAAATATGGTGTAACATAATAACTAAGGATGAGGAGCTATTCATGACATATTTATTCACAATGACAAAATAAAATGCCACAATCTATTTGAGAAAAATTTAAGTATCAGCAATTAAAGTGTACCAAAGAGAACTCAGTTATACAGTTTTATTGCTGTTATTCCCACTGCATAAACCCCAAGGATGATATAGGTATATGTCCATAGTACATCAGGGAATGAAGAATATGCATCCTCAAATGCGTACATTTTGCCACAACACAGCTTCCCAAAGGGAAGCTTCTCATAAAGAGGCTTCTGGACACTGGAACATAAAAGTTCTGTCAAGTGTGGTGACTTGTATAGTATAAGAGCTAGAAATCAAAACCCAGGTGTTTAAATTCAAATTCTAAGGCTTTTCCCATTATTTCATAATGTCTCTTAAACAAGTGAAATTTCTAAATGATATTTGAAAGTATTGTCTTAACCATGTTAAGCCTGAGCCATAAGTTGTTTCCAGCTTCTTGTATAGGTCATAACCATACCTCTTCTGAAATCAGGTAGAGAAAATGTTCCCTTTTCAATTAGCTGCTTGTGGTAGTCCACACAAGAGGGAATTCTCATCTCTCACCCCTCTGGGAGAAGAGAAGAGAAATCAGTTTATTATCTCCCAATTATAAATCCAAATCTTCCTAAGTGCTGACTCCTTAGGTGTGAAGGGGAGAATGAAAAAATTATGTGAGATCTTATAATACTTATTAGCATTCAGGCATACATTTGGGAAGCCTTGCTCAAGGTAGCTTGCTAAAATTCTATTTGATGCTGCCCCCTTTTGGCAAGCTTGTCTCGTATAGCTTATTATATGTAGCTTCTAAAGAAGGGAACAATCATCAATTTACCTCCACTCTCTAATTAGTTAATGATATGCCTAGGTACTCTTAAACTAACCTTTGTGAATATAACTTGCCAAGGGAATGAATCAATACTTCTATGGACAGAGCACTCAAAGAATATTCTTACAATTAAAGGTCCCTTTAACATATTACAAATCTGTTATAATTTGTGAGCCACTTTATCTGTTAATATTGCTTCTTCTTTTCCTATCTGACTACCTAGAAGGACCTATAGCCTTGAAGTTCTCGCATTCTTGCCTGGAAGACCACAACAGTTACTGCATCAATGGTGCATGTGCCTTCCATCATGAGCTGAAGGAAGCCATCTGCAGGTAATGGCAAAGAGCTTTCCAAGTCCTAGAGAGGGAGCAGGTGAACGTGTGCCTCTGGTGTTCCACATAGTACATTTCCACACACCTCTACTTTGTGAAGCAAAAAGGGTACATGATCTGGTCATGACTCACCAATCCTCTTTGTAGTAGAGCATCTAAGGAGTCTTTTTCTAAGCTACCTAATCCGCATTACTCAAAAATGTGGTTCCCAGATTAGCAGCATCTGTGTTACCTGGGAGTTTGTTAGAAATGCAGAAGCTTATGCTCCACTTCAAAACTACTGAATCCATGTCAGCATTTTCACATCATGAAAATATGATCATAGGGTGAAACAAAACAGGTTATGTTAAAAACATTTCAAGAATATAAACTTCTACAGCAACTAAGATACTATTTTCATGATCATCGATTTGCTCAGTATTTTCCTATGAAAGAGCAAATGACCTTCTAGATCAAGGCATTCAAGCACATGCACTACCTTCCCTTTCTACCAATAAGGAAAGTTGCATTGATATGGGGCCTTAATGAAATGATTATTACAAAATACATAGCTTCTTCAATACTGTAACAAATTGGCTTTCATTTGGCATTTGGCCCTTTAATTTAAATTGCATACTTTCCATTGAAATTGTGTCATTCTTGGAAATTGGTTTTTTCTTTGTATTTCTATCATCATGAGTTTTAAAATTATTCATTTTCTTTTTGTGAAGGTGTTTTACTGGTTATACTGGAGAAAGGTGTGAGCATTTGACGTTAACTTCCTATGCTGTGGATTCTTATGAAAAATACATTGCAGTTGGGATTGGCGTTGGATTATTATTAAGTGGTTTTCTTGCTATTTTTTACTGCTACATAAGAAAGAGGTATGGAAAAAAACAAAATAAAACATCACTGGGTATTTCTTCATTTGAAAATTATTTATTGAGCCCCTACACTGTATTAGGCATTGACGTGTATAGTTTTTAAGTGAAAATATGGCTGCAAATCTGTCAAGCTCCTACATATTTGTTTTGATGTTTTTTCTCATAAACCTAGACCAGCAGTAAAAATTTACCTATAGTTGCTATAAGTTCCAATTTGCAATTTCCCTCCATCTTCACCCCTGTCTGCCCACATATAAATGAGGAGGACAATATACTCCACAAGGGTGGAGATTAAGTGTCTTTCATTCACAATTATGTATTCAGTGCCAAATACAATGCCTGGCACACTATAGACACTCAGTAAATATTTGTTAAATGAAGAAATCAAGAAATGAGTATTAAATGAATGAAAATGTGTGACAAACATAGACCATTTACTTCCCAGTAACTAATTGAGGGTATATTCACCAGGTACTATCTACTGCTAGAAGTTTAAGAAGATAAGCTTAGTCCACTAAGTATAAAGCACCTGTGTATTAATTCTTATTTCTGATGTATCCACACTGGCCATTCTTTTCCTTAAATCCATATAACTAGGGAAAATCAAAAAATAATGTGAGATAAATTAAAGAAAAAGTATAAATATATTTCCTTTGCTATACTCTATTAATTAAGTTGTCATTTTTAAAAATGGCCAAGATTGTCAAAGTAAGAAAAATTTTGGTTGCTTAATAATTATATGTTAGAGAGAATAAAATCTGTTATACCAAATGCAGATTAATTGATATAAAATTTGTTATATCAACTGATATTAATAGGTCAATTTCTTAAAAAAAAACAAAAAGGAAAGAAAAATAGTAGACCTTTTAATGTTAAAAAGATAGTTATCTTCCCTAACCAGTATGGCTTAGTTGGTTGGAGTATCATCAGTAAACTTGAAATGTCACTGGTTCGACTCCCAGTCAAGGCACATACCTGGGTTGCAGGTTCAATCCTTGGTTGGGGCACGTGTAAGAGGCAACGAATCAGTGTTTCTCTAACATCCTCACATCGATGTTTCTCCCCCACACCCTCTCCCTCCTTTCCCCTCTCTCTAAAAATCTATAAGCATGTCCTCTGGCAAGGATTAAAAAAAAACAGAATTATCTGAGGTCAGGTTCCCTAGAAGCAGAACATAAAGCAAAGGTTCTTGTGCGAGTGTTTGGTGAAGGGACACCCTGGGATGAAACCTGTAATGAAGTAAGAAATGCTAGGTCAGAGGAAGAAGGTAAGAAAAGGTGTGGTATTAGCTGAAGTGGAGCTTAATCTGCTTGATTCCCAGGGCAGATCTTGAACATGAATGGCATTACAGACCTATCCCCCAAAACATGAAGGGTCTTGGTTTGGTGCCCTGGGTCATCAAGCACGGGTGGCAGGATGTCCCTGGCAGGGTAGTGGGCACAGGCCAGGAATCATCAGGCAAATTTCTCTGTCATCCCAGGGCAGTGCTCTGGGGAAGGATGCTGCTGTGGGCCTGGTAACACCCATAGCCTCTGGGATTGGATCTACCATTGAGCAAAAGGGATCTGGGGGACCAACAACAACTGCTACACAAGAACATTTATATAATCCTTGATACGCTATACAAATAGCAAATTCATATGGAAATCAATACTCTGTTTCAGGTGTCCAAAATTGAAATCCCCCTACAACATCTGTTCCAGAGGAAGACCACTGTGAGGCCTTCATAAGAAATTTTTCTGAGGCATATGTAAAAATGAGTGGATCCAAAATTAAAATTTTCAAATGAAGCAACAAAACTTCCCAAGCTGACTAGACTTGAAAATAACAAAAGCTGGGATCATGATGAAATGAGAGAATAAATTTCAACATTGGTCTTCAGACTTTGTCATTGTTATGGTGCCGTGGGAGCCAATGGAACAAGCCTACAGTGACAGAAGTCAAGTTCATAGTACTACTCTGGGCCTGTTGCTGTTGTTGTATGGCTGTGGTTCGTAGTGCAGTCAGACTGAGTTTCATGCTTCTGACCATGTCAGATGTGAGTTTTCATGGGAATAACTGCTAACCTTGCAGCAAGCTAAAGCAATGTCAGTCTTGGGTTCTTCATGTGCTTGCTAGCAGTAGTTTGGACCACACCTCTCAACGGACCCAATCCCAAACATGCTGCTTTCATAGTATCTAAAAAATGTGATGCCAACTCTTCAGATGAGATCAGTGTTTAGCACCTTCAGTGAAACAAATATGTGCCTGGAGTCTAAATCAGAGACAAGAAAATGGAATTCCGAGGCAAACATACATCATACCAGCTTGTGACAACACCATAGAGACTTTATCTGTGAAATATGAAATAAGCTAAAGAATTTCTGAAGACTGAAAGCTCTCTGGATATGGAACATTTCTGTTCTCTGCATGGGCTATAAAACGTTGTGTTCGACTCATCGGTCCCCTAATGCTTACATGTTCATCACTTCCTCCTCTTGTTAGTGGAATTACCTGGTGACTATCCATTTGGACTGAAATTCTAAAATTCTACTAATAAATGAAATTCTGCAACTGACCCTGAAAAAGAAGCAAAAATTGAACCCAGGAATTTTTTCATCAGCCAACACCATGTGGAAATTTCCGTTACCATTTCTGAATGCTTAATAGCAGATTTGCACATAGGGAGAGAAAATGGGACAATGGTAGAAATAACTATATCGGAATTAGGGCCCTTTGTCTTCAATCATATTTCTTCTGTGTAATTAGAATAATCTTGGGCTGGATGGCTGATATCTTTGAGCTTTGGTTTCATTTTCTACAAGGCCCTCCTAGCTCTAAACTTTGGCGGCAGGAGAAGAAAGCAATCTTTCCTTATCTGTGCTGACAGTGGGATATTCTCAACCCCTACCTCTAGAGCCAAAACACACCACTGGCTGCCATCTTCAGTGCATATTTTAGTGTTTGTTTTGTAAAATAATGATTTAAAATTTGTTTTTAAAGGAAGCAAGACATAAACTTTAAAAATAGTATCTACAATTCTTCTTTTACATTCAATCTAAAACTCCGGACTTTTTTTCATGGTGATGTTGAGAAGCAAAACAATTCTGATCATGAGATGGGTGAAAACAGGATCAAAATGAACATTCTTACAACGATTGCCTCATATCAGGCCTTTTGTTTGTATTAAATTATGACTTTTCATTCACTCTTAAACAAAACTTTACATTCTGCTTTCCTTTGAGTAGAAGGTGTTTCACTTGCTTTGTTTTGCCTTCAGAAGGAATTTGAGGCGGGTGAGTTGCGTGTCAGCGCTTCCCGCCTGTCCTCACAAAGTATGTAAAGGTTACATCACACCAAGGAGTGGGGAGGCGAAGGTTCCTCCCAGTGACGCCAGCAACCACACCTACAAAGCTACGCTCTCTCTGAGCATTTCACAAAGGTGTTAAAAAGCTGGGGAGAGTCCAGGAAGAAACAATAAAGCTTAATGAAGGACTGCCTCCTGATGAAAGAGAAATTAATGCTGGAGCCTGAAGAGGCAATGACTTAAAAGTTATAAATATTTCTCAATTTTAAACACCATATAGTTGAAATTAAACAACATTAACCAAAAATTTAAATTCCCAGATTTCCAAACAGAAAAGTATGCCAAGACAAAAAACATCAGAGATTAAATTTTTTTCACCTGTGGACAGTAGCCATTAACAGTATAAAATCCACCCTGGGAGACGACAGGGAGGTAGAGTGTGGCCCCTGAGAAGCCATCTGTGTGCGGCCTGTCACACACGGTCCTGTGACCCCACAGCCCCTGCAGTTAAATTTGGAGGAAGGCACCTCTGGCACTCCGATGGAGCTAGAGCCACATCTGGCAATATTTATGTATGCAAGCAGGACTTCAGTGAAAAAAGGCATAAATACAAGATGTTCTGCCTTTTTTTTCACTTTTTATTTTCTTCCTATGTGCAATAAGACCCTGAAAGGGTAGACACCAGGGAAGCCCTGGCATCAGAACTGTATTTTCAGCTATCACTCTATGGATCATTAGGTGGGTGGGTCAGTTTAGAAAAAAATGAGAACATGCTTCTGCCATTTTTGACAAAATCGAACTGGCCAAGGGGTTCATCAATGTCTTCCATTTCAATTTTGTCTTCTTCCTGAGTCAGTCCTTCTTTTTTGAGAATACATTCCAGGATATCCATGTTGATGAGTTAGCATTTTGAAGCATGATGGTGTGGGGGCAAATGTTTTAATTCCAGTCACACTTGAGCCAGTAAATTTATAAAAAGGGAATTATAGTTGTTTGTTATTGTATCTTCTTTCCCAAAATTAGTTTTTTTGATATAATTATGTTTTTATAACGTTTGAGGTGAATGAAATGATGACATAATCTATCATTTAGTGTTTCCTGGAACCATACAAGTATAATCCTTTAATTTTGAAATGTCCTTTTTGGTGACATCGAGATGATTTTTATTCATTGAATATAATTGAAAGAAGTCTTAAGAAAACCACAAGGCAAACCCTAGCAATGTAAGCTTTTAATGTTGAACAGAAAAACAATCCCTCTCTGCAGAAGACCATGAGCGAGCCCCCTAAATCTGTGAATTACACGCAGTGACACACGGTGTGCGGTGTGATGTGAATACTAGTGTCCTGCAGCTCACGCTCGTGAAGAAGGTTACCAGCATGTCTGTTGCGAAATACCTCTCTTTCTGGCCCATCATGGCTGCATGACATCAGGATACTAGCATCTGCCAAGGTGAACTGGAAGTGTTGAAATCCAATTTGTCAGAGTCTGGCACTGCTAATCTGGGTGAGTCCACATTTCTGTCCAAACCTTTGGCAGAGTTCTCTTCAGTAGCACATTCAAAAGCATGTCTTCCAAACTGAGCTCTAAATTTCTGTTAATTATTCAATCAATGAATGTACAGTTCAGAGTTAAAGAGCCTAAGCAAATAATTTCCTAAAAATTCAAAGGCTAGGCCCCTTGAGAATATCCACCTGAATAAATGTGTTTCCTCATTATATTTCACCTCTCTGCCAAAAATCAACATGATGGATGTTCCAGATTGTGGGCAACACCCCCAGCTTCCAAAAAGATATCTCATAAAGATTAGGAATGTTATTAATGTGGTAAGGAGGAGAATTGAATTGTTTAGTTAGGGGTTATCTATATACTCCATGTCTTATCTTTGTAATTTGTATGTCTCAGATATTATTGGAACATAAATCATTTTGATTGAAATTAGGTGGATACCACAGTCAAACAAGTATTGAACTCACCATGCTTTTGATCTTTAAGAGGATGTTAATTGGGCCTCACATCTTTCTGGAAAGAATGGTATCTCTAGATTTTTTAAATCTCACAAAAAATATTGATTTATTATTAAGTCCCTTTACAGATCAAGATGAAGCAATTGTGTAATATAGTTACCATTGGTGAGCACTCATGATGTTTGATAAGCATTATTAGCCTTATTTTAATTAATCCACACCTGTGTATAATTGAGGCGTAGAGAAGGCAATCCAGTTTTTTAAGGTGACATAGGCTTTAAGTGCAGAGCCTAGACCTGAACCAGGTAAATCTGATGCCAAGTTCTCTCATCTAAACTCTATATGGTAAGAATTTGTAATATTTTATAGAAAATATTAGTGTTGGAGTTACCGTATTTTTCAAACTATAAGATGTACGTTTTTTCCCCAAAATTTGGGAAGAATAATGGTTGTTAATGCTGCTGCTGAGTTCTGTTTACAGTTACATTGGTGAGATATTATGTTATTTATGTTATTAAATATTTTACCACAATTTTTGCTTCAAAAATTTTTTTTTCTATTTTCCTCCTCTAAAACCTAAGTGTGACTTATGGTCTGAAAAATACGGTAATTTCTTGATGAGTTTAGAGCAATACCCAAGTGATTTATATGCAATAGACATATAAAATAATATAAAATTTATCAAATAATAAGTTTTATCCTGGATCAACCACAAAATCCCCTGCTGTCACCTGCAGATTATTAAGATATGCATACCATCCTTAGGGTGGGGCCAGAGCAGGCCTCAAGTACCTGCTGACATTTGAATGAACAGGCTGCAGAGACTCTGTAGACTGGTTGATCCTCAGGACTCTGAGTACACGAAGGTCAGTTGGGAATATTTGACCCCTGCCTGAGAACAAGGGTTCTCTGGCACTGATGTTACCCTGACTGGGACATGTCTGGCTCAATTTGGTGATGGGATGAATGGTTGTCACATTTACAGTAAAGTCTCATCAACGGCCTTTCTAGTACATCACCCCCAATCTTACCCCTAGCCCCACATACATTACGAAATCTGTGCAATGGATAAATACCTTAATGACTTGTGATCTTATCTGGCTGTGTGATCATGTAACTTTGCTGGGACCCCTTGAACATGACATTGTTGTCTGTTAAGTGAAATTAGACTCTAAAGATGAGCTCCACATTCCTTTCCGGGTTGGAAATTGTATGTTAAAAACGTGCAGTGGTGGTGGGAAAAGGGAGACAACTGTATTCGAACATCAGTAAAACAAACAAACAAACAAGCAAACAAAAAACGTGCAGCCTAGAAGGCAGATCCAGCCCACAGACGTATTTATTTTGGTTTCCATGGTGTTTGTTTTAAATTAAGACTATATCTAAATATCGGGATGTTTTGCTGTGAACATTTAGCTCTTCTAGCTTCTTTTGAAACCTGGAATTAGACAGCCCTGGCCCTTTATTCGTACACAGCTTTGGTTGGAAGGAGTGTGTCCTGGACACCCACCCCGTTTCTGTCACTATACTAAACGGTCAGGGTTCCTATGGGCCTTTAAGTCTGCATCCTCTCTGTTCTTTGACTAGATTTAATTTAAGACGGTGCCCCATCTAAATTCCTGAGTCCGGTCATCAAGGTGCCTGTAGAGGGCCTTGTTGGACTACAAACTGCACAAGGCCCGGGGAGATCCCCGGATGGGTTGCGCAGGAATGTGCTCTTTAGGAGAACCCACGTTCACCTGGAAGCTGGCAGGGCGGCCTCCGGTGACTCAGACACTGGCCCGCCCACGCCCTCAGTCACTCGGCCACGATCCATGCCAGATTTGTTTTCTCAGTGTTCATCCCTACTTATATTACCTCCCTGCCCAAAAGCTGATGCTGACTTCCCATTGTGTGCCCTGTTTGGGAGAGACTCCTCTCCAAGTTGGTGGGCTTTCCCCCAGGAGGCTCAGTGGGTCTCCTGTCTCAGTGCTCCTTAGGCAGATGCCACAGGTTCTATCAGTGTGTTGGGATCTGGGCTCTTTCCTCCATATTTATTACCCTCCTTCATCTCTGTGGGCCAGAGATAATTTTTTTTAATGCTACCTCTTCCTTGGGGAATTATCTTATTTACAAATGTCACCTTTCTCTCCTTTGAACCATTAAAAAAAAAACAAACAAAAGCTCAAATTGTGCTTACATCGTCTTGTATTATAATGATTTATGTTCTTGGCTAAGTTCCAGTGGTAGTAATGTTAATAATGGACTTCTTTCATTAAGTTATACCATAGACTGGGCACAGTGTTAAGTGATTTATATACAGCATCTCATTCAATCCTTGGAGACAGCCAGGAGAAAGTTTTATTAGGGAGCTGTGGTGAAGAGTGGTTAAGGAGGCAATTCTTTGGAATTTAACAGACTGAGGCTTCCATCCCAGCTCCACCCTTACTGGCCATTCTACTTTGGTCAAGTTTCTTAACTTTTCGAAGCCTGAACTGTGTTATTTGTAGAAAGGGAATAATATTTATCTTTGGAGTGTTCTGAGGGTAAAAGTAAGTTGTTGATAAACACTATTTTATTATGACTGCCTTCCATGTCACAGATTAGGAAACTAAAATTTGTGAAGTTTAAGTAACTTGTTCAATGGCATGCAGCTAGTAAGAAGCAGAGCCTCAACTTGACCCTGAGGCTGTCCAGTTCCAAGGCATGCTTCGCTCAGCACAGTGCTGTAGCTATGGCTGTTGCTTGGTCGATGTTATTTGAAGCAAGATCCTCTGATTTTTTGAACCACAATTGTTTATTAGTTCTGTGATGGAGAATAAATTATTTAACTCCTTTAAATATCAGTAGCCTGTTATACAATGGAGATAATAATTACACTTAACCCACAGGATCATTTTAGGAATAAGTTAAATTAGATAGCTAATGTATGCAAAATATCTAGTATACATCAATAAATATTCCTTATAATTAGTAAATAGTTGAAACTATGTTGAAGCTCTTACTAGGCTCTTATTGACACTAAATACAGTCAGTTTTATTACAACATGAGATGGGTTCCTAAAAATCATCACTTTGCCAAATCGAGCAATAAAACCACAGGACTCATGGGAAAACTAGGGCTAAGGGATATAATACTCAACAACTTTGTCAATGACATATGAAAACATTTTGCTATGTAGCACAGTTTTATACATTTAAAATGGTTAATAAATAAGTAAATATGCATAAGTTGACATGGTACTTTGTCTTGGAAAACACCTGAAGTTTGCTTGTGGATGTCAGTGTCGGAGGATTGTAGCTTGTGAATCATTGTCAAGTGATGGAGGGAGAGTTACAGAAATTGCATGGAAAGTTGCAACAGCAGCTGTAGGTGAGTGTAGCTCATGACACAAATGTGAACCAAGTTATCTGGTGTACATTTCAGATTTGTGCATGAGTGTGTGTTTTATGCGGCTCAGCTCAACAGCTTTCTGCATTTATCTAGCCAATCTATTAGATGAAATCATGCATAAGCAAACACAAAATGCTCAAACTGTTCCTTTATGTTGGAATAAATTCATGTTTTCAAAATAAGCCTTAAGATAGAACGGACTGTACCTTGAGACTATCACAACCACTGTCTCTCAACCTAAGCCTTAATTATAATTATTAAGCACTTCAATTATTCTGATTATATTAGGTGCTCAAGAGCTTGGAGACCAGGAGTTATGATTACCCTCATTTCCCCACCTAAATTTCAACAGAGTATTAAGGACTTAACTCCAAAGCCTCATGTCACTGTGCATTCAAATTCTCTCAGACAAACTCATCATAGTGTTGCTCTTTTCCTTTGTCAAGCTGCAAATAGTCAGAAAACCTCGTGACTGTATTTTCTTCCCAAATTAATTATCGCTCTATGAAGAGTTCCAGTTCTTCTTCCTTTCATCTTCACTTACTCCTTTTCCCTTTTTTATTACTCTCTGAGTAAACTATTACTTTTATTCAAAATTGTTTATATGATGTGGAAGAAAAAAGAGTTTGGCTTCCTTCAACCGTCTGATATCAGACAATAAATTATGCCAAGTGGCAGACCTTCCAGAAGAAAGAAAATTGCTTAAGAATTTCAAACATTTACTAGAAAGAAAGCATCATTAAGCAAAGGAAGTCTGTAAGAAAGACTCAGACTTGGTATCTATTAGGGCTCCCTGCTAGAGCCTATCATTACTGTCTTGGTTCAGGCTGATCTAGGTGGTCTGGGCAAGCAGGTGTGTCCACAAATTGGTGCTAAGGTTCAGTCCATTTACATGAAAGACTAGAGAGCCTCCTGTGAATGAGCACACTTTCTGATACTTCTCAAACTTGATCCAAATTGGATTACTCTCCAGTGGTTTGTGGTTGCATAGCTAGGGAAATATATGTATGGCACGTAGTAAAATACAGTAAATATTTGTTTGCCTGTCTTTCCAGCACCCCATCCCCTTCTATTGTAAAAACAGCACCCAGTTTTGCTCTGAGATACAATTCTCCTTCACCTTCATTACATCTAGTCTAGGTATGCATCCCTCATGTCCAGTCCCAGGGTCAATCAGAACATTCCCTCATGCCTGGTACTAGGGTTACCTAAGGCATACAACTTAATCCAGATCGATGAAAATTAGTCCTGAGATTTTTATTGGAATTCTTTGGGGGAAAATGTTCTATTTCAGATTGCATTGCTCAGTTAATAAGATGAAGTCTTAGATTTTTTTCCTAAAGGTCATTAGGGGAATCAACATTTTTCTACCCTGAAATTGCCCTTTGGGATATCAATTTTAATCTATTTATTAAGGAGCAAGACTCAAAGAGAACCTTAGAACTTCTTTCCTCTTCTGCTCAAGAGATTCAGACAGAAAAGCTTGGTTCAGGAAGAAGATCTTAGGATGTTCACCTTAGCCTAATTTGAATTACATATGGTAAATAAGAGGACTTCAAGCAGGTACATATTAGCTAGATACCCCCTGTATTCCATTGTTTCTGAGTTGCCCAGCACACATTTTCCTGGCATATATGTCTTGCTCTTCCTCCACTCCCTGTAAATCACCAATTCTCACTTCTGAAATCTAATAGACCCTCCCTCTCCTCTCTCTTTTCTCCATAAATGTCATAAATACCCAGTGTTGCCTCAGTGTCTTTGGAAGTTTCATGCTTACGTGAATACTGTGCACAGATATTAAACTCTGAGTTTTCTCCTGTTAATTTGGCAAGTAGTCCAGCTAGGAGAACTTAGAAGGTGGGAAGAAAAGTGTTAAGTATATTAGCCCCCAGAGTTTTGGCCAGCCAAGAAGGGGAATTGCCTGGCTGGGAACACTGGTAACTCCCTGGATTGCTGCAGATGGCAGGTCGTGGACGTCTGGCCACAGCCAGCAGAGGGGGTCAGCATTGTACTCTCTGAGCCTCTCTGATCTCTTATCTGCCCCACTCGATGGATATTAAAAGTGGCCAGAATCATTTTCTCTTTTCTATATTTAGATCTGCAGGAGAAAATATTTGTAATCTAGTTTCTTGGGCAAACATGACTCTGGTAAAAACTTGTTTTGAGTCTCTTGTTTTCATCCCATTCCTTCCAGAGATACTCTGTTATCTCTGACAGGTGGATGGTGCATGTGTATCTGGTGGGCAGCCAAATAGGCTGTGAAGTCGAGTGTAGGAAATCTCAAACCTTATGCTGGTTAAGGGTGGGGAAAGTGTGTGGGTCCCTGTGTCTGGGCACAGCTGTTGACAGACGGGGTTCCGCATTTTTCTTAGGCTGCCTCTGGGCGGAAACTGTTGGGTCTGTGAGGGCTGCAGCCTACTGCTCCTTCTAGAAGTCTTTTGCTTCCTAGTTAGGTCACGAAGGACTTACTGAGTTGAGTCGCTATTAAAATTCTACTGCCACTGGCCACATGATGAATATCTTGAATTGAGAAAATTTCTAAACTAAAAATGTTTTTAAAGAGTTTTCATATTGGTATCATTACTAGCCATTAAGACACCCTTAATAAGATGGAAGAACAGAAATTAGGACAAAAATCAAAGTCCTCTGAGACCCCTTCTATTTACCTTCAGTCAAGGATAAATGAAAAATCTTGCATCTTCTCTACAATTATTAATAATCCTGCATATGTGTATAATCTCTGTTTTTATATGTGTGATTGTATTTATATATGGTATGGTATTTTATACCTCTGGATGATATTACCAGTTTATAATATTTAATTGGCTTAAAAATTTAAATACTTCTATAAGTTAAGAAATATAGTAAGACTAACCAAAATGCTTTTCAGGATCACATGATCCAGGTAAATATTTGATATTAAAGTTGGTTTTGTTACCAGTTCAAGGTTTGTGTGCCTGACGCTTTAAAAAAAAAGTCAATATTCAAAATATCAGAGTTTGGGGTAAGGAGAGCTTTATTTATCAAGAAGTGGCCAGGAGAAGAAGATGGGGAGCCTTAGAAGTTCCTCAAATCCATTTTAGGAGATCCTTGAATTCTGGTGCATTTTATGTCAAGGGAAGGGAACAGGGGCAGGGCAAGAGGTGGGTGAGGACTGTAGACAGCTAGTCACCAACAGAATTCAAGTAAGAGCATGAAATTTCCAAATCTCTTTGTTCCTGGTGTGTCTATTGATCTCCACTGATCTCAGTCTGGTCTGGAGGTTCCTGTAAGGCAAGGATAAACAGTCATTATTTTGTTCATATTTTCATACCTCTTCAGGAAAGGTGCTTTCTGACATGGGGCTGTTCTTACAAAAACTCAAGCCTCCCACAGGAGTCCTCTAATTAGCTAACACGTCTACAGCAGGAGCTATTAGCACGAGCACCATGGGAGAAATGCAGGCTAGAACTGGACAGAGAGCAAATATGTTATAGTTTAAGTCTGGTTTGATTAAATAGACATGCCTTTCAGAGTTAACTTTGAAAATGGTATTTAGTTTTACTTGGGTTTATAAGAATAAGTTCATGTCATTTCTTCTACAAAATTTGTCAAGAAAATAGCTTGGGTAATCATCGATTTTGAAATCTCGTGAAGTTTTTAAGAACTAATAAATAGACACAACTGAAATAAAAGATTTCAGATAAAACTTTCTGTAATAACATATGTTATATGGTACATACATGTGTAAACATAGTTTCCCAAATATTTTTGGTAATTGTCTTCTCATTCTTTCCAAGATTTCTTATTAAACCCAATTAAGGCTCATAACCTATAACTATATTTTCTGGCAAAGTCCAAGTTAAGAATATAGAGCTTATAATTTTCTATTTCTATAAAAGACTAAGAATTTACTAACTTTAAACCACCAGTGAAGGGACTGCCAATGAATACTCGTACACGTCAACGAGACGAGAAAAGATGCCAGGAGGAAAATGCCACACAGACAACAATGATGGAGAGAGAAATCAGAGACATATGGTGGTAAATAGAAATAAATATTGAGTAGAGGTAAAAACTGACCTGGAGCAACATTTAGAAAAGATGTGGAACTTATAAAAACAAGGTGATTGGAGAAAAAAATTTAGGGTAAAAAATCTGTATTGTGCTTAGGTTCTCATCTTGTTCAAATAAAAGATGGATATTAAAGAGTGACCATGTTATAAAAATTAGAAAAGTTAATAATTAGTGTAAAGAATATGGTTAATCATTAATAATATTAAGTACTTATACCATAGGATAAATACTATGTATAACCTTTAAAATAGGAGAATAAGGAAAAATAACCAGAGAAAACTCTTTATACCTATAAAAAGCAAAAGGGAAAAATAAAAGATGGAAAGAAAAATCATGTTAAATAGAAACCAAAAAAAGATGGTAGTGATAAGTTGTGATAAGTGATATTATTACTTATAATAATTGTAAACAGTTGGAAATTTTGAAACTAGGATAAAAGTAACTTCTGGCATTCTGCCATAACTTTTAAGATTGCTTTCACTAACAATATACTAAATTAGATAGTAAGAGAAATATGTATAATGTAAATATGGTTTTAATAGTATTGTATATAACATTCAGTAAAGGAAGCAAAAAACTTGGAGGTCAAAGACAAGTATCTGATTCTTTACTACTGGGTTCAAGCCCTGGGTCCTTCTGCTTTAGCTTTTTTTTTTCTTAACTATAAAATAATAATAAATAAAAATAATAATAATAACAGTTATAGCTTTGTAATAAGGGTTTGTAAGAATGAAATCTGTATTAGTTTTTCCTAGAGCTTCCATAACAAAATATCACAGATTGGATGGCTTAAACAATAAGCCATCATGGTTCTACAGGCTGGGATGTCTAAGATTAGGATGTTGGAAGATTCACTTTCTTCTGAGGCCTTTCTCTGGACTTGCCTCCCTGCCATGTCCTCCTGCGTTCTTTTCTTGTGCACATGCATGTACAAGGTCTCTTCAGAAGTATCCACCCATGTACTATGAAAAATAGAAACATTTATTGAAGAAGATACAAGGTACAACAAACATTGCACACAGGACAATGACACCTCAGTCCCTTGCAAAGTAGGCACCTTGGGACCTCACACAGTTCTCCCAATTGCCATCACCTGCCCCATTGTATTTCCCTGAATCTAACTGATGGTCTGAAATCTCTTCCCTTTCAAAGGTGATTTTAGTTTTGGGAAAAGCCAGAAGTCACAGGGTGCCAAATCTGGGCTATAGGGGACTGAGTCACCTGGGTGTCCTGATGTTTCACCATAAAACTCTGCACAAGGTATAATGCATGAGTGGGTGTGTTTTCATGATGAAGTTGCCAATCACCAGGTGCCCATAGCTCCAACCTTCTGAATCACTGAATAGTTTCTACAAAGGAATTTTTGCTTAATGCAAAATTTGATGCAGATTCGTTGCTCTACTCACTCAGTCATTTTGAATGCAACATCCACACAGTACATATGCTCACTCAACAGCATCTACTGTCCCCTACTGACTAGTACAGTGAAGTCATCATTGTTCACACATGCACATTCCAGTCCACTCTCCTTGGCTGCAAGACTACATCAATGTCACACAAGCTGTTCTCTTTGTATAACACTAGCTGGGCTTTTTCCAGACAGACCTCATATCTGACATCTCTATGTTTCCAAATTTCCTCTTCTTATAAGGACTCCAGTCAGGTTAAATTGGGCCCAATTTAATGGCCTCATTTTAACTGAATCACATGTTTAAAAACACTATCTTCAAATTTAGTCACATTCTGAGGTCCTAAGTGTTAGGACTTCAACACATGAATTTTAGAGTCCTAACACTAATTATTGTCCATCCTGTTTTAAATGATACTGTTTTAATCTTGATAGTGCAAAATCACCCTTATTCAAACTAGTGAAGTCAAAGCAATTAGTTTAACTGTTAGGGTTGGTAAAGCAGTAAAAGATTAAAAACATAGTAGGTCTGTAAATATATATAATTGTTTATACAATTTGTTATTTCTAATACCAGCAATAAAATCATGTTGTCTGAGACTAATGTTTAAATGAATAAATAATGTTATGAGTATTTGCAGCAAATATTAGTTGACCTGAAGTTTTACAGATAACTTCAGAATTTATAGATTAGTAAATCTTTCAGACTGGCTACAAGGTTACTATTATTTATGATAATTGTTATAACTTTAATAAAATGTGTACTTTCAAGAGCTCTCTACTCTTGATTTTATCTAATCTTGTTTAATAACTTAGCTGTATGCTTGAACAAATGAAACTGCAAATATACATATAGCTATTTAAAATTTGTGTAATGCTTTTCTCTGAAAAAAAATTTTTGAAGAAAACATGCTCAGGCTTATCAATCTTGTAGCATTTACAACATAAAATTGACACACATTCAGGAACAAAAACAAAGACAAATGTACACTTATAAATAAACAAAACTACAGAAAGATATCACATTAAATTATTTCTTTTCTCCTTCATGCTTGGATATGCAATAGTAGAACACAAACAACTAAAAGTAAAATTAATTCCTGCATGGTACCTGATAGTAAATACTCCTATTTTCTTCATTACTTATCCCCCCAAAGATTAGACACTCAAAAATATGCCCCATTCAACTCCCTTTTGTAAAAGACAAAGGTCCTACCCACTCTAAACTTGTGATTCATTTTCTATAATTAATATCCTACTGATAACATCAACTTTGCATATGTGAAAACATTGCTTAAATTGTCACAACAGTGCATACAACACAATCTACAGTGAGAAAATGTGTAAATTTTGTGTATTTTATAATAAATTTAAATGGCTCTTACTTACATATTGGCATATACCATTTATCTGTAATCTTAGTCGTGGACAAATGTTTCTTAGTTGGGGTGTGTGTGTGTGTGTGTGTGTGTGTGTGTGTGTATTTAAAGTGAATTGATACATCAGTTACTGGGCACTTTCTATGTGCCAGGGATTCTTTCACGCACTTTGAAAATGTGAAATTATTTCAACCTCAGAAGTATCCCTTGATGCATGTTTTGTTAACCACATTCTACAGATAGAACTAGGATTCAAACTTGTTAGACAACTTCAAGCTACTAAATGTGGGGCTGGACTTCATGAATGAAGTTCTAAAATAGAGAAAATCACCATTAATCAATACCCCAAGAAGTTACCTAGTCAATTACCCTGTCTTGACAAAAGTGCTCTTAAAACATAGGGGGCAGCCTACCCCCCTAAAATTTTTGAGGACAAAACTCTGCATCAGTCCTCGGTGGCCCGTCCCAGTCTCCATTCTTAACTGCCAGAGTACCTCCCAGAAGCCACTTTCCCTAAGAATATCCCATGTGCCCTGTCTCAGCTGAAAGAGAGCAAGTGTGTTCACCACCACTCAAAATGGAAAGATGCTCTTTCTACATTACACACCTAATTTCTGTGGCTATTCTTACTTATCTGCTCAGCCCAGAAATTCCAACACAGACTCTTCAACGACTGTGTTCTCAGATTTTACCATGGGTTGCCAGGGCAAACCTGCCACCAAATCACAAGTTCAAGTAAACTCTGAGTCCATTTGGTACTTACATGAACTAACACTAATCCATGTTTTTATTTCAAATGGGAATGACTGAATTTGGCTTGATTTTATATTATTTTCACAATCTCTTTATGCTTACCCAGGCTATCTTAATTACCTATATAACTGAGTAATAAACAAGGAAATGAACAGAAATAATGGCATAAGTTTAAACACCTCAAAATTTCCACAAATAGGTAATTGAAAAAAAATAATGAGTTTTACTTATATTTGAGCATCATATGTCTATGATCATATCTATGACATAATTATTGCTCACTCTTAAGTAATAATAATAATAGCTATTACATAGGTTCTTTACACATTCCATGTTGACTTTGCTTCCAGTTACAAACAGTGGATTCTTTGGCACTTCTCTGAACGTTGCCTTTATCACGAATGTCTGATGTTACTGTACAATTCTATCAGCCGATTAAAATTAAAGGTCCTGTTTTGGGTATGAGAGAGACTCCAAGGAGAAAATGAGTCCACAGATAGAGTCTGAATAAACATAGTCTTCTGATTTTCAGCAGCAAAGTTGTTTCCTCTCAATGATTTTTAATACTTTTCTTTACAAATTGAAAATATTTAAGTTGAGTTTACTTGAGAAATATTGTTATGAAAAAGTTAATCTACTCCAAGTAAGAATGTAATTTCTGACTAACTTCTGTAGTTAAAAAAAATAATGTGATGGTCATCCAGTTCCAGCTTTGACATTTAAAGAGCTAGCCTTACAATAAGAAAACGCTGAACAAACTAAAATATGAACAAATTTCTCTTAGATCTATCAGAAAAATGAGGTCCCAGTGTAACATGGGGACATATGCCCTCAGGAAATGGGGAGAAGTCTGAACTGTGCATGTGTGGCTGGAGACTTGGCCCCTTTGCTAAACATGGCAGCTGGACGAGGGGCAAAGGCAAACATGGCCAACACTGGCCCTCACTGGTGGAAGGCTGGACACTCCCACTGGCTTTTGGCACACACGGGATTCTGGGGGAGGACTTTTGAAGTGGCTTTCTCCTCCCCCAGTGGGGGTCATGCCAGTGGACCTGCCAAGGGTGGCCAGTGCGGGCCTGTGAGCAGAGGCCTGGGGCACCAACTCCAAAAGATGCCTGAAGCTGGACAGAGACTGGGGACCAGCTAAGCCACCTACTTTTATGATACTTTTGGGTTGCAGCAGAGGTTCCTGGCACAACCTTGAACTGAGCTGGCAGAGGGTGACAGGGCGATTTTTCTTTGGGTGTCTTAGAGAGAATAGGCTTTGAGGGAGAAGCTTGCCATTATTGCCAAAGACCTTGGTGATAATAGTGAGCACTGTGAACAGATTTTTGTTCTTGTGTTATTTTCAGTTCTTGAATTATGTAGTAGTGGTTGTAATGACAAATATTTAAATAGTTATTTTTATGTCATACTCTGACTTTTCCTTTAGCCTTACTTTTGTTACCCCAATATTTTAGGCAAAAACTTGCCATTAAATGAAATATTCCTTTCTTTTCTACTGAACTTGATCTTTGGAGATTGTCCTGGTTGTCTACGAGTGGTAGGACACCTCCTCCACTGTTTGGGTTTGGTAGCAACAGGACAAACTGACACCCAAAATCTAGAGAGACAGATGAATTTGGAGAGTCACTGCTCAAATCTGCTTATCTGGATCAGAAGCCTCTGGCTCCATAAACTGGTAGAAACACTTAAACACTAATTTTTTAAAGGTTTTATTTATTATTTTTTTAGAGAGGGGAAGGGAGAGAGAAACAGAGAGAAACATCAGTGTGTGGTTGCCTCTCATGTGGCTCCTACTGGGGACCTGGCCCGCATCCTAGGCATGTGCCCTGACTGGGAATTGAACCTGCGACCCTTGAGTTCACAGCCCACACTCTATCCACTGAGCTACACCAGCCAGGGCTTTTAAACACTAATTTTGATGAATTGCTAAGTGTGGACTACTATGGGGAGTGAGAAACTCTTCAAAGCTATAATCTTAAAAGAATACCAATGTTTTAAGGGGTTTTACCTTCAGAAATTCGTTAGTTTCTAATAGAGGTCCAAGAAACTAATGGAGAGGAACCATAACCTACAATATATGCACAGAGCATTCTCTGTAGCCGAGGCCTATTTTCCATAGGAAATACTTGACCAGAGCCTTATTCCATCTGGAGGAATGGCATTTATCCCATTCCAGCCACCTCTACTTTTCTTAACTCATCTGAAGGAGGGAAAAAACAAGCCAAGGAACAGTTGCGAATTTCACACTCATTAAGAGGCATATTTAAATGTAATATAATAGCATACTTTCTTGTCACACACTTTACCACCAGGACAATGGCTTCTAATAAAATAAGAGTAGATTACAGCTAAAAGAGTGGCGAGATGTGCCAGCTGTCTGAGAATGAGTACTTAGGAAAGCCCAAAGTAATGAGGGAAAACAAACAAACAAACAACATAGACTCTAGAGGAATTTTAAACCTCTCACACCTACAATTGCAACAAAAATTCCATATAGCCCAACTCATAGCCAGATTAACATAATACTTACATTAAAATACATTAAAATCCTATAGACCTCAGTTTCTTTTACCTGATGCATCATGTCCAGCTTTCAAAACAAAAAAAATTAGAAGACATGCTGAAAGCCAATAAAAAAGACAAAGTAAGTTAACAGAGTTCAAATAGAACACAGATGGTAGAATTATTAGACAAGGAATTAAAAATAACTATGATTAGTATATTAAGAACCCTAATCAAAAAGTAGACAACCCACAAGAATAGATGGCTAATGTATACATAGAGGTGAATATTCTAAGAAAAACCAATAGGAAATACCAGAGATCATATAGGAAGCTAGGAGTTAGCAAAAGAGAAGGGAACGAGACTGGCTGGGCCTGAGTAAATCTGAAAGTCACACTTAATCAAGTTTAAGTCTAGAAGTTACAACTTCAGACACCCCAGGGGATAGCTGAATATCCACCAGAGGGATTTATGTCCCTCTACCACTGCTCCCCCTTACCCTGTAGAAAGGAAGGACCTCTGCTTACTTTTCAACCCCTGGAGGACAACTGGTCCACTCACCTGGACTATGAGGGGGTGGAATAATCAATGAAGGGAAAATTCCTTTGCTGAGTGCCCGTGCAGTAGAAACCACCATGGCCCACTACACGCCCACAAAGAGCCAGGAAAGAGATTAGTTAGTTTGAAAGAAAGTCTGCTCTTTCCCAAGCCCGAGATAATGTAATCAAAGCTTAACAAAGGCCTGAAGTTCGTTTGTTCTTTTATCGTTCATGCCTTTGCTCACTCATTTGCTCACTGGCTCACCATAGCAGCTGTGAGGGCCTGGCAGCTATGCAGGCCCACACATGGGCCCAAGTACAGTGCTGGTCATGGTCCAAGTGCAGCCTTAGCAGTGAACATGCAGATGGGGGAGTGAGCACAGAGAAGTTCTGCATTTCTGGGCCCTGGTCCTCCTGGGCTTGGTGAGGACAAGTGTGAACTTGCAGCCCCGGAGACTGGACTTACTCCACAGTGAGATGGAGCTGAACTATCTGGTCATGGACATGACATCAGGCATCTGGGGAAAGTCCTGTGTTTTTGCTCCAATAAACCTTACCACTATACCCTATCATCTTATGCATGGGTCCCTGAAATGCTTTTCTGGTGATTCTGTGGAGAAAATCTATTTTCACTGGCAACAAAATGAAGAATGCTTAGGATGGCCTCAAAAGTAGAAGGGACATAGCTGAAGAATGAATCAATGAACTTAAAGGTAAATATTTTGAAATGTTTCAAAAGCGAAATACAAGGAGAAAGAATAACAATAATAAAGAATAGAACAAAATTGCAAAAAGTATAATATGCATATAATCAGAATATCAGAAGGGAAAGAAGGAGAACAGGGCAGAAGGAATATTTGAAGTAATAGTGGCTGAGAATTTTCTAAAATTAATGACACCAAAGCACAGATCCAGGAAGCTCAGAGAATATCCAGTAGGATAAATAACACAATACTTACAACTATGCAAATTCTATACAAACTGAAAAAAAAAACTTACAAGAAACCAAAGAAGTGTGTTCCTGTGGAAGAATAAGAGTATAAATTACAGTGAATTTTTAACATCAATATAGTAGATTAATTTAATTAAAGCTGTAGAAGAAGAAACGACCACTTAGAATCCTCTATCCAGCAATATTATTCTTCAAAACTAAAGGAGAAATAAAGACTTTCTTAGAAAAACACAAACCGAGGGATGTCATTGCCAGAAGATTTGCCCTGTAAAAGGGGTTAAAAGCAGTTCTTCAGGAAGAAGGAATTTAACATAAGCAAAAATCTTGGATCTACATGAAGAAAGCAAAGGTACTGAAGATAGAATACATCAAGGTAAACGAAAATATTCTATTTTTGTTATTAATTGATCTAAAGGGTAACTTTAAAGTAATAATAATAACAGCCATGTATCGAGTGATGGTAACACGGATATGTGACATTATTGGCCTACCTATGTCATAACGTACTTGACCTACCTATGACGTGTATTATGTTATTTGAAGATGGATTTACCTTAGTTTAAAACATGTAGTTCAATCTCTAGAGCAACTGCTAAAATGGTTTTTTAAATACTATAGTTTATATACTAACGAAGGAAATGAAGTGAAATAATATAAAATGCTCAGTGAAAACCACAGAAGGCAGAAAACCAGAAGCCAAAAAATAGAAACAAGAAACAAATTCAATGAAGGAAAAACAGTTACAAACATGGTAGATATTAATCTAACTATATAGAAAATGAATATAAATTCAAATAGTCTAGATTCAGCAACTGAAAGAGAGAGACTGTTAGAATGTATAGAAATCACCCACTTCAAATACAAAGGCTCAGAAATGTTCAAAGTAAAGGGATGGTGAAAGACACAGTATGCTAATACAAATGAAAAGAAAGCTGGGGGAGCTATATTGTTTTTAGAAAAAGCAACTTCAGAATAGGGAAAATTGCCAGGAATAAAGAGATGCATTACATAGCAATACAAGGGTCAATTCTCCAAGAAGGCCTAACAATCCTAAATGGGTATGTACCTTACAACAGAACATCGAAAATGTGAGGCAAAACTGATAGATGCGAAAAGAAGAAATAGACAAACCCACAATTATAGTTGGAGACTTCATCACCTCTCTTTTAGTAGTTAAGAGATCAAGTAGGCAGAAAATCAGAAAGATACAATTGACCTGAAGAGCATTATCAACCAATATGACCTAACTGACATACATTGACAATAAAGGCAGAAAACATTATTCTGAAGTTTGCATGGACCATTCACTAAGAGACCACATTCTGGGCTATATAACATATCTCAATGCATTTAAAAGAGTAGAAATCATACAAAGTATGATGTCAGAAAATGATGGAATTAAACTTGAAATCAATAACAAAAATGCAGCTGGGAAATCCTGAAATGTTTTATAATTAGATAAAACACTTCTAAATAACCAAGAGTCAAAGAAATCTCAATTGAATTAAAAAATATCTAGAACTAAGTGAAAATAAAAACACAGCTTCACAAAATGGATACAGTGTCTGGCAGGAGCTGGGAAGCTGCTGGTGTGGATGGGCTTCCTCACGAGTCTGGAATTTGGCTAGAGGTGACCGATCTTGACTGGTTTTTGACTAGGTGCTGCCATTCCCGACAGGCTAATATAGTCTAAAGAAATAGTTGAATTTTCCCTGGGACTGAAATGAAATGATTGTTGTCTAAAAGATCATAAAGAGTAAAGTAATAAATAAACTATTTTAAAAGAAAATGGATTCACTTATGAGTAACAAAATCAACAACCACTCAAAATTAAGCATTGAATTGTAAGCAAAGGAGATAAAACTCATGTAGATTATCTAGCCAAATTAACACAATGCCATAATACAAATCTCTAAATGATAATGCCAGATTTAAAAGATATAAGGCAAACTGCATTATAAGAAAATACTAAAGCCCCAGACAAATACTTTAGGGTTTTTTTTGCCACTTTGTGCATAGAGTATTGCTTGAAATAAACAGTACATGATGTAAGAAATCTTTTATTTTTAGATTTTAGTAGTTTAGTGGTTTTTGTCATAATATTTGACCTATAAGGTAAGGAAATTATAATATACAGAGGTAACTGTCAAACTTTTAAAAGCCATGACAGGTTTCTTTAAATGAAACTTTATATGGAAGACCTGCATACACAACCAAAAGTAGCCAAAGTGGAAGTGGGAACCTGGAACCCATCTGCTCCCAGAGCACGCGTTCTCTCTCCCCTCTGGCCCTACAGACACTCCGAGGGCCCACCCCTCATGGAGCGCCTCAGGTCACCACGCCCCACGGCATCACCGGTCTGTTTGGTGGTGGTGGTTGTTTTTTCTAAATTGCATGTTGTATCTGTGGAAGTTAAACATGTATATATGATAATACTTTTCCCCCTACAATCTAAGTTCTTCTTGGCCAGGCAAATAATTAAATTAACAGAGACAATTAACAGGGGAAAAATGAAAATTTAAATAAATGCACAGGGGTAATTCACATGAGCACGAGAATTCCAAAGACAGTGAGGCAATACTGGCTATGTAAGATATTTTTAAACAAAGGAGAAGTGTGGGAGGAATGAGGTATTATGTTTCAGAGAGATTTACAGGTAGTTGGGGAAGAGCAGAATACACACGGCAGAGAAATCCGTGCTAGGCAGCTCAGGAACCATGAGACACAGAGGGTATCTAACTGACGCACCAGCCTGAAGCCCTCTTGTTTACTGTATTTACTTCAAATTAGGCTAAAGTGAACATCCTAAAACTCCCTTCCTGGAGTAGGTCTTTGTGTTTGAATCTCTTGGGCAGAAAAGGGAAGAGGGTCAAAGTTTCCTTCTAAATCTTTCATGTATTAATAAACAACTTAAAATCAATGTTATATAAGGCAACTTCATGGTGGCAAAACTTTGATTCTCTTCATAAGTAATTAATGTGTCAGTAAGTAAATTTTAATCAATCTCAGTTATTATTTTATCTTTCCTATGAAATAAAATACATCACAATGTATCTCAACGAGGCAAAGTATTGCTTTTGAAATATTTATTAAATATATGTGAGTATATATGCCTGGGTATGCTGCATCACAGTGTGAAATAATGCTAAGTTTCAGTCAAGAAAAATCTGAAAGACCCTCTCACTACTTCATGGACTTGAGAAAACCTTATGAAAATTATAACATTTTGGTAAAATAATTTGAAATGACAAACTTCCAACTCTAATAAAATACAAGGGAATTCTGCTCAGAACAAAAGTTATGATTAAACATATGTACAGGCCAATCAATGAAGAAATTAAAAGCAAAAATTTTATTTGCAAAAAAGAAAGTAACTGGGTTTTTTAAAATTTATTTAGAGTATATTGATAATTTATCAATTATGAATGCCATGTTATATTTTCCTATCAAAAAAGGGTTTTCGTTTCAAACCTAAGATTGTTGAATAACTCAGGCTGCTTTCGGCTCTCTATCATAGTTGCTGATTGCTTCACAAATTAGAGATGCTCACATAAAAGCATTTAGAATGTTTGAAATGTACGAAGTGGTAATACCAATAACTTGGTTAATCCATTGAATTGAATGGTGGTGTTGTATCTTAGTACTGGTACAGATGTGTGCACCTTTTAGGTGTCAGCATCATTCTTGTGTTAATTTTCATATTAATGACCATCCACGTGGGATCAGCCGTTTTTCGTGTGGAGCACAAGGGTCTTGCATTGGCAGAGCTCCTACTTACTAGGGTCCCAACAGAATGAGTCCCTTGGCTTCTTAAGCTGCAGAGTGTTTTCTCAAGGTGATTCATCTCATTTCTGACCAGTGCTCAGGATGATTCTAGATATAGTCTTCAACATACAGCAACTTCTAAAGATTGCTTAAAGAATTTCTTCTGCTCAGCAGGCTTGTGGTTTTCCACACCAAACTCATCACAGTCACATGACACTGTGACTTTTAAGTGTTACTGATCGGTGCAGGCAAGTATTGTTAAGTAGACTGCTTAATGGGCAAGTCTTCTCTACCATTGGCCCTAAATTAGATTCGTAGGTGTCTAAGAAAACTGGTCCAGGAACTATTTGAACATCATTAATGTAATAGGAATTACAGTTGCAATAATCATTAGCATTGTAATGTCCGATCCCTACCAGATAGGTGACAGCTGAATCCCAATGTAAGTTCCTTCTCTTCCTATAATTTATAACATGGAGTTCACCTTTGGTATCAACAAATTCATTCAACAACTATGTGTTTACTGACTACTATATGCAAGACACTACGCTAGAGACAGCATGACATCAAAACACAAGTAAACATTGCTTTGGCTTCAAGAATACTGCAATCTGGTACTGAGAATACTTTTTATTTTGTATTGTTGTTCAGTTACAGTTGTCCCAGTTTTCCCCCTGCTGCTCTCCCCTGCCCTGCCCACCCCCACCTCTGGCTCCCCAAGGCAGTGCTATCTACTACCTTGCTATCTACTACCACGGATCCTTTATACATGTTCCTTGACTGCACTCTGCCCCTTCTTTCCCACGTTATCCCTCTCCCCACTCCCCGCTGGTCACTGTCAGTTTGTTCCTTATTTCCATGTCTCTGGTTCTATTTTGCTGGTTTGTTTATTTTGTTCATTAGGTTCCACTTATAGGTGAGATCGTACAACTTTTAAATCACCATTAGCAAAAACAGCAGTCGATACTTATTGTATAATTTATTATGTGCTAGGGAAGGTTCTAAAATTCTTAACTTCATGTTTTAGAACATTTCCTTGCACATAAGTTACTCAATAAGCATAATTGTTTATCCTTTCCTCCTAGAGCTTATCTTTCAGTGAGAAAAGCAAAGAAGCAAATGCGTGAAGAACTGATAAGTTTCATGATAGGGAAAGTTCAGGATGTAATACAAGGATATCTCTCAACAGAGTGCATAACACAGTCTAGGAATAGCAGGGAAGGCTTCCAGAGAAAGGAACACTGAAGTTGAGACTCATTTGAGTGTGAGCCAGAACAAAACATAAGCAGAACATATATATAGTGTCTGATGTATACATCTCACACTCCCTTCTCCCCATATACATACACAAATAGTGGGATAGGGACAGGAGGAAAAGACTAATACATTTAAATAAGAAGTGAATGAAATAGGATAGAATTTCAGTATCTTAGAAAATTATTTTGTTCCTAATCCCTCTATTAGAATGTGTAAAGATAATTTCTTAGACCTATGTAGTCTTGAAGAAAATTATTTTTTATATTTCCCTTCAAATTAAATAAGAGAAAAGTGGGAAATGCATGTCACAGTAAAACCCACCACCACAAGCAGCTCCTCTCTCATTCATTTGGATGTAGTATGGGTTAAACAAAGGCCTGCGAGGAAGAGTGACTCACTAACATTATGTGAGTTTTACACTTAGTTTTGACAATTTATGAGAGGCCTGTGTTATAAACATTCCTTTGCTGAGGCTCACAGCTGACTCCTCCTCTCTGATAACAATATTTGGGAACTATAAACTATTAATGTCTGTAATTTGACTTCTGTCCTCTCCATTCCACAGAACTTTCTCCTGGAAGGTTACCAGTGACCTCATTATTACTAAATCTCCTCATCATTTCTATTGTTTTGACCTCATTGTTCCACCTGCTTTTTGGTGCCTTTGCCTCCTTTTTGGAACATCCACCTGTTTTTGCTTTGGAAATTCGGCACTATCACGGTTGCCCTTTTAACTTTTCTTTACTCTCTTATATATATCCTGGTACTAAATAAATATCTGATATTCATTAATGTCAATTATATCTTATAGTTCTCTCACAATTTTATTAAACATTATCTAATCTGAGATCCATGAAAATACCAAGATGAATGAAAGGCAGGAACAAGTACAATCACAAAGTTTTATAGTTGACATGATTAAAGTTCAAGTAAGGTCATAAGGTCAAAAGACTAAATGAACCAGTGATAGAAGCTAGATTTAAACCTACAGCTTCTGTTTAATTGATTGCTTTATTTTCTGATTTTTAGGACATTTAATATCTATACATTTTTTTCATCAGAAAGAGCAACACTTTCCTTATAAATATGGTTTGGGTCATACAACAATGCAGCTTTCTTTATCTGCAACAGGATTTAGATTTTCTAGTTTCTAAAGCCCCACTTTAAAAAAACTTGGTGACGTTCATGATTCATATGTTTTCAACAAATGGAAGAAAATTTAAAGAGGCCTAAGCAAAGATCCTTGGGGAGATGGAGGCAAGATTTTAGAACAGTGGAGAGCCCTGCTTATAGATAAGCTACATTTTCGTATCCTGAGGACTTCGACTGCGCTGTCACTGCAGGAGATTTTAGCCAATGCCTTTGCACACTTGCCCAAAACTGCTCGAAGCTTAAAGACATGAGATCAAGAGGCAATAACGCTGTGGCTGCATTTTACTACCATATTTCAGAGGTCATAGAGCTCATTAGAATCTCTGCCTTTGAACACAAGAATGGAATCTCGATTCTATTAGAGATTGTGTGGTTTGAACTTGCGTTTTAAGGATGAGAAGAGTGGCCCAGAGCACTTAAATGACCTACACAAGATCACACAACAATTACAGTCAGGACCAGAACTGATCTGAAATATGTAGTTGAGTCTTCTTTATCTCTTTTCATGTTTAATTAAAACATAAGCTGTTTGCAAAAATACATTCATGTGAGGTTCTTCCCAAACCAGGTGAATCAGAATATTTGGGAAGGTAAGGACCCAGCATCAATCAGGTTTTTTCCTGAAGCTGACAAAGTGATTTTAAAGAGCAGCCACGAGTTAGAATCAGTGTCGAGGCAGCCAAACAACAAAATGCCAACAATTTACACAACAGATTTCTTCTACAGTATGATGCATTGCAAAATAGAATATCATCTATTTATGTGTAATTTTATTGAAGGATACTTTCTATGTCAATTATTAGCAATAATATCCAATGTTAAAAATAAAGACTTAGCAGCTTTTTGTTTTATGGCCTTCACTAGCAATTTTTTTACTTGTCTATTATTAGTGGTGGTGCTAAACAGAGAAAAAAATCCTAAATTTTTCCTAGAATTTTTGAGGCATTCCACTCTGCCTTCTACATTTTTACCTCTAGGGTCTGCATAAATTAGGCAACCCTAGATAATGTTTATTATGATTTCAGTTTAGAAAGTAAGTCAGGTACCTTTGAGGACATTAGAAGGTAAAAATATCTAAATATCTAAAATGTATGTTTTGCCCTGAAAAAACCATTAACACTAAATACTTGTATAATTACATAAATCCATATGTAATCATGCTATAATCCAGGAAATGATTTAGCAATAAAATGCAAAGTTCCTTGAAGGGCTGATTGGGGGTTGCGTGTGAATCAAATGTCTGTTGAGTGCCCAAATATAAAATGATCAATGAATCAATAACTTTAGGAAGGTTAAGATTTTAACTATAAAATGTTGCTAAGGAGTAGCCGCACAGATGCAATTACATGCAAATAGGGGTCAGCTACGCACGAAATAGTGGTGCTTTAAATAGGGATTTAAATCTGCCTGCATTCCTAATTCATCATCACTGCTTGTGCAATCGATGCTCTGTGGGCATACAGAAGTCATGGAGTGGGAGGTGCTTCCAGGGCATACATGATGGCAAGTACGAGAAGCAGCAGCTTCAGAATTGCTTAGATTCCTGATATAAATAGCATCTGCTCCTTTTACCTTCTGTGGTTACTGAATGATTTTTTTCAGAGGATTCTGCTGATGAAATTCTTGGAAGGAGTATTTGATGTGGCATTTTTAGAATGAAATGTTTTTCACAAGCACAAGGAACAGTTACACAGTTTAACAAATGCTCTGACAATGGAAGAGGGAAGACA
>CM052538.1:41306194-41541506 GCA_028533065.1 Trachops cirrhosus
TGCCTGGTTTCTTGATAGACTGAGAAGCTACATGTAGGAGGCCCTAATCCTATCTCCCCCCTACTATACACTGATTTAGGAATATTAACCACCCACCAAGTACCACCATCCTACCAAGTACTGGCATCAGTGTTTACACATAATAATAGGTAATTTCAGTGAGCACTAACCCTGTGCTAGGCATTGTGGTAAGCACTTTCATTATTTTCCTTTAAGTTAAATGTTAATATTATCATCCTTATTTTACATATGAGGAAACTGAGACAGATTAAATTACTTAACGAAGGATACACAAGCAGACAGTCTAAATCCAGAGCCCATGATCTTAACCACTGATGGAAAGATTACATAAGCATTTGTTTCCAGCACAGAAGTTCTGGCCATTTTAAGGGTACCACTCAGGGTGAGGAAAAATAAGACAAAAATAAAAAGGAATAATGAGAAGTAAACAATAAAAAGTAGAAAGGTAGGAGTTATCAGCATTCATCAGATTTCATTTTCTATTCAAATGTGCTTTCAGTACTGACTCACTGTTCCTAGGTTCTACAGGGGAATATAATAAAAAGTAAGGTAATTTATGTATTCTTCATGTATTCTTTATGTATTCTTCAGGTTGCATCTGAACAATGTGAGTGTCTGTTCTGGGATGCTCATTGAATATTCTAATTTGAGACAGCAAAGGCCTATGAATAACCTGGTTACTACCCACCTAGTGTATGTTGTGTGTGATTTGAATTTACAATTTACAAACAAGAACAGTTAAATAATACAAAGTAGTTTCATCAGGTGTGAAGTACCAGATCTAGAATTGTGTGAGCCTAGGTGGAAGATAAAAAATGCAGGGTGTACAAGTTCAGAATGAAAAGATGATCAGCAGGGACAAGAGATCCAGGCCTTTGAGGAGAAACCCTCATTGTGAAAATGAGTAGGGTTTGACTAGCTCCACTACAGGTAGTCCTGTGACTCCATCAGCACCAGAAGGAAGTGGGAATAAGCAGAGACATAAAGAATGAGAGGCAACCATACATTGATACTTCTCTCCCTCTCTTTCTCCCTCCCTTCCCCTCTCTAAAAATAAATAAATAAAAATCTTAAAAAAAAAAAAAAAAAAAGAATGTTCCAGCTGGGCTGGGGTGAGACGATTTGGCGAACTGGTGGGAGCTGAGGTTGAAAAGGTTGGGCTCATGTTTGCAGGAGATCTTGTCCAAAAGACAATGGGAAGTCTCTGAAAGATTTTGTACAAGGAAGTGGCAGGATTAAGGCAGAATTTGGGGAAGTGAAATCAAATGCAGCAGTCTGATGGATGGCAAATAGGACAGAACAAAAATAATTTAAGGACGTTTTTCATGATTGCTAGACTGGAAGCCATAAATACACGTAGCACCGTGCAAGAGGCTCTGAGAAGGAAGGTGTAGATATGAAAGGCACTCGTGGGTGGTGGCGGGTATGAATGCAGGGAGAGCGTCTAAACCCCCAAAACTTCAAAAATGTCCCTAAGTCTCACACACGTGCCTCCAAAAAGATCCTCTTGGGAACAACAGCTTTGGCAGGAAGACTGACTTTCATTCAAATTAGGCCTGTCACCCAGGGCAACCTAAACCACCCACGGTAATTCTGGCAGATGACCCCACAAAGCAGACCAATCCATCCGGTCCACGCTCCCCACCTCCACCCGCAGGAGTCAGAGGGGAAGATGGAAAAGTTTGGGGAGTAGCCCCAGCGAACCAGGAGGTCATCTTTTCATTCCTCAACCACTCTCTCAGGTGTTCAGATGAGGAGGATGACATCCGGACAGTGCTCCGGCCACTCCTCCCCTGGGGAGCATTGTGAAACTCTGGACACTTTGTACCTCGCCCCGCTAGTAAGTCCTCAGGCGCGAGGCTCCTCCCAAGACTTATAAAGGTCGCACCACGGAGCGTCTGAGCTCCACTGCCTGACAGGCCTGTGTCGGAGGGACGTGGCTGACACGTGGCCCTCCAGTCCCTCCGCCGCGCTCCAGCCGCAGCCCCGCCACCTCACGGCTCCTGCGGGGCTGGTGCGCTCCCTGTGCGCCTCCGGTCGTCGCCGCTGCCGCCCGCCCGCTGCGCAAACCGAGAGCCCACGGGCTCCACCGAGCACCGCCGGGAGCAGGATGGAGTCTCACGGCGTCCGAGCGCTGCTGCAGCTCGGCTTGGGTAAGCGCCCGCCCGCCGCTGGGAGGGACTCGTGGGCCCGCGCTCCGTTTGTCATTTGACCACTGGAGAGTTTTCCACCCGCCTGAAGTGCCTCCTTACCCTGACTTCTCTGTGTGCGAGTCCGTCTTTCCCGCCAGCCGGGGTTGGAATGGGACAGGGTCCGGGAGGAGGGGAACTGGCGTTAAAACTGCTTTTCCTCGATAAATTAACTATCGGTATATTTGTCATGCATGGATTAACATAGCTCCGTATTAAGCAAAATAAAAAAGGTCGTAAAGATTTTTTTTTTTTTTTTTTTTTTTTTTTGCTTTTGTAAATTTGCTATTCCAGAAATCCAAAGACCAGGATGCACTGTGGACATTCCAGTCGCGTTGTCTCTGTTGCGGGGAAGGGGAGGGCGGGAGGCGTGAGCAGAGACCAGACTCGCGCCCAGCAGAGCCCTGGAAAGGAGTGCGTTTCCTCCGCCCCTGCCCTCAGTGTTGCAATCAAGCTTGGTCAAGCTTCTGGGAGCGCTGGCGTGTGCGAGTGTCAGGTTTGCGGGAGCTCCAGACCCGACGGAATTAAAACCCAGTTCCCTCCGTACCTGGAACGGGTCCTCACTGCCGATCCACCCTAGCATCAGCCACTTCGACCTTGCCCCTGAGTCCCCGAGGCGGAGGGCTGGTCAGCCGCTTTTCATGGGCGCACATTCCACAACCTGTGATCGCTGAGTGTACTTTAATACCTGTCATCGTCCTATTTGAGAATATTTAGTGCTAGTAGACAGGGGGAAAAAAGAAAGGAAGAAAAGAATCCTTATGTAACCTTCTGGGTTTTAAAAATATATGTCACTTCTCCTTAGTCCTTTAAACTTCCAAAGGAATTTGGAGTTGTATATGAAAGTTTAATACGGAAATAAAACTTGCCAGTCTCACATTCTTTCTTGACTTGCAATGAGGCGAATTCCCCTACCTACCTCCCTACCTGTGCAGGATGTCACAGTTAAATTATTTCGACACACCTTATCTCAGGGGTTGTGAGACCTAATAAAATGCATGCTATGCATAGTGGAACTTGTCCAAGTTCAGGAAGGTAAGTGGAAATTAGATCTCTAGTTTCTGTCAAAACTGTGCAAAGGACTTGGTGGAAGATTCTCAGTAAATAATGTGGCTTTGCAATCTATGTTTTGCAGTCTCTGTGGGAAGAACAAAATTGGAAAGGTGACGGTCTTCTTGCAGTTAGAAATTAACCTAGAGGTCAGAATGGCTTAGTGCTTCCCCCACCACAACCCCTGTAAGGTTGCATCTGTACAATGTGAGTGTCTGTTCTGGGACGCTCATTGAATATTCTAATTTGAGACAGCAAGGGCCTATGAATAACCTGGTTACTACCCACCTAGTGTATGTTGTGTGTGTTTTTGTTGTTATGAAAGTGCTTAACTCCTTTATTGCATTACTTAATTACAGTTCACCTATTTCATCAGCTGCCAAGCCCATTTCCAAATGAGCTAGGTCAGTTTCTGTTTTCCCAGTGTGTTTAGATATTTCTCTGCCACTAGGAAAGTTCCTGTTTGAACTTCTATGTCATATCTCTACAGTCTATGCAAGTATGCAAGTCCAATAGTTTTATTCTAAAACACATGGAAAAAAAGATGAGGCCATCTATTATTTCTGAAATTGTCTCTCCCCCCTCAAATGATTACCTAGAAATGCTTTTCCCAAATGAGTATTCTCATTTATTTTAGATTTCAGCAAACAGTTTATTATTGCCTTTTTGTGGAATTTATATGTCTTTATGACTGTGGAAAAAATAAAGACATCTTCAGTTTCATCCTCTGCCTCCAACACATATAGATTTAAATTGCTACACACTTGCACAATCATTTGGTTATTTTTAAATTTTATTAAGTATTTGATATTGATGTTCTTACTATATATATTAGGAAACCATAACCCAAGTTCCCATAGAAAAGCAGGGCAAAACTAGGAAAATTCACACCTGAGTGTGTCAGCACTTTTCAGTTTACTGAACATAAGTAAAAGGTTTGAGTTCCCCAAGCTAGATAACACATTTCTAAAAAGTCAACAATTTTAGAGTTGAATTATCATTTCTAACCTTGTGTCTATACCAGAGCAAAGAGGAGAAATTTTTATTCTGAGTTCACCAATTAGTGCTTGGGGGCACTTGACCTAAAATCAAACATTTTCATTGATACCCAAATGGTCTTGGGAGCATGTTCCTGAGTGATATCTCCAAGACAATTTATCCTCATTTCATCGTACAATGACAGACAGTTGAGAAGAATATAAACAGTTTTCCTCGAAAATACGAGAAGTGCATATCTCAGTGAGAGATTGACTTTCCTCAGACCTTTTCTGTTTACCTGAGAGTTTACGAGCTGCCTGAATGTTAGCTCACCTGAGATGACACATCATAGGCAGCCAACATGATGACAGGTCTCCTCTTTCTGGTTTTGACCTGGGTGTCTGAGCTGCCTTCCGCATCATCTTGACATATGAGCAGCTTCGGTAATTGGGGTGTGTGGCTCTGCACTGGGGGCCAAATCCAGGAGTGGGGAAGGGAACTAACAGTTACCAAACGCCTAATGGGAGCCAATCCTGTTGTGTGTTAGGTGCTTCACACATAGCACATCATTTACTTCCTAAAATAACTGTATGAGATCAGTGGGATGAGCCCAGTTTGTCAAATAAAGGAACTAAGGCTCAGTGAAGAAACTTGGGTAAATGGCAAGAGGAAATGTATTCTGTACATCTTTGCCCAAGAATTTCCCATTTCCTGGTTAATTATCACCCAAAAGATGCAAATGCCATGTAAGAGATCCTGTTCAAAGAGACTATAAATTAAGGTGTGGTTTTCTCATCTGCAAGTCTTTATTCTGAATTAGATGACCTATGCAAATCGTCTGATTAATATGGTTGTAACTTCTGCTGGGAACATTCCTTCAGAAGACAATGGGAAGACTCTCCAAAGCTGTAATAGGAGAGATCCCTGGGGAGGAGCACTCTGACAGCCATCACCTTGGCATGGCAATTCTGGAAAAGAATTGCTTTGAAAAAATGAAGTAATATGACAGACTCAGTGTCCTCTGGTGGTACGTTATGTAAGACTGGGTGTCTAGTTACAGGGCAAATAAAGGTTCAGTGACATTCTAAGTTAAAGTAATGATTTAATTAACTATCTATGATATACAAAATGATTTGACAGTTGTCCAGAAAAAAATGTTAATCCTTAATTTCTTAGGACAAAAATCCTAAATTTTAAATTTGAAGCATGAAAGTGAGTTAAATACAAATCCTTTTGAAAATCTTCCATGTAAGGGAAAAAGGCTCACTCTCATATATATGCACATATATATGTATGTATATGTATATGCATGTATACACATATTTATATCTGCCAAACTTTATAGTTTTGAATCATGAGACATAGACAGTGTGTAGAATATAGGTTTCACAACCCAGTTCTTTTGTCTGATACTTTCAGAAAGAACTTTTCCTTTGAGAACTTCAGTTTTCTCATCAGTAAAATAGTACCTGTGTTATCAGATTATTGTACATGGCTTTAATAAATTGGGTGACATTAGAAAACAATAAAATCACTTCTAAAATTAGAGATATCATCATCATTATCATCTCATCATCATCATCAAGTGCTTTCTTGCAGAATACTTCATTTGATCCTTACAATAATTCCCTTTTAACTGGGAAAGGTATTATTATTCCCATTTTGCAAACGAAAAAACAGACTTAAAAAGAAGTGTCATCCCATGTGAAAGGCTTTATGTTTGAAGGTGCTGACCCTCTGCTGTGGACACCCCCAACTCACTCTTCACTTCTGGTAAAAGTTCGACTCATCCTTTAAGGCTGTCCTCTGATAACCCCCTCCACCTTTCTTCTCCCACCACTCGAAAATCAATGTGCGTACTTACTTGGCAGGGGTGATGCCATGATTACAAAAGGGGTTTCCCAGGGTGAGGCATATCCACTGCACTCTCGATGTGCTGACCCCTGCAATTTCCCCAAACGTGAGAAGCCCGACTGCATAATTTGTGGTAGTGGGGGACTATGTTCTCATTCTCCCCTGGCAAATATAAAATAAAATGAGTGAATGTGCAGCCTCTCCTCCCCACGGTTCTTGCACCTCTCCTGTCTCTGTGGTCTGCACTTCCCACTGCACTAGTCACACTGTGTGTGTCTGGCCCTGTCTCTTCTTACTGGTGCCACACTTTTTTCTTTCATTTACATTATGATAGGCTAATATGAAATACTCAGTAAGTGTTAGTTGGATGAATGATTAGATTGATATTTTAGAGTTCTCACCACTATGTTTTGACTCATCCAGCTGTTCTTTGAAAATGTGCTTGAGAAGCTAAATATTTTGAGCCTTAAGCAATAGTTTTTGGAAATTCAATTTTGTTGTTTCTGATAAAACCTAATAATTATTCTTCCCTCTTTTCTCCATCTCTATCTCTTAGTGTAGTCTGTATCCACTAATGGTTTGCCTTACAAAATTTAAGCATATTTTAAATTACATAAACTGTGGGTGAGAGAGAGAAGAGATTGAGCAGTGATATGATGGAATGATGGATAATCAGTAAAAGAAAGAAAAGTATTGTTTTAGAAATGGAAGGAACCTTAGAGTAATCTAATCTAAATTCCATTTTCCTTGCTGATCTACTCCATTCCTAGATCTCTGTTTCCAGAGATAAGAAAACTCAGCTGCAGGAAAATAAAATTAGTACCTGAGCTAGAACTGGACTCCTTAGCTCATGGGTGTAATGCAGCCTTGGGTGTATCTGCATTATGAACTGGATAACCCTTTGTGGTGGGCCTTCCTACAGGAATCCTGGATCTTCAGCAGCAAACCCTGGCTTCTACCCACTAGATGTCAGTATCACCCTGGCCCCTCTGGTTGTGACAACAAGAACGTCTCCAGGCATTGCCAAACGTCCCAGGATGGCAAACTCTGGGTTGAGAACTACAAGACCAATGGGTGTTCCATTGCTGTAACACACTGGAACTTGTAATTCACAGTTTGAATGATCAATGCTTAAATTACCAAGACAATTAACACTGATGGTAAACTGGATAAAAGTATAAAACCAATTCTAGTGCTAAAAAATTGACTTAGCAATTTTTATGGCTGATTTTAGCACCATTCTCCCTGAATAATGATGAATCTTGTTTATGATGAAGTCACTCATACTTTCTTCTTTGATCATTGCCTTGCTGACTACCCCATGCATCCTTTTATAGTTCTGATCTCTTGCCTCCCACAACACTGAACTCCTTTTTTCTCCCAATTTTCTTGGCCATTGCTCACTCCTTACCACCTGTTTCCCAATGTTCTATTATTTTCCCATCCCATCCTATTTCCCTTGAAACATTTGAGTGGCTCCTATATCTTCAAAGGTCATATTTTCTCATATGACTTTCAAATAACCTCCATCAACTCCATTCTTTAATATAATGTAATATAATGACATAACATAATAAATATAATATAAATGGATGCTATATGAACTACAAACTCTAATTCCTTCACTCATTATGTTTTCCCTTCATGTCTACCAGCAGCAAGCACCACCACAAACCTGCTCATCTGCCTGTTTTCTACTCTTTTAGTGCCACCACCCTCCTTTGTATTTTCTACCCAGAAACTTAGCATCATCTATGAATTTTCTCTTTTCCTTTCCACTCCCAGGTGTCTAGTCCCATTAAATCCATTTAGGACAGGAGCTATATCTTTCATATCAATTTTCCTTTCAGCATCTCGTTCAATTTCTTGCACACAGAAAAACCTCAATAGACATTTATTGAGCACATATAATTTGAGATGCATAGTTATTAAAAATAAGTATAGGCGAAGCCATTCTCTTCTTTGTATTCATTGGGTGGAACTCAGTCCTTCCCACGTGAGCATTACACTACAGATGCATATGTGGTTCTCACTGAAGTTGAGGTCACCAATTCAACCAAAAATATATTTCACAAAATAAATTTTTAGCAGTTTCAAGTGTGCTAGGTGCATTATGCAGATTTGCTAAATGAAGTGCATTTAGCTTTTAGACTTTTAAAATTACCTTTGTGTACTCATTTTCCCCCTCTTTTTATTGCTCACTGGTTAAAACTCTTGTTCTTTTGCAAATTCATTTTTAGCAATAAGCCTTTATAAACAATGTATGGTATGATAGTCAATATGTTTCTTAAAACATCATTACATGTTCAAAGCTTCAGGCCATGATATGACCGTAATGAGAAGAAGGCAAATGGCAAACACTCACAGCCCAAACTGTTGCTCCTTTAGGGGATGTTTCTTTGGAAACAGGAATGTGATAGTGACTGAAAGTTCTGGATTGGTCACCAGAGATAGGTATGAGAAGCAAGATGGGAGGAACTGAATGTAAAAGGGTTATAAAAAGACCCTCCCATATAACACTATGTTGAAGAAAAAAATATTTCCCCAAAAAGGCATTTGAAATAATACTCTAGAAATGAATCTTTGGCTTTTAGGAGATGCAAGTCCCATATTAGGAGCTCTTTAGTTACCAAATTCTAAATACTCAGATTAATACAATTGTAACCTTTACATAAGAGTTCATATGCATTCTCTCGCATTATGAGAATATTTTCATTATGAACAAGATACGTCTTTAAGTCTACTTTAGGATAAAATAAGTTATACCCTTATATTTCAACATTTCAACATATTGACTCTTGATTTGAATAGCTTTAAGAATAGTCTTGTATAATTACTAAAATATGAGCACTTTGAAGTATGATTTAGAAATTAGTAGCAAAATTGAAGAGTATAATGTTCATGAATTGAAAGACATGGCCTATTAAATCTTTTCTTGTCCCTTGGTAATGAGGATCCTATGGCTGTCTTTTAATGTCAAAATTAAAAGAAATATTTATTTGTAACTACTATGACATCAGCTTCTGATTGCATCCTATTTTATCTCAAACAATTATAGTTGGTTTTTACATTTCATTTTTTAATAAAGCTTAGTTAAAAGTTTAACATTGAAAAACTGTAAGAGGAAAATGATTGCTAGTAACAAAGACAAGGTTATTTACAAATATATGAAACACAGGATGCTACTAGAAAGTATTGAGAATGGTTTTTTACATTATATAATGTAATACAGATTTTAGTTGTTTTAACCAAGGCACAGCAAGACCATATCTAATAGTGGCATGTAATTTAAACCAAAGGCATCTGGAAATGATGAAGGCATGTTCACTCTTCAAAGTGTACAAGATCTAACCTGCCTACTATGTTGCAGACAAATGCCAAAATTACAGGCTGCTGTGAAAGAGGCAGGAAAACTAACAGTCCATGAGTAGACTCGTATGCAACCACAGCAAAAGTGTGAACAAAGTGATTTTGCTGCCTATTTGGGCTGGGCAAATACTCTGATTTATTATGAGTTTGCTGTTCTGTTCCACACATTATAAAAGGTAAAATTAGGAAAATCATTTCCATTCTTTTCATTCTGTAACCTATGTCATTTTACTTTGGGTCACTTTTATGTGCTTGATTGTTTTTCAGGAGAACCATTTTTATCCCTGAAAATTGCCATTGATTTTGCTGACTTGACTTGGTAGGCCAGGGAGCAAGTCCCTGCCTCCTTTTAGATGAGCCCCTCTGCATGGCCAAAAAAAGCAAGGTCAAAAGAAACCAGGTGCAATAGAAGGACATTTCTGATGTGAGGCATTCCTCCTGCTGTTGCATAAGCTGTCTTGGTGCCCCAGGGCCCACAGTGTTGAGTGCACCCCCCCCCACTCAGGTGATAGCACTCAACCTGCCCCTTGTGTGTGTGGTCCCCAATATTGTGTAAGGGTGTAGGCCTGGCTGTGACTCACAGGTTAGAGGTAGTTTGTATCCTGTGAGTCACTGGCACCACTTCCTGCTGGCACCTTGGAGATTTCATTGCAGCACAATCTCTGAAAGATGACAGTAAAGAGAAGAATAGGTGAGCTTCAGAATCCTAAAACCCAGTTGGAAAATGGACAGAAAAAAATGGCTTTAAGGGGATTTTTGATTTTCATAGAAGCATTGAAGTAAAAGTTTCAACTGACAATTTTGAGTTTATAAAGCATTTACCCCATATCACCTTGTGCAGAATTCCTCATGTATTATTTACCAATATAAACTTGCCACTAGATCTGTTTTCTGAAACACCGGCACTATCCAAAATTTTCAGTATCGTAGTCAATTATTTTCTTAGCAGGACCCATGGTCGAGGACCAAAACTCAAGTATAATATTTATAGTTGAATCTTAGATCATTAATGTCATGAAAAACTAAAAGATTAAAAATATGTATATGAATATGACTTTAACATCTATCCCTTCCCTATGTGACTTTAAAATAATAAGTAGTGAGTAATTCTTAAAAGTGACAGGGTAGTAGATATCAGAACCTTCTACGGTGGAGTTTTTCAATCTTTTGATCACTCCCACTTACTCCTCTATCCTCATTTGCAAGGGCCTGGGGCAGAGGGGAGGTGGAGGGAAGCTTGAGAATCACTGTTTTAAAGCAGTAGAGCTATGTAGATGAACCCATGACTTAGAAGCAATGTTGCTATCTTATTGGCTACATACATCCATGATGGAACTGCAGTCTAAACACTTTCTTTCGAGGGTAACATTTAAAATTATTTACAATTTCATCTGTAAAATACCCGGATGTTGGATTAATGCAGTGAGTCTCACAGAAACCATCCTGAGTGGTGGACTATGTCCAAGGGAGTGTCACAGGTTAGGACAGCCCAGTTTTCGTGGAGGCACACCCTGCACTGCACATTCTTTAATTCACAAAGACAAATATTTCACCTGTGGCCTGACCAACTGGAACAAAGTTTCCAACAATGGAAAAACTAACAAACTACTAGAACCCTTAAAGTAAAACAAAACAAAACACTGAGAAGCAGCCCCCCCAAATGATTAGCTGGATTCTAAAATAGTCCCAGATTGCAGTTGGAAGCAATTCCAAACAGGAGAGGCTAGTTTCTGATTTCTGCAAAAGACAAAGAAATGAGCTTCAAATGTACATTTGCACAATGGACAGGGCTGCCTCCAAAGAACTCCTCAGTTGCAGAAGCATGGGGGAATAGGAGGGTCAAGGATGTAAAAACATAAATCTAGAACTCCAGTTTGTAAAAGTTAAAAGGTTTAACTCTTCAGTCGTTAAAGTGCATAGCAAAATTATATCGAGAAGTGGAACAAAATTGACTTGGATGACATTACAGCTCATTCTCCATGAAAAACTATGTGGACAAAGTAATCTTTTTTCATCACTGTTCAACTGACAATGGAATCTAAATTTTAGTCATTTTTTTGACAAAGATGATATTTTTTCCTATAAGAGTAATTGAAACAGCATTTATATTGTTGTAGAAACATGGAAGGGGGAGGAGATAGTTTTAAACTTGTCAAAAAGTATTTTCAAATCATTGAAAGATTATGAGACAAGGTCAAAAAATACATTTCTAACTCTTATCTTCGATGGTCCCTGGATAATTGGTCTTAGACAAGACAGTTAATTTAACTGCACAGAGGTTGTTTGAGGCTAGTAGCTGCTTCACAGGATTGCTACAAGAATCAAGTTTGAAACATAAAATTACTAACTATGATGCTGATGAAAAGAATGCAATTTGCTTAACAGATACATGCCTTCTCTGAGAAAAAAATAAAGTCCTGTATTGCATGGGTTAAATCATTGTTTAAAACACCCAATTACAGATATTACAATCTTGTCACAGGCCAGTAGAGGGCACTACCCATCCTTACTGCTGACACCGGAGGCTAGGTGAGGAGTGCCAGGGAACACTTATGGGAATCGCTGGTATGCTAGGCATTTCAGAAAAACATAACTTCATTTAATTCTCCCAAAAACTCTAAGGGAGGGAAATAAATCACATAGCTCAAACTTCCTCCCAGGATTGCCTTTTCATCATACTTTGTTGCCTCCCTTTGGGGTTAAATAATCCATTTATACTTGTTCCTTCCATGTGTTGTCTATCATACTCTAGTATTGTTGTGTGTTTCCAAATTCTGTAATGTGGTCCATTAAGAACAATACTGTGTACCTTTAGGAAAGTTACTTAAACTCTTTATGTTTCAGTATCCTCCTATGTCTAATAGCAGCACTAGTACCTTCATCAAAGAGTCAATAAAATGTTTAAATGCAAAAATATAAATAAGGAAGATAGAACAATGTTTGCACATAGTACATGTTCAAGAAATGTTAACTGCCGCCAATGTTACCACTATTTATATTTATATAACAACTACTCATACAGACTAGAAAGAGTGCTTGAAGTCCAAATAACTAATTCTTAAACAGCAGAGACTAAACTCTCTCTAATAAATATCTGTGCAATTAAAATCCTTCTTACACTTTCTATGCAATTCAGAAACTACTTGAATCATTCTGGTGCCTATTTTCCAATATTTATCTCTTCACTGGAGACGCGTGATGTTCAAAGGCTTCCCGGGGTGATAGGAACTGCATTCTAGGGCTCAGCGTGGTTCATCGAGCATGTGTGCTCATTCCCACATTAGGTATGTTCTGACTTTGCTTAGGTTACCTTTTACAATGCAAAGAGTAATTCAGACACTTAAATCAACAACAGATATATCTTAGGTGGAGAGCCTGTATAGTTGGCACCATAAGTAGAACTAATTCTTATTTGAAGCTTTTTTGTGTGATAGGTTCTACCTTAGAGCATTGCTTTGAGCTTAACATGGAGCAAAACATTGGAGAGCCTACAATTTTCCAACTTCTAAGTTTCTTGGGATATCAAACTTCAAAATCAGGTCTTTGAAATGTTTCTGTGAGACATTTAAAGCAGGTTAAATCTATAACTAACTGTGAATATAGTGCCAAGGCTTTTACCCTTGAATATAAGAGCTGGGGTTCATTTTCAATTATATGTCTGTTTCCATGAATTATTTTCTTTCATGGTTTTGATGGATCAATTCTCTAACTAATTTAAACAGCTGTGTAAATACTGCAGTTTTGTGGAAATCTGACCAAGCTTTCTCTCCTTGAAGCATTCATTACATATTCAATTCTTTCATCAACAGGTTTTCACCTTCTGCAAGTGGTGCTCAGTACGACTGTGGTGCCTTCGTGTGCCCCTGGAGAATCTGGGGACGACTGCACGGCTTCAGGTAAGCCCAGCTTCGTCAGCAGTGCTTCAGAGGATTACACATTTTGAACAGAAATGTAAAAACTCAAAGACTGTACATACATGACAGCTACTGTATTAACAAAAGAATTTTTAACCCCTGTATGAACTAGCAATCTGGAAGACTTATGTGAAGAACTAATTGGGGGTAGTTCCTCTAGTTATATGGAGAAATTTGATCTTAAAGAGATAGGGAGTGAGAAAATCAGTTTCCCTATGGCCATTCTCCAGAGCTTTGCTGTGAAACATTGCTACAGGCTGGATCCCAGGCAAAATAGGGAAATTTAAACTTTGTACATAGTAGATAATCAATGTATTTTTGTTGCTGTTTTTTGTAACAGGAACAAGTGATATCCTGTCTTTTTAGTCACAGCATTTATTCAGAAACATTTATGGAGCCTGTGCTACGTGTCAAACATGGTGTTTAGGCATACAGATACAGCGGTGAAAGATGCACCGTCTCTTTCCCTCAAGGGCCCTAGCGCACTCTGAACGTGGCTCTGCTTTATATTTATGCAAGGGCCCTCATGTAACTGAGTCAACGGTTATTCTGAGCTGTCAGGACAAGGATTATTTATGCTGAGGAACCAAGATGTTTTGCACCACAACTTCACCTTCTTGCCTGTCTGCCTTCATCACTGGGCTCTCTGACGGTTTAGTCTGCCGCCCTCTTCTCCTCCCCTCCTTTTTTTTTTTTTTGTTTTTTGAACAAAAGTGTTGCAATCAAGACACTATTTTAAAAAATTATTTCATAAACATTCTTCACATTTTAGGAACTAAAATATTTCAAAGTGATTTTTACATGTAAGTTGCAACACTATTTCTAAGAGTGCTCCTATTTTCTTGGTTGTAGTTGCCAAACCGAGGCATCTGTAACTCAGGGTTTATCTGGTTCCTGTTCCAGTCTCATTGATAGAGAAATTGGGAGGCTTTGATTGATTTCTTCAATGGTAACCTCAAAAATTCTGGAAAGTACCCAGAAACCAGCCTTATTAGCTTTAAAGCCAATAGAAAATTGAGCTCTTTTTAATTAATTAATGCATTCAGCTTACAATTACTTTTAGAATAATGAATTTCAGAATTATTTTGAGATTAAAAAATTTAGACACACTTTGGCTAAGTGAATAACCGTGGAGGGTAATGATTTTTGTGTGTGTGTCCTAAACTTACTTTCTCTATCTTTAAGTGTTGTTCTTTGAGAATTAAATCCCCACATTTCTCTGGTTTAGCCTGTTGGACACTTTCCTTCTGGCTCTGGTGTTTGTTTCTTGTTTAAGGAATGTGATAACTAGAGTAACTTTCTACTCTTGAAAATTCTCCTCTCCTTCAGGGACCTGACTTGCTTTGTTACAGTAGATTAGTGGTTACTATTGTAAGAGAATGTTTAGTGTTTCAAAGAAGTCAACAGAATGTTTTAAACTTTCCATTTTCTTCACAGCTCAGACGAGAAACATCCCACGTGTGGCTCAGGTGTCGAGAATGAAGTGCAGCTCTGACATGAATGGCTACTGTTTGCACGGAGAGTGCATCTACCTGGTGGACATGAGTGAAAAACACTGCAGGTAACATCCCCCAACTCACAACAAACAAAAAAGGGTTTTGAAATGTACATTTATTTATTTTTTAATTTTCGAAGTTACTCTATATTTACATGAGGAGCAGAATATAGGTACTTTGAGTATGCAGTTTATGTCTACTAGTAAAAACTTTATTGAGTTTTTTTTAATTACGGGGCAAATAGTAGTTATTGAATTGCACAGATACTTCCGCGGTACAGGCTGGGGAGGGCTTCAGATGCCTGCCTCTCATGCATGCCACAAGAGCAGCTCAACTTTTAATCTTTTCACTGGACTTATCAGCCACTGTTTTAGGACTTGATTCCACTGATACAGACAAAAAGCACTTCAAGCCTAAAAAAGTTATGGAACACTGTTCTAGACTGGCAGCTGGACCAGACCACCATTTCCACACCACAGTTCAGCTTGAGAGCCCTGTGGAGCTCCTTTGATTCATGTTGGCCTAGTGCTAGGTCAGTCTTCGAGTCATTTTTTAACTTTCGGCAAACCTTGCTGATTTCTTGCATTATAGCGTGAGAACAGTTCATACAAAAGTCATAACCATGTTTTTTAAAAAGTAATGGACCTTTCTCTGGCATTTTCCTCTAGGTGTGAATTGGGTTACGCTGGCACCCGATGCGAGCACTTCTTTTTAACTGTCCAACAGCCTTTGAGCAAAGAATATGTGGCTCTGACTGTGATTCTTACCATCTTCTTTCTTCTCTTAATCGCTGGTTGCATATACTACTTCTGGAGGTGGTAAGTCAGTGTTGTTTTTATACTCTGTTTTTATAAATTATTTTTGTACAGTGTAGACTTTCAAACTGGTTGCAAATATGGACAGAGTATCTTTTTAGAGGGATAAGGTAGACTCTGCACCAATGATGTTTATACAGAAGTTTTAGTGGCAGAACATTGGGCTTTGATTCTACCATTAGCTCTGCTACTTACTACCTATGTGACCTTATGCAAGTCAAACTTCGGAGTATCAGTCCTTTATAAAATGCAGATAGAAATCCTTATCCTGCATTAATTACAGAACCTCCCTCAGTGTTAACTGTGATAACACATGAGAAAGTAAGCCATAAGCCATGATGCCAGTGTTATGCTTTGTCACTTATCTTTAATTTATTGGGTCAAATTTTTGTATTTTATAAAACACAGCCTTGTAAATTAAATAACCCCAGAAACTTAGTATCTTAAACTTTAAGGCAGACTAGTAGAAACGAGTTTCCAGACAATTATAGAAGCTTACATTTAAAAAATGGTTCATGTCAGTCTCCTGAAACAATCACACTCCATCTTCGCATGCACGCTGGTCATCCTCGAGCATGGTCATGCGTAATGCCATGGTGTCCAGGTCAGGACCAGGGTGTGGGAACAGCGTACATTAGTTAATAACAGCTGCTCTTAAAATGTCTCCAGGAAATCTTTCTTATTTTGGAAGTGTTACAAAGTGTTCAGTGTAGTTTGAATGATTTTTTCCCCTGAAAGCAGTGTACTTCTTTTGAAGGTCTGAAAGTGCACTACTTTTACAAGATTACATTTATTTTTGCCCATGTTTGATTTTAAGTATCCATCACATAATAATACCTTCCTCATTAGTTATGATCACAGAACTGAATGTCATTAAATCTGAAATACACCTAAAAGTTGTCTGACTATGGTTCTTTCCTTCATGAAGATGGGGAAAATTATATCTAGAATGGTGAATTGTCACACCCCAGCTCATGGACTTGACCAGTGACAGAACCAAGTCAAAACATTTTTTAACTGTATTATGCCACGAATCATAGACTATGGGCCTTGTTCCAAAATGGGTAGAAAATTAACTCAAAATATAAGGAAGATAGCTTGAATAAATGAATGAATGAGTGATTCTGAATTGTGATAGATTTATGAATCCTAGTTGGGAGATCTTGGCCAGGTTACATAACTTATTTAAACATCACTTGAAAACAAAGATGATAACAGTAAATGTGGGGATAAAATAAATACTGAATATACAGTACGTAGCCATTACCAGTCACCTAACTAGTGGCTAATAAATACTGGTTATTTTAATTTTTATTGGTGATAGCATTATATCAATGTGGTGGATGGAATGTAATACTACAGTGCAATATTCAAAATACAAGTTCCTTGGTAGGTAGGTAGGAAAGAAGGAGGGGAGAGGATGGGAGGGAGGGGGAGAGAGAGAGAGAGGAGGAAAGAAAGAGAAAGAAAAAGAAAAAGAACCAAAGTAGCTTAATGTGGTCACATGCTCCCGGAATTTACAATTTTCATAACAAGGTTAAAGCCTCTGAGGACTCCTTTAATTTCATTTCACCATTTTCTTCCAAAATTCTTTGACCACACACTGCTGCTCCTTCCTCCCTCCTCATTTCTCCTTGTCCAACCTAAATCACCTTTGTCATTCTGGAAACAATATGCGGATGTACCTTTTGAGTCCATGTACTTGTTCCTTTTGTTAACATACTCTGTTGTTATTGCTGTTAAATACAGTGCTAACACTTTATTTCTGAATATTTCTTTCTAGGCGCAGAAATCGGAAAAGTGAAAAATCAAGGAAGGAATACGAAAGGGTGACCTCAGGGGACCTGGCGCTGCCACAAGTCTGAATGGTGCTGCCACGCTCACTGGTCGGGCTGTGCAGCACGCCTATTGGTGTTAATATTCCTATTTTATTAATATTTATGTTGGGACATGTGCTGTTGACAATGGCATATTTTTAGTATATTTAGAAACATTTTTACTTTTGTTTTATTTTTGACATACTACTTGTATAATGTGCACAAACAAATACAGAACGAAAATCCATATATGTTTTTCTCCAGGGCTAAATGCTTTGTTGAAAGCTCCAAAGCTTCTTTACCTGCTGCAAATAACTTGCTCAGGAATTTCGGCAAATGACAGATTTCTGTAAGCCTAAATACATGGTCAAATCAATTTAATAAACATATTTTTCTACTCCTCAAAGCAATGATCATTGGTTTGATGATGCCATAGTCTAATGTATATGTTGGCACCACTGTGTCATGTGTTGAAACATTTGATACAATGGGAATTGGGGGAAAGCAAATGTGAATCATGTGCTATACATTACCCATTTGAAACAAACTAAACTGGGAGAGCTCTGCTCCCTCCTGGCCCATCCTCCACTATAACTCTGTTTATCCGCCTAGAAGGGAAGTGGACAATTCTCTACTGCAACCCATGGCCCCTGTGGGTCCTAGTCACCCATCTAACAGATTCTCCTTAAGTGAAATGAACTGAGAGCTTAATTTTATATTGTCTTTTATACAAATAATAGTTATTTTATAGCTTCACAATACTCCTTTTTGTACGGCATTTATGTGAGGTAACTGTTGCCCATGAGGTAATTATAAAGAAGTCCATACTGAAAGCCAAAACTTGTGCTTCTTTTTAATTTATTTTCATTGGGACTTGGCTGAAGAATTCTAAGATTAACTTGTCCAAAATTTGATGGACTAATCATTATTTTAAAGCATAAGACAATAGTTATATATATATTGTCCAAAGATATGAATGCAGTTATTTTCTACATAAGAGATTTTAAATTTGAAAAATGCAGTAAGTTGCTTTTTGTAGAATTTAAAATTACACATTTAAAATTATATCTTGATGCTGGATGTGGGAAAAATAAGAAAAAGTAAGTCACAATATATTTTATAAAATGAACAAATTTATTTGAAAGCTTTTCCAATTTAGACTTAATCGTTCATCCTTATTGTGGAGGCTGAGATGAAACCAGGCCCTATTTTTTTGTCTGTTATTTTTTGTTAGAGACTAAAGTTTCTCCTGTGCTCTGGGCCTATGGTCTCAGTGGGTTAATAAAGGTACCTGGGGCAACTGCATAAGGGGCCACAGCTGCCGCCAGCATTGGGTCTCATGGGAGACTGTCTCATTGATGATAGACCTTTGGGTAGAGTCTCTCAGGATTACACAGGGCTATACACCTGGTCAAGGATGGTCTGATCTTTCTCTACTCTTTATCCTGACATATGCGAGGGCGACCAAGAGAAAATGGCTAACCTATGAAGTGCTTGGTGCTAGGACTTGCTCCCTTCTGAACCCCTCCCCGTGTTATATAGGCTGGTGCATGCACATGACTCTAATCCAAAGTCCTGGATCTGGTTCCTTACTATTAAGGGAATATAGATGTTCACATGTAAACCTACATAAGCTCAATCAATCAGAATTAGTCATTTGTTGCCTTATCAAAAATACATAAAACTTAATAACAAGATAAAGAGAAATAAAATAAAATTTAGTGAGATCAAAAAGAATATTTCTGTTCCCTATTTAATATAGCTGAAGTCAAATGTACTGTATACGAACTCATTTTAAATCCTGTGCATACTTATTGACCCTGTAAATAAAGACCCTGTAAACAAAATGTAAAAACCCATTTTAAGTGATCTTGATTGCTCAAAGAATATGTGTTGATGAACCAAGAAATCAGTTTCAATTTATTTATTGTACTGACAAAAAGGGAGCTATATTGGCTTATCTTAAGCATCTTAACTCATGTCACATATCTAATTGTCCGTAGTTTGAGGTGTTTCTAATCTGTATTTAAGAATGCTTATAAGCCCTGACTGGCGAAACTCGGTAGGGCATCATCATGCAAAGCAAAAAGCCGACGTTTTGATTCCTGGTCAGGGCACTTGCCCAGGTTGTAGGTTCGGTCCCTGGTTGGGGCACATACAAGAAGCAACAGGTCAATGTTTCTCTCTCACATCGATAACTTTCTCCCTCTCCTTCTCCCTCCCTTCCCCTCTCTCTAAAAATAAATATAAGATCTTTAAAGAAATTTTTCAAAAAGAATTCTTAAAAAAACCAACCTCTAAAAGTTAAGTGTTTATTTAGAAATGCTCATTGAATAAAAAAGTGTGAGTCAGATCACTGTTTTTGAGTGAAAAATAAGTAAACACTAATTGCCTTAATGAGGATAGTACTAAACAAAAATAAAAAATATGATTGCTATCATCTCTTATTTCCTATAGGCAATGGACAGATTTTGATCACATTTAGTCTATCTTCCTCATTTTACAGATTTCTCACTATATTTCTAGAAGAGACTATTCGTAGCCAACATATTGGGAACAAATGTAAATCCAATGCATAAATGCATAATTTATAGCTTCCCACAAAGGCCACACAGTAACTCCCCTGACACAAAGCCGGTAACCAAGGGCATTAAGTTCTATTGGTACAAAAGGTTTAACCTCAAATTTGATATTTATGCAATATATTGAACACGTATAATACAATAGGACATTACTGTTCTAGATGCTTTGTTTGCTCTCATCTTTCTGCCAGATGTCAATGTCAAAGCAACAGGAGAAATGGCACACTGGTGTGACTGTGTCTAACTCAAACTTTTACTTTTGCATCCTCGGGAAGAAAGCTAAACTCATTCGTTTTCAGATAACATATTGTCATGAAACAGATGCATATTAGTTTCTAATTTCTATTGATATCAATAATGCAGTTTGTAAAAGCTTATGTCTGAACCACTTGGTCACTTGCTGTAATATCTATTTTGTAGACTTGGAAAAAAGGCATTTAATTTGCTGCCCAATATTTTCAGGGTTTTCCCCCACTCATTCATATGGGAGAAGGAGGAGCAACAACACATATAAACAGTGTTCTGGAATACCTTTTTCCTCCTTTTTTATAATTGCATTTTTTCCATTACCATTTATCCCCCTTACGCCCTCTTCCCCCTCCGTGCACCCCCTCCCAATTCACACAATCACCACACTGTCATCCATGTACATGAGTCCTTTATTCTTTTTTGCATGATCCCTCCGTCCTCCAATCCCCTACCCACTAGCTGGAGTACTTTCTAATATTTTAACTGAAGAATAATTTTATCTAAAACATATATGTTATTCAAATTGAAATGATGTTAAATATATTGTTCTCTTTGTTTTTTTTGTACTCTGTAATTGCACTTTTAAAGTTTGAAGAGCCATTTTGGTATACAGTTTATATTGAAGATGTGATGGAACATAAAGTTGTATTGCCTGCAGATTAAAGTAATTTGTGTGATAATGATTTTATCAGAGTACTGAATTGTATCAATTTGTTTGTGCTCAATATCAGCTTTGATAATTGTGTACCTTAAGATACTGAAGGAGAATATACTCTACAAGATATTGTTGATGTTTATTTATTTTTATTGAGAACTGGAATAAACTAAAAAATAAAAATGCATCCAGCCATGCATTTAAAACTTCACTGATAGTCTTTTTTTCTTTTTTTCCATAATGCACTAAAAGACTTAAAAGCAGTAACAAGACCACAGTGTATTTAGATATAAAGATGATAATGTCTTAGTTTGCAAAAGCATTATATAACTTTATCACATTTTATTGCCTACCATAGTCAAGAATTTCTTTGAAATATAAAAAGCCACATTATTTATAAAAGTATAGGTGTTAATGTTTTTAAAAATACTTTTAAAGACTATTTTAAAAGAGTATAAAAAGAATAGATACCTTAATTTAATCAAATTAAATTGGAATTATTTTGAAGAATTTTTTTTACATTCAATATTATTTTGTATTAGTTTCAGGTGTATAGCATAGTGGCTAGACAGTCATATATTTTATGAAGTATTCCTCCAATATTTTCATTATCCACCTGGTCCCATACATAGTTATTACAATGTTATTACATAGTTATTACTATATTCTCTATGTTATGTTCTATATCCCCATGACTATTCTGTAACTACCAATTTGTACTTCTGAATTCCTTCACCTTTTTTAACCATCCCCCCAACCCTTTTCCCCTCTGTAAACCATCAGCCTTTGCTCTATACCTATGAGCCTGTTTCTGTTTTGTCTGTTAGTTTGTATTGTTCTTTAGATTCCACATGGAAGTGAAGTCACATGAGATTTGTCTTTCTCTGACTGACATTTCTCAGAGCAAAGTAGTGGCAACATGCTAAAGTCTAACATAAATCCTTTGTAATCAAAGCAACCCATCTTTAAAGAGAATTTTTGTCTTTATAAAAGATTTATTTTAAGTAAAAACTTATTTTTTCTTTAAATCTGTATGTGAATAACTATGTACGGTGTCAGATGAGTACCAGACTTACTGGGGTGATCACTTTTCATGTTATACATAATAAAAGTCTGATCATTGTGTTTTACACTAGAAACTAACATAATATTGTCTGCCAATTGTAATTGAAATTTTTTAAATAACTTTTTTTAAAGTGAATAAGAAACAAAAATATTAGATACCATACTGAAAAGTAACTTTTGAAAGGGCACATCAGCCAGAACATATCTCACAATTCCTTGAGCTTCTTGCAACTAATGGGCTCGGCTTCCCGGACCTTTAGAGCAGGGATGTTGGTCTCTCTGAACCTCTGTCACAGTAATGGCTTCCTTGGTTCATGCTTCAACAACCTACAGAGTGCCTTATGCATTTGCTAGCTCCTTGGACCATTGCATAGCCAGGGGATAGGGCAGGGAGGCATAGCTATGACCATTTCACAGGGAAGTAAATTAATTTGTCCATGGTCACAGTGATAGTAAAAGGAGAAGATGGTATGAGAAACAAAGTCTTCTGATCCCCAATTCTACTGTCATTCTGGCCCTGTTAGAGGCAGCAAAGCCATCATGTGGAGTTAACCTGAATCTGGTTTAGAATTTCCTTGGAAGAAACAGAAACTTTTGTAAAATAAAATTTTTTGGATCTCGCACAACCACCAGACTGACTCTGTTCAAAGTCTAAAACCCACAGGGTAAGAAAATGAATTCTTTGAAACACTTTCCACTTGGTTTCCGAGTTATCTCATGCACCTTGTTTTCCACCTGATTCTCAGTCTCATGTTAGATCTTCCTTAATATCTCCCATCCCCCACCATTTATCTGTAAATGTTGGAGTTTCCCCAGATCTCAATCTTGAAATTTTCCCTATATAGCTACCCTTATTTTATTTCATACAGTTTTATACTTTCAGTTGCCATGTACGTACTGGTTACTCCCAGCCCAGATATTTCTGCTGAGTACTAGACTTTATCCAACTAGTTATCCCACATCAGTTGGATACCCACTAGACATTCAGAGGTAACATGTTCAACAACTGACAATCCCGAAAAGTTGTTCCTTCTACAATGTTTCCATCCCAATTAAACTTGACCTCATCCTTCTTATAACTCAGACCAAAACCCTGATATCTTCCTTTGGGATGTGCTGAGTGACTAACTTTCAAGTAATTTCAAAAAGGATGGTACAGCCATGGCAGAATTGGTCATTTTGAAGAGATTATGAAGAAGAAAGAGAATTTCAGGAAATCAGAGTTAGATAGAATATCACAATTTTCAAAAGGAAAATAATACAGGCACTGATTTTGACTTTGATCTATTCTAGAACATATTTTACCCCAAGTGGTCACAAACAGTATAAAACATAAGCAATGTTCATTGGGTTCCAACATAGATTGATTAAGAAAGAGATATATAACATGGATCTCTTTGAAATATCTAGTTTGTTCACGAGCTAGTGGTAACTACCCATCATATGAAAACAAACACAGATACTTCATTCAGTTTATCTAAATATTTGAAAAATGAGAAAAGCCTTCCAAAAATTTTGTGTGAATCTGGAGTGTGAAGAACTTATTTAAAAAATAAGCACAGACTAGGTTCATTTAATGCAGGCATTTCAAGTGGATCCATCACATGCTAAATAGGTGAATGCCATGGGACAGGATATAGAAAACTCTAGGTAAGGACCCCGATTATACTCGTTGGAGATATAGGAAACACACGTAAAAACCACAGCCAGTGGAGTGGTGACTTTTGCAATCAATCTAGCAGAAGGGGGCAATGGTTTCCCATTCTTTGAGGGTGGCATGATTCCCTCCAAGGAACTGTGTATCAGGTTTCTGGCCCTTAACTTGCCAATAAGAGCAATTCACATTCTTTAAAAAAAGATAAAAATCAATACTTTATGAATTAGTCAACCAATATTTATTGAAATTTTTTTGTATCTAGTATTAGTATATTTTGTACTTCTCAAATATAAAAGAAGTATACTTTTGAATATAAAAGAGGTATAAAATATACTGCTGTTTTTAAGAAAAGCAGATGAGAAATTTGAAGTTATGGAGGCAGTTAAAGAAAATTCCCAGGCTTTAGTAGTTAGGCTTCTTTGGTTTTTATGGAACAGAAAACAATTATGGCTGAAGAAGAAATTAGCAGGAAGGATATGGGGGGTTAGATAGAATTAAGAAAGAGCCAAAGAACCAAGGAAGTTCTAGTGATTTAGTTAGCCATGTGCTGCTTTTAGAAGGTTAACTTTTCAAAATCACAGCACACTCAGTTCTTGAGTGCCTGTAGTCTAAGGAGTCAGCATACGACTGCCTGGCCAGGGTCATGGGCTCACCTCTTGGCCAGGAGGGTAGCGCATGTCACTTTACAAGCCACCAGCTTGGGTCTAATGGGAGAAAATTTCACCCCAGAGAAAAACCAGAGTGCCATTACCAGAGGAAGAATAAATGAATTCTGAACAGATACATGGAAGTCCACCATACATACTAAATTGTACCATATCAAATGATTTAAAGAAAGATGATATTAATAGGGAAGTTTTTATTGAAGAGATGGGACTTTAATTGGACCTTGGAAAACTGACAGGATTTTGACAAGCAAGGGAAAGGCTGTCAGACATAGAAGAATAATCAGCAAAAACACCAGAAAAATCATGGCATGTTTGAGGTATGTCAAGGGGACCATCTTGACAGTAGTATAAGATCTCTATTTGGGAATAGTTAAGAATTTAGTGTGAAGGATCTTTAAAGCCATACTGAGAAGATAAACTTCACAGTGATAGGTAATGTATATCACTTAAAGCTCTTGATCTGAGGACCCACACCATTAAATTGGCATGGTCAGCAGAATAATGCCCCTCCCCCACCATCTTCCCAAGATGCCCATGTCCTAGTCTTTGGAATCTGTGACTATGTTGTCTTGCATGGCAGAAGGGACATACAGATGTCACTAGGGTTAAAGATCTTGAGGTCACGAGATCCTTATAACAACACTGTGAAGTACATAACTACTTTTATAAGACTAATTTCTCAGATGAGGAAACAGGCACAGAGTAACTTGCACGAGGGCACACAGGTAGTGACAAAAGTAAGGCAGTAATATGCATATATACTCTCAGTTCAGGGCTGCTTTAGCTGGTGCGATCGGGGAGGCATGTCTGCGGAGGTAACATATGAGCAGAGACATAAGGGAAGAGGTGAGCTCAGTCATACAAACATGTGGAGCCAAAGTATTTTTGACCTGAAATAGGATGTACAAAAACACCAAAGTTCAAAAGACACTGTGATCAGTGTGGCTGGAGCATGCTCAATGGTCAGTAACAAGGCAGAGAGGTAGGCAAGGGTAAGAAATTTAAGGGGCATAGGCTTTGGCAAGGTGTTTGTCTTTTACCAAAAATGCAGTAAGGCATCAGAGGGTTGGGGATAGTGTGCTGATATAATCTGTATTTTAAAAAGGCTAGTCTATCTAGTCTGTCTGCTCTGTGGAAAGTAGACTAAAGAGGGGCAAGACAACCCTGGAGAAAAAGGTAGGAGGTTATATTAACCTCCCGTTTAATAACAGGGCTAGGATAGAGATATAGTAGTACAGGTGGTGAGAAGTGGCTGACCTCGAGCTGAATGTAGAATATACTTGACATCACCAGGACTTGCTGATGGTAATAACCAGGAGAGCAACCATGGGAACCCAATGGCATGAAAATCAAAAGAACAAAAAGTCTAAGGTAGTCAACCTGCTCTCATAAAAAAGAAATGTAAAAAAAACTGAGGAAGAGGGGAAAGGCCACTGGTTTTGACTTCTGAATGTCATAAAGATTGAAAAAGTGTGCCTAGTGGAGGACAGGATGGAGGGTTAGATTGCACTGGATTAAAAGAGTCTGGTGGTGGCTGCCGGTAGAAAACGTTTATCTACAATCTTGGCTGTGAAAGAGACTGGAAACAATAAGGTCTCAACTGTTTAATAATTTCATTTTTTTTTTATTTACCAGACTCCTGTACCTTTCTCTTTGGACTTTTCTGTTTGTTAAAATCAATAGTAAAAGAAAGTTGACATCACGGAGGAGGTTAAGGTTATTTGTTAAAATGGAAGTTGGGAATAACCAAAAGATTTCAGTTCTTCTAGTCATCTCTGACATCTATACCACAGGTGACTGAGAGTTGGCTCTCCCCCCAAGTTTCAGGAAAGGGACCGATCAATGCTCGTGAGTCATGTGCTGACATAAGATGAAGTCCAGATTACTCTGGGAGAACATTGCTGTGGGAATATAAATAAGCGCCTTATCACTGGGCAGGGCCTCTTTATAAAACATGGGTTGGGCTACAGAGCAGAAAGTTGAACTGAAGAGCACGCACAGGAGCTATCTTGAGAATTTGTTCCCCTTCCAATGCACATGATGGCTCCTGATCTGTTGGTAGTGTCACGTAATTTAGAAATCCTGAGTAGCGAGTTTCAGGTTAATGGAGACAAATCGCAGTTCACTTCTTTTGCTCCCCTTCATATACAAGACAGGGAAACCTAGCAAGGGCTTGTAGTTTAAATCAATTGCCTCATTACAACATCATTTCTGCCTTTTTAATTGTGTACCAATGTGTGTGTCATCTCTAAAAGTCATAGGCTCCATTGTGCTATTTGGTAGGTTGGGACCCCCAACTCCAATAGTCCATGCGCTTGATAAGTATTTGTTTTTCACCATTTCTCATCCTGTGGTACTTAGTAGACTTCAGTATTTATTACTAATATGAGAATGTAAGTAATAATTCCTCATTAGTACCAATCTAGGTTGTAAAAATGCCCCAAACCAAGACATAGTGTCTTCCACTTAGTGCACGTGCCCGCGCACACACAACACACATTGTTTTCATAACGACACGTAGATAAAGCTACAAACAATTACCTCCTGAGCTGAAAGACAAGCAAGATATTTTTAAAAATCACAGAAACCATTTTTGAATCCAGACCCACACAATCTGAAATGTAGGTCCTTAAAAACATGTAAGAAACTAACCTAGCCTTGGAAATCAAATTACAGAAGAAATAATTGAATTCCTTTGTAAGTTCTTGACATTGAGAAAACGCAAATTGAGCATATAACAACAAAAGTGCTTTTTTCACAGGCTGTAATGCATCATATTGCATGTCTTTATCAGATTGCGCGGTGTTTGGTTTCAGGCTTGATACTTTCATCAGGAAACAAATCTAACAGCCCATGTCCCCTTATAAGAGCCAGGGGTATCTGACCTGTGGCATCTCTGGGTTACACTGGAAGAAGAAGAGTTGTCTTGAGCTGCACATGAAATACACAAACATTAACGAACACTGATAAGCAAAAAAAAAAAAAAAGCTTTTAAGTGAATTTACAATTTTGTGTTCGGCCGAATTCAAAGCCATCCTGGGCTGCATGGAGCCTGCCAGTGGTGGGTGGGACACCCCGGAACAACAATGGTAAAAGGGTTTTCTGCTAAAAGTTCGCAAACTGGTCCTCTTAAACAGTGGGCAAGGAGAGAACTTAGAAAGATGCAGGCCACTCCAGATCATAGGTGAAAGTTTTAATAAGCAAGGGACTTACATAGAAGGCTCATTTTGAGCAGCCAGAAATGAGTAGATCTCTGTGTCCACCTGCCAGAATCTTTAAAGTTTATACAGTTCACACAAAGGTACACTGTCCAGGTGGTCTCAACAACACATTACTTACTCAAAGCTACACCCTTGAAAACGGCTCCCACTGCGGGCACGGTGGGCAGAACAACATTCCAAGGACAGGGAAGAAGGATGCAAGGCTAGATTTGTCATCAGTAAAGAAGCAATAGTCACACATATTAGCCAGGAGACGAGAGCATTTGGTGTTTTGTGATCATGTCGCACCTGTCTCTGTGTTGACATGTAACTGGGAAGTGGTTTATCTTTGTCACGTTTCACAGCCCTGCCTAGTTCTTCTCGATATTCTGCGGCTCTGTCATCATGGGAGAACATTAATTTTGTGGGAAGACGCTGTGTCAGAGGCCAGACCAGGAGGAGGTGAATGGTGGGAGATCAGGCTAGTGAGGTGGACAGATTAGGTAGGATCTTAAGGTCATATCACAGATTTTGACCTGTACTGAGAGCAACAACACACTCCCACCAACAGTGTGCCCCCTACCCAACATCTTCTACGGAAGCCACTGCTCAACAGCTTTAATTAGGAACTTGACTTCTAATCTCTTTATTCCCCTCTTCTGCTCCCAGAAAGGTTCCAAATGAAAGGTTTTGAGTTGTCAGTTTGGACAACTGGTAAAAGCTTAATTTGTGCCCTCAAAAATTTACTTAAAAAGAAGAGAAAAGAAAGAGGGATATCAATGGGCCAGGCAGCTTTTCAAGGTTTCAGACAGTACAATACATGACACAGGCTTTTCAAAATCCCTTTGTCTATGTGTATCTGACCTAACATTTTAGGTTTATATTTGAGAGTCCAGTATATCATAGATTTTCTCCTTTTCTATGCCCATAATTTTTTTCAGTGCCTGTAGTTCATTTAGCTGCCAACTAGTTAAGTGGTAAGGGATCCACTGGGTACAAGTGAACAGTCTACAATATGGATGTAGTGTTTTCAAATTATATTTTTGCATCTATGAAAATTAACAGGATAAAATAATTTAAAAACATAAATATTAGGTTTTTTCTAATAATTTTTTCTACTCTTTAAAAATAGTATAATATCTACTCTAACTTCTAGGATTGTGATGAAAATTACATGAAATAACATAACCAAAGGTCATTCAGTCCATGCGTGTTACCTTCCCTTCTGCTAAAAGGACTATTCTGAGAAGAAGCCAAGGCTAAACAGAAGGAGTAAACCCATTACATCTGTCTTTCATTTTCTTCAGTTCAAGGGAAAGTGTGACAATGAAGTTAGTATTTGAGCCTATGGTCAGTTAGACAATGTGCAAGAAAGTTGAACAAAAGTACCTGTAAATGCTATCTTGGATTCCATTTCTCATCAAAATTGCTTTCCCCAAAGAAAACCTTTGTGGTTTTGATTCCCTAATAATTTGCCAAACTTTGTCCAGGTGGAGTGGAGTGGAACTAAAAACACACACAAAAAAAACTTCTAGTAAAATAAGCTGCCCTAGGCTAACATTCATGTGATTCATCTGAACGGAAATTATTTGAAAGCTAAAGGAAAATTTTATATTAAGTGATGTAACTAAAATCAAGTAAATGTCAAGAGGTGAGTCAAATTCTGTTCTCCAAAAGCAACAAATTTCCTGCTGCGTTCACTGAGAATCATTAGTCTTCCTGTAACGCTGCCGCATTGCCCTCCACCTGGCACAGTTACAGGAAGGGTTTGCATTCCTTTCTTCCACACTAAACCATACAGACTCTCTCAAGATTGTAAAACCAGCATACTGATATTTAAATTTTGAAATTACACTTGGTAGTTTTGCCTTTGATAGAAGATATATGAATTCATCAATGAGCTCTTAATTTTGCAATCCTTTCTTTTTATAAACAGCTGATAACAGTGCATCACAAGGACCCATTCATAGCAATAGTTCTGAGGAACCGATAATCCAAGAACATACAAACTTTGTCATGGGTTACACAATAGAAGTATTTGTAAACAAATGACAGGGGAAATAACATAATGTTTTGTTTTATCTATGTAAGATGCGCAAGGGGTAAATAAGTTTCCTTCCCGGGTGGTGGTTTGTATGGGTGGCAACATCTGCGTTGAAATGATCACACACACTTGCACGCTATTCATGCCTGGGCTTCTCCATCAAAAAGAAATGACTAAGAGTGACCACGCCAGCTCAGGGGCCAAGAATTCCAGAACGGACTCCTTGCCTGCCCAGACCCAACTTGCCATAGGTTCAAGGGTGGAAACCCTTTCTGATCATCCTCATAACCACTTACAATTGGAAAAAAAATTAGTTAAATAGAGTAGTCTCTTAAACTAGCTGATTACTTAGTTATTACAGATGACCTATAACAATATCCAGTGACAAAAATGTATTTTCCCCACAATTAGATTTAATTTTTGTTATTTCCTAACTCTGTTTATATCAACCATGGTTATATATTACTATTGAATTTAAAAGATTTAAAAAATATGTATCTATGCCTAGGTCCTATTCCAGACAAAGTAATCAGCATTTCTTGAGGTGACATTCGGTTTTTTGTAGCTCCTTCTGATACTTATGAGCAAACAGGATTAGGAACAATGGTCTTAACCAATGAGATCCCTTGGCGAGCTTTAGGCAGTGGAAATGCTTGGGTCCACTCCCAGAGATTCAGATTTAATGAATCTAGGGTGTGGTCTGAATACTGGGAGTTTTGAGAACTCCGAAGGTGATTCTAACGTGCAGCCAGGCCAAGAAAATGATCTTATAAATTGTCTGCATCTTCTGTCTAGACCTCTGTAAAAGTCTAGGACAAGGAAGCTTCCTAAAACTGTGGCTCCAACATCTCTCATGAAGAGATCTCTGGATCTCTTCAGAGAAAACAGCCATTTGTAACTATAATAATCCTTCACATTTATTTAGCATGTAGTACATGTTAGAGTGTTTTGTGAGGCATTAAGTTGGTCTGGAAATGCTTTTAAAATGATTTTTAAAATACAAAACCAAAACCTCTCTAACACTGCCTTTCATTTCTACTTTGTATAATTACACTTAGCTCCTCTAATAAACTAAAAATTCCTTAAAGTTAACTTCTATATCTTATTTATCTTCATATTCTACGCAAATATTTTTACTTGGCAGGAGCTCAGTAAATGTATCTTCAACAAATGAATAGATAATTCCATCTGCTTCGATTAACACTATTAAGCTCTTCTGTGCCTTCCTCTCTCTAGGCCTTTAAGATACAGTGAACCTTATGCTCACAGCTCCTGCTGTCATAAAGCTTACATTCCAGGGAATGAATGAAATACTAAGATTTTGACTTCTGGGGCTACTGCATATGTGATTCATTACTGATATGCCACAGCAGAGCCACAGGCGGGCACAACCCAAAACTCCAGAGACACGTGCCTTCCCGTTGCTAAGACAGTGAAGAATCAGCCCGTCATGTTGTTGTAATCCCTCTATCATTTTGTTTTATTTTATTTTTTAAAAGATTGTTTTAATTATTTTTAGACAGAGGAGAAGGGAGGGAGAGAGAGAGGGAGAAAAACATCAATGTGTGGTTGCCTCCTGTATGATCCCCACTGGGGTCCCAGCTCACAACTCAGGCGTGTGCCGCAACTGGGAATCAAACTGGCAACCCCCTGGCTTGAAAGCCAGTGCTCAATCCACTGAGCCACACTGGCCAAGGGATATTTTTTAAGTATATTTTATTGATTATGTATTACACTTGTCCCATTTTTTTCTCCCCTTATCCCTCACCAACCTGCACCCCCTCCCTCCAGCACTCCCCCCTCCCTTTAGTTCATCTCCATGGGTTGTACATATAAGGTCTTCGGCTTCTCCATTTCCTATACTATTCTTAACCTTCTCCTGTCTATTTTGTGCCTATCAATTATGCTTCTTATTCCCTGTACATTTCCCCCCATTCTCCTGCTCCCACTCCCCACTGATAACCATCCATATGATCTCCATTTCTGTGATTCTATTCCTGTTCTAGTTGTTTGCTTAGTTTTTGTTTTTTAGGTTCAGTTTTTGATAGTTGTGAATTTGTTGTCATTTTACTGTTCATAGTTTTTGATCTTCTTTTTCTCTATTATTTTCAATGAATGACTTTCTATTAAGTTCTGCACTCTCAAAATAAATGTGGCTTCATCAGAGAGGCAAATGGGAGCCATAGCATGATCTGAAGACAGGAGATTTGAGAGTCAGATTTTCAGGCCTTTCTGATCAAAACTATCTTGGGAAGGGAGGAGAAATGAAGAAAAATCACAAATGGCCCCACTTAACTCAGAGTAGCACCCTGATGTACTTGCACCTAGACTGCGGAGTGGGCTTGGTGATGTTTGTCAAAACATTTATTTGCCAGCAGCTATTAGAATTCTGCTTTGGATTGTAGAGTGCAAGCTTATTGAATGTTGTGATCAAATGTCTTTTTAAGAGTGCTGGCAGGCCTGATGGGGCAATGGCAGTGATTCTGTTCAAAGATGTCTTTGTGCTTAACTGGGAGCCAGGATAATAGTCAAAGCAAACTACTGATGAAAGAATTACCATTACACGAGGACCTGAGGTGTGGAGGTTGTGGGGGAAGGGAAAGAAGAGTTATTTTGAATTTTAAGTTCAAATTTAAAGTTATATACATAAATGAAAAAAATTAGTCTACTTTCAACTGAAATTATAAATAATCATACTAACCATAATTATTTTAAAAAGCACATAGAAAAATGTTTATAAAAGAATGGTCCTTATCTGAAGTTCAGAATCTCAGTGTCTGATATAACATTAGTGTTTTTTTTGTTAATATCCATTGCTATGTTTCTACAAATGCTAATCTCAAGCTTATGTTTTCAAAAACAGATGTCTTCCAGTCCCGCATTACCCTTTGAAATGAGATAAGGAATGGCCGGCCCTAAGTATTAGGGAAAAATAAAACCACTGCATATCCAAACAGCTGAGACATACTGGGTGTCACTTTCCTTTTCAGGCACAACAGGATGATGATCAAATAACTACTTTTAAAAATTGGAAACTGAGATAATCATCTTGGCATGAAGGTTGTATAGAGGAGACTTTGGCTACTACCAAGTAATTAAGCAAGATGAAATTATCAATTGATGCTCGATATGAAAACAGGGAATATTTTATTGAAGACACATTTCTAGGTTGCAAGTATTGACATTTGAATGACGATATAGTCACATCAGTTTTTTATTACCTGGAAGTTTATCAACCAGAATTATCTATTTATTGGGACTTTTTAAAATTCCCAGTACATAGATAGTTTTTATTCATTATTACATTAACAAAAAATGAGATATTGAAATATTATTAAAAATTATTTAAAGGCTAAGCAAGTTTGTATACTCTAATACTTGAAAATAAATACTTATGTAAATCATGTTTGGCCAATCTTAACTATAAAACTACTCTCTAGAAATGCCAGATGCTAGACTTTTTGTAAGTAACATCTATTTGAAGAATTCCCCCTTAAGTTATATTAGTAGAAAAAAATTTGCCATTGAAGCTAATTAGAAAAGTATTAATAAGTGTCATCAGTCTCCTACTTCAAGTGACAATGAATTGAACTCCTTGATTTCTCCCTCAGTTTTCAGATATTAGATGGTTTCTCACTAAGGTTGGTTCGTCTTGACTCGCCTATCACTTTTGTGATTTGGAGAACAATATTTTCAGTCCCCATTATTGAGTTCAAGCACAGATGTGCAATGTTAAAAGCGATTTTAAACTGTACAAGTTGTGAGATCTCAATCGCTAAAAGGTCATTAAAATGGCTTTTTTCAAAGCACCATCCTTGGACCACTTGCATCAAGACACCGACTGAAGTGTTTGCTGCACACGTGGAGCCCTGCACTCCACTCTAGACCTAATAAATCAAAACCTTTGTGCAGAAATGGACATTTTATTAAGTGCCTCGGTTGATTCTTACTCATGCTGAAAACTGAAAATATCTACCTAAAAAATGACTTATTTTCCTAACTTTTAAAATCCAAGTGTTATAAAACCTGGGGGTACATAAAAATTCAGACTTCTACTGAGCTCTAAGCTCTGCCTAATGTAAGATTATCTCTACTGGAGCTGTATCAAGAACATGTCCTATGGAGCCTCTACAAAGTTTGTTCAAAGTTACATGGTGATGATGATAGTGATGATGATGGTGGTGGTGGTGGTGGTGATGGAATCATATTAATTTTGACCAAAGTTCCAGGCTGTTTCTAAAAATATTAAGCACAAGACTCATCTCAGGGCCTTTGCATTGACTTATGTTCCTTGTGCCTGAAGTAATCATTCTGTAGATTTTAAATATCCTACTCTTCATTTATGCTCAAAAATCGCCTTCTCTGAGAGATCTTTTCTGACCACTCTAAATTTAAACCTCCCTCCTTTACTCTCCATCCTCTCACTTGGTTTTAGTTTTTCTGATAGGTATTATCATATTATTTGTTTACTTGAGTTCTTCCTCCACTACACTGCAGGACTGCTGAGAGCGAGGTCTTCTTGCATCTTGTTCACAGCAGCATTCCCAGTGCCTAAGACGGGAAGTGGCACATGAGAAATCTTAATAAGTATTTGTTGGAAGTGGATGAGCCAACATAGCCAGTTTTTAGTCAATCCCTCAGCAAACACATAAATTAAAAATTTAATCTTTATTGTATTTTTTCCCATTACCATTCAGTCCCTTTGTACCCTCCTCTTCCCAGCAATCACCTCCTCCTCCCAACAAACACATATTTTAAAATGGCCTAAAAGGGAACTGGCATGTGAGCTTGCCCCACGCTTCTCATGCTCCAGCAAAGTTCCCTGACACACACCCACACACACACACGTACTAAAGATAAATTCATGTTCCAATGTTTTAAGACATTCCCTTAATAAACTAGTCCCCCAGCTTGATCACATTCTAGTTTACCCACCCCGCTCAAGCCAGGGTGATCAGACCACATCTGCTTAAAGCCATTCCATGGCAGCCCGTATGTCCCAGGTACACAACCCACAGGGCTTTACATCATTTCCCACCACTCTGACAGATCAGCTCTCCCCATAGTGCAGACTGTGTCAAACTCAAAACCACATCTACGCTGACCTTTGTACCGGGGCTGATCCCGTACCTCCTTGCCTTACCTAGATCCTACTCATTTTTCATGTCTCTAGTGAAATGCCACTTTTTCTTAGAAGCTTTTCCTGACCTGGCAATTTAATTCTTCTGATGTATTTTCTGATAGTACCCTATGATTTTCTGCCAATATTTATCACAATTCATATAGTTTTTGATAGCATAACAATTATTTAAAAAACTTTATGTCCATTAAACTCCAAGTTCTATTTTACATTTTTGTGGGGGTTTTTGTGTCCTAGTAATGGTCACAATGCAATGTGGATTCTCAGTCAATGTATGTAGAATGATGAATGAACTGGCCAAATCTAACCACTAGTAGCCTGGTATTAAGATGCAGCTATTTTTTTACACCAGTGCTTTTGAAGTCTCCAGAAAGTTTAATGATTTTTCATGTAGTTTTGTTTTAATTCTGTTGTCCTATTTTAACTGTTAATAGTAACTCTCAGGTATTGTCTCGTGATTTGACTTAACCCTTTAAAACCTTTCTGACATAACTATTATCAATTATTCATAGATGAGACTTAGTGCAGATAATGGGCATCAGGATTTGAGTCCAGCCCTACTGACTCCAAAGCCTATGCCCTAGCCTGTACACTGTACTGCCTCAGCAATATTGGAGCCCCTTACACATCTCTTGGATACTTCTGAAAAGCCTCGGACATTTGCATACTTAGAGAGTGCCCTAAATTCACATTCATTGGAACTTAGTTTTTCATCTCTGTTCATTTGGTACAGAAGCTAATGAAAGTCAGCTAAATCATCCTATTTCACCAATAGAAACTGAATTGAAGTACCGGTACTCAATTTAGTAATGTATGGTCTTGCGTTTTTAGGTTCTGGGTTTGGGGTCATATAGGACAGATTAGCACCTCACCTTGCTTTTCTCAATATTCTGAGTTGAATATTTTTAATGAGTTCAATGATAATTATATATTAAGATTTGCTTAATATGCAAGATTTGTATTTGGCAGCTACTTAGCATGCTAAATGTGAAGCTTAAACGTGCTGTGGCATGTGAAATGAGCTTTCTCTCTCTGCCCTTTGATAACGAAGCCTCCTGAGCTCAGAAGAATGCCAAAACAGCTATGGAATTTGTAACATTGTTTGCTCTGAATCAAAGTTCATTTGATCAACCCCAGCATTCCGGATATTGGCAGGGATCCTCCTAAATTGTCCTAGTTTATTCTGAAATAAACGTCAGTGACATTTTCAAATCTTGATTAACAGGAAATCAATGGACTCTGTTGAAATAAGTAAAAGGCAAAAATTCTTTTCATGTGAAAGTCCACGGAGACTTTGAAGACATGCATAAATGACATGTGAGTCACCAGCCTGGATGAGTTCACTATGTATCACCATGATTTTACCTTTATTCGCTAATATTTTTAAATGAGATAATTGTGCCTTTATATTTATTTCAGATTAGACCCAAAACTGACTATTTTTGCTGAGATGAAGGCAACATGCCAAGGAAGGAAATTAGAAACTTTCTAATAGGATTATTTATTTTATTATATGATTCATTAGAATGACCAGTGATGGGATTTAGGAAGTTTAAAATAACTGGCAAAATTTTCACGCATATTTAAAATGGGAATTGGCCCAGTTAGTAGGCCATGAAGGTTGCTTAGAAAAGAAGAGTGTTAGTAGTCAGCTTATTTTTTCCATGCTTATTACATAAATGTGCACTGTTAGTGCATTCAGACTTTAATGTGGTCCTGGAAGCACCTGAGTGCCTTGTTAAATAGCGGACTGTGACTCAGCAGCTTTGGACCTGAGATTCAGTCTTTTTATCTAGCACCAGCCGCTGCTGATGGTTCTTGAACTACTCTGTTCAAGTCTGACAGAGTAAAAGTTCAACAGAGGCTGGATTAATAGAACTCAGAAAATTGATTTCCTGCGGGCATGCTCTGACTTCGTCATTTTTCCATTTACTAAACGAATATATTGAGTGCCAGCTATGTTCTCTACCCTGTGCTAGGCACTTGGGATCCGTGGAGGGAAGCACAGAGATGCAGTGCCCCTCGCAAGCTGCAGGGAGCCATCCGAGTATCAGTCCTGTGCCTGTGTCAGAGTCCTGTGGAGAAGACAATATTAAAAATAAATGAACATAGGGCAAATATATCGCCACAAATCGTGACAGGTGCAATCATATACACTGGGACACGCAGAAGTGAGCTCCGCAGTCTCCAAAGAGGCCTAATGGTTCACATGAAGAAGAGGAGAAATGTGTCCCAGGCAGGACTGATATCTTGAGCAGGAGCAAAGAAATGAGGTTGGAGTTCAGTGACCACCTGATTATATATGAAATAATGTTTCTGAGAGTAACCGAATGCACTCTTAATTATGTTAAGACAATTCAATATAACTAAAGTATATCATGACCACCCTAGTGTGGACAGGTAGGCAGAGGCCAGATCATACAGGTTTTTGACCATAAGAAAATTGTTAGGGTTTTTTTCCTCTTATGGAAAAAATTCCTAGCTAATAGAAGTAACATAATCTCATGTATGGTTTCATAGATCACTCTGGAAGCTGTAGGGATGGTGGAATCAAAGGCTTTTCATTTTATTTCCTAGCATATTTGGCTTACTTCAGGAGCAGTGTCAAAAAGATAGAACATTAATTTGAGAAAGACTAAGGTCATACTCTTTTGTTCATTTGTTTCATGTGGGTACATACGATTCCATAATGCTATATGACATTGTGGGGGTGAAAGTAGTGTTTTCATTTATTTTATTAATAGTGCATAAGCATGAAGTAAGAAATTCCTGTAAACAATTTTAAGATCCTTGGACTATCAATGTGACATAAATTCATAGCATTTTCTAATGCTAAGAAAGTACATATAATGAACAAGATATAATAAAAGACCTGGCCAAATGTCAGGTGGTCAGGTGTATGTGCTAGAGGCCTGAGGTGTTGAAATACATAGATATTCACAGAGACAATGGTCCTTCTCCTAATCGTGTTCCCTGGGAAATGAAAATATCTCATATAGATGATACAGAGGGATCTCTGAGGTACCTTCCACAACAGATTTTGCTACAACCAAATGCTGCCAAATTTCTTTGTATTGCTTCTCTTCAAGAAGTGACTTTTCATTTCCTTCCCAACCTTTCTGAACAGAAGACCAAAATGCTGACAATTTGTAAGGCTCTTTCTTCTATTGCAGTGATTCTTCTACTTTCATCACCTCCCTAACTTTGTTGTGTCAGATCCTGCCCCAGAGCCAAGCCAGTTTCTATCAGTGATTTGGTTGCTTGGGGTACACAGTCTCTCTTTGAGGATACTAAGGACTTTGAAGATACCAAGAGCCTGGTGTGTGTATATGGGTGTAGGTGTGGGGGTGTTCAAAGGCCCCACTGCTTCCTTTCTTCCCTCCTTCCAATCCCTATTCCACGCCCTCTGATGCTTAGTGACTCATTCATTCCCCATGACCCATCATCTCCTCTGGAACTGGTCCATGTCCTCTCCCCGCCTTCCCATTTCTTCCGCCTGGAGCTTTAACTCTAAGACAGAGAAATGCTTTCCTAAAGAGATGAGTGATATCACATCCTTTCCAAACTGTTTATCTTATCCCTAGCCCATGCTCCATCCAGCAAGTTCAATGTCCTTTATACTAGAGATGTCCTTAACTTGTGTGACTGAATCAAATTTATTTTAAATGCACTACAACATCTTTGCTATTGAAAATGGTTCTCTGAAGAATGCTTTAAAATAAAAGAAATGAAATAAAGATTTAAATCATCTACCCATCATTTTCTGATATTATCTAGCTCTATAAGATGATGTATCTTCTAAAAATAAGAAAACTATAACTTCTTGTATTTATTGCAAAAAACAGTAGAATACAATAAAAAAATCATCCTTGATATAATCACCCAAGAATAAGCAAGGTTAAATTTGGGGACCACCTAGGTCACATTTACCAAAGTAAGTTTCCATGTTCTCACACTGGGTAGGCAGGGCTACAGATGGGGGTGGGAATGAGAGACAAACAATCATGACCAATGACAACAAAGTATTTCTAAGTGGGTGGCAGAAGATATACGTCATTTCCTCATCCACGCAGGATGTCACGGCTGCCTCTGTAGAGACTAAGAAAGCAAGTGGGGGTGAAAACAGAGGTGAGTATGTGAAAAAAATTCTTTCATCCCTACATTCCTCTGGATACTTCCTCAAATGGTAGAAAAGGTCAAAGAATAAAACTTAATAGAACTCACTACATTAAGTGATTCACCAAGTCTCTTCTGGAGACAGACAAACCTGGTTGTCCTTGTGAGTATGAGGTGATCATAGATTATTAAATTGGATACTGAAAAAATCTTAGTCCATTCCATTAATATGGGACCAGTTGGCTAGAAATGTTTGTAACTCTACCTTCTCACACATCACATAATTCCATATGATTACTAGTCCCACTATATGCTTGTTCTTATTTATCCTCAGGTAAGGATTATGCTTGTTCTCAATGGCTTCTAGGGAAGTATATTATGCCTGAAAACAGTTCCAGCCTCAGAGCTGTGTGTTTTCTGTTCGCTCCATCTTGAACATGTCCTCCTAAATCTTTGCATGGTCCAAGGTCAAATACATAGTTAAAGAAAACTTCCCTCACCCTTTCAACACACAGTAGCCACAGTCACTCTAGGCCCATCTTAATCATTTTATTTTCTTCATAGACTTTTCTAGATTTGAAAGTATTATCTTTGTCTACTTAATTATTTATTGCTTGTGTCCCCACATTACAGTGACAGCAGGGACCTCATATGTATAGTTCACCGCTCATCTCCAATGTCTAGATAAGCACCTGCTATGTGGTCCTTTAAAATATATTTATTTATGTTCAATAAATAGTTATTAGATAATGAATGAATGAAGTAAAAAAGTGATGCAAAACTGATAAAATAATTTTATGGAAACCAATGAAGAAAGCCTAGATTTTGCAACTAATTAGTCATTTGAAAACTGAATCAAACAAAAGTAAAAAAAATTCTGGATTGGTCCTTCTATGAGCTAAAGCTCAGAAGATGAATATAGGTCCTCAGATTTCCCCTTTTCATTTCTTCTTCCCAGATGCTCTTAATGTACATGTGTGAACACTCTTTGTACACTGTGAAGTACTCTGTAAACATAAAATGTCTTAATTTGTATTACCGAGTCACCTTACATTCACCCTACTTCCTTACTGAAGATGAGGAAAACAATCCGGTGTTACATGGGGGCAAACAGGCAGAAACTGTGTGAAGGTGCCGCACAAGAAAGGGAACCAACTTTTCCTGGGAGTCAGTCTACTGTGGATCAGGTGCAATCACAGCTCTCAGAATAACCATATAAAATACCCCTTGTAGTTCCCATTCATCAGATGAGGAAACTGAAATTGGGAGAGCTTCTAATAGCCCATTCAAGATCACATAGCATATTGGGTTGGCCAAAAAGTTAGGTTGATTTTTTTTCCACAAGACAGTTCTAGAAGTACTTAGTTGTCTTTAACTTTATTCAAAACAATTTTGTTAGATTGTATTGTGACAGCTAAAAACTGTGGTACATTTACAGAAATGTAAAAGGAATGTAAAGGAATGTCGTGCAGCAGAAAGAAAGAAGGAGCTCTTACCTTTCACGACATCATGGATGGAATTGGAGAGAATTATGCTAAGTGAAATAAGCCAGGCAGCGAAAGACAAATACCATATGATCTTACCTATCACAGGAACCTAATGAACAAAACAAACAAATGAGCAAAACAGAACCAGAGGCATGGAAACAAGCAACAGACTGACAGTGAGCAGAGGAAAGGGGGGAGGAGAGGGTAAGGAAAGAAAGAAGGGAAAAGGCCTAGTTAAAGAACAAGTATGAATGACCCATGGACATGGACAACAGGGTGGGGACTGACTGTGGGAAGGGGGGTGGGGCAGGGGAGAGCAACGGGGGAAAATTAGGACAACTGAAATAGAACAACGATTAAAAAATTAAAAATTAAAAATGTATTGTTAAAAAGAAAAATAAAACATTAAAATTGGTGAATTTTTGTGTAGGCATTTTAATATTGAAGATGGAAGAAAATATGCAATATTTTCAGCATATTAAGCTTTATTATTTAAATTAAGGTAAAAATGTAACTGAAATGCAAAAAAAAAAAAGATTTGTGCAGTGTATGGAGAAGGTGCTGTGACTGATTGAATGTGTCAAAAGTGGTTTGCAAAGTTTCATGCCAGATATTTCTCATTGGACGACACTCCACGGTTGGTTAGACCAGTTGAAGTTGATAGTGATCAAATCAAGACATAATCAAGAACAATCCATGTTATACCATGTGGGAGTAGCCAACATACTCAAAATACCCTAATCAATAATGTTATTGGTAAAAATGAAAAATATGTTTTATTTTACAGAAGAAACTGTTCAGATTTTTTGGCCAACCCAATTAAAGCTAGCTCAGATTCCAAAGTTAATGCTGTCTGATATACTAATGTGCCCCAGAAGGCCAATGGCAAGTGAGGAGGAAAGCCAACTGTATCGGCTTTCCATTGTTCCCACTCCTTCCTCCACCTTACCTGTGGTATCCAAATATGACAACTTTTGGTAATGATAGAATTCTTTGAATATTGGGAAAAACATACATTATTTACTTCTTCGTCTTCATGAACATGCTTCTTTCCCTGAGATCTCATTTCCACTGTGACTTTGACTTAATTTACCATTTATGAAGAAAAAAAAAGAAAAGGAGGAGGAGGGGAGGGAGGAAGAAAGAGATGAAGGAAAGAAGAAAAGAAAGGGCAGAAAGAAAGAAACAAATGTCTTAAGGCTCTGGGCAGCAGAATACTGACTATTGTGTTTTAAAAATCATTTTTGGCCTTTTTTATATATAACAGCTATAATTCCTATTGCAGAAAGTGGGGCTAAACAGAGAGCCATCCTTCCTGCATTTATATCTTGCACCAAAATATCTGGCTCAGCATCAGTCTAGATAGTATGTTTTGCTCTTTGCACATCTATCACTCTCCATTCATTCCATTTCTGGCCTCTACTTTGGTTTTTATGGTTTCTTTTAAACAGCTTTTAACAGTGAGATTCTGTTTTGCTATCTTTGTAAGTTTTTAGGAAATAATCACATCTTTAAGTAAGGTTGGGGAGAAGTTAGCATAAGGAATGTGGAGAGGAGGAGAAAAGGTGTTGAAATTTAGTTTTTCATGAAAAACTTGGGGAGGGAGTGTACAGGAACCTCACTCCCAACTCAGCTCTGGAGAAGTGATGAAGCAGAAGAGACTGTTACCTAAACTGGGCGGGGGCATCTAGCTGTGGCCATGTAAGTGTGGGATCTAAGTTTCAAGTCAGCACTTTGCTGTCACAGCCACACTAACAACCCCACCCCTGTACCATACACTAGGAGCAATTGTGTTTCTAGTGAGGTAGAAGGCATTTTAAAGAGTATGTGACCACCAATATAGTGGTTGAACATCAAACCATGTTTGCTGCTGGTCCTTCTACGACGGTGCCTCCTCCAGTCCTCGCTGATTGTGGTAACTGTATGCTGACACAGTTCCAGTAATTAGACCTTTATTTTGTTTTTCCTACTGAGACCCTGAATTTGTGCCCTTCCTGAATTCCATCTGGAGTCTTACCTTGGACCGCTGATCTAAGTTTGAGGAGTTTTGACATGGACAATACGTTCATGTTACCATCACCCAAAACCATATTTAAATATTATCACCCTGGAAAGTTCCTTAGGTCACTTTGCAAATCATTACTCCCCTGATCTGGAGCATCCACATTCTGAATGATACCACTATAGATTTATTTGAAATATGGTGTTGGGGGAGAGCTCTACAGATTCCATAGACCACCAGGAAGACAAACAAGTGGGCCCTAGAACAAATTAAGCCTGAAGCATCGCTGGAAGCAAAACTGACAAAACTGAAGCTGTCCTGCTTATGCCACATGATGAGAAGGCAGGGTTTGTTGGAAAAGACAATAAAGCTGGAACAGAAGACAGAAGACAGCGGGAAAAGAGGAAGACCAAATGTGAGAAGCAGTAGACTTATCCCATAGGAGCTGAGCACGGCTGCTGAGCAGAGGACATTGTAGAGTCATTCATTCATAGGGTTGCTTAGGAGTCAGAGCATACTCAAGGGCACAGAATACACACACAAACTCATTTTGCCTATTTTTGGACCTGATATAATTGAAACAATATAGTATTTAAACTTTTGTGTCTGACTGCTTTCACTTAATATAATGATTTTGAGGTTCAGCCATGTTATTGTCTGTGCCATTCTTCTTTATTGCTGAGTAGCATTCCACTATCCAAATATACCAGAATTTGTTTCTCTCTTCTTATGTTGATGGACACTGCATTGTTTCCATCTGGGACAATTATTAATAAGGTTGCTGTGAACAGCCTTCTATGTTCTCTTCAATAAATGCATAAGAGTGCAATTTCTGGGTCATAAGTTAGATGTAAGTTTAGCTTTATTAGAACCTGCCAAAAATTCTCCAAAGTAGTTGCACCATTTTACACTCCCACCAGCAACGAAGGCGAGACTAGCTGTTCTGCATCATCACCACTTTATGTTGTCAGTCTTTTCAATTTTAACCTTCTTGTGGTTGTGAAATAGTATCTCATTGTGGTTTTAATTTTCATTTCCTTAATGACTAATGACATTGAGTAACTTTTCATTCATGTATTGCTCATTCATATACTCTTCAGTACAATGTCTTTTCATGTCTTTGCCCTTTGTTTTACGGCACAGTTCATTTCTGTACTGTCACTTTGATTGACTTCTTTGTATAACCTAAATACAAACTCTTTGTCAGATGTGTGTGCTATATATATTTTCCTAATCTGTGGCTTTATTTATTTTCTTAATGGTGACTTTTGAGACTCAGAAATTTTGAAGAAATACAAAATATCATTTTTTTCTTTCACAGTTTAGTGCTTTTCTTTCCTGTCCAGAAAATCTTAGCCTGTGCCAAAATCATAAAGAATTTTCCACATTTTATTTTAGGTGACTACACTACTCAGTACAATACCCTGTAGGCATATCTAGCTATTAAGCACTTTAAATGTGCTTAGTATGATTGAGAAACTAATTTTTAAATTTTATTTAATTTAAGTAGACACATGTGGCTAGTGAATATTATATAAGACAGAACAATTCAAGAAGTTTTAAAATTCCAGGATTTAGATTTAGGATGGATCTGGAATTAATTTCCATAAATGAAGTAAGAAAATAGCATTATTCATTTATTTCCTTATGGATATCCGGTTGTGGCAACAAGATCTGTTGAAAAACAAACAAATAAAAAAAAACCTGTCCTCTCCCCCTTGAGCTGATTTGTCACCTTGGTGGAAAATCAAATGACTGTATAAGTGTGGATGAAGAAAATATTCTTAATGAGCTATATAAATATTAAATAATTATTTATTTAGCATTTTTATGTGCTAGGCTGTGTGCTAAGACCTGGGTAAATCAAGGGCCCTCCACTGAAGGTTCAATCAAGATACTATTGCCCCGGTCTCATCAAGATCTCAGAGCAGCTAGGAACACAGGGCAGTCACAGGGGAGAGCAACATGCAGGGCAAATGCAGGATGCCTTGGAAATACATAGAAAGGGCACACACAATCCAGATTTAGGGGCAAAAGTCATAGAAGGCTTCATTAGAGGAATTAGTTCCTAACTGAAGGCTAAATAAAAGATATTCAGTGAGTGAGAAAATGTGTTTCAGGCAAAGAGAGAGAGAGAGAGAAGCATCTAAGAAAAAGAAAAAGTCTTTGCATGCTTCTATTAGCCAAACACAGTGTTTTACATGGATTATTTTAGTTAACCTTCACAACAGTCTGTTGAGTCACAATCACACCATTATTTTGCAGACTAGTAAATTGAGGCAATCAAAGATTAAGTAACTTTTCAAGTCATATATGAACTTAAAGACAGGCCCCCAAATCTAAACTTTTACATACTAATCAATAATGTTCATTTTATTTGACATTTATCTTATTATCCTGTATTATTTTATTTTGATGGTTTTTTAAAGATTTTATTTACTTATTTTTTAGAGAGAGGGGAAAGGAGGGAGAAAGAGAGGGAAGGAAACTTCAATGTGTGGTTGCCTCTCATATGCCCCCAACGGGAAACTGGCCCGCAACCCAGGCACGTGCCCTGACTGGGAATCGAACCAGTGATCCTTTGGTGTGCAGGCTGACAGGCAATCCACTAAACCATACCAGCCAGGGCTATTTTAATTGTTTTATCAGTCAGCATGCATGAATTAGGTCTCCAAACTTATCCATCTTATAACTGAAAGTTTAAACCCTTTGAGCATACTCTCCCCATTTTCCCCACCCTCCCAGCCCCTAGCAACTACCATTTTACTCTCTGTTTCTGTGAGTTCAGCTTTTTTTCATTCTACACATAAGTGTGATCATACAGTATTTGTCTTTTTCTCTCTGACACATTCCATTTAGCACAATGCCCTCAAGGCCCATCCACGTTGTTTCAAATGGCAGGATTTCCTTCTTTTTTATGTATGAATAATATTGTATTGTGTGTACATACATTTTCTTCCTCCATTTATCAATGGGCACTTAGACAGTTTCCATGTCTTGGTTATTGTGAATAATGAAGCAGTGACCACAGGGGTGCAGATATCTCTTCAAGACAATGATTTGATTTCATATCCTTTGGATACATGCCTAGAAGTAGAACTGCTGGATCATATGGTAGTTCTATTTTTAATTTTTTGTGGAAACTTTATAACACTTTCTATAGTGACTGCACCAATTTACACATTCCCACCAATAGTGCACTAGGGTTCTCTTTTCTCTACATCCTTGACAACACTTACTATCTGTTGTCTTGTAGATAATAGCCATTCTAACAGGTATAAGGTGATATCTCATTGAGGTTGTGATTTGCATTTCCCTAATGTTAGTGATATTCTGTGTTATTTAGATAAATATATATATTAAATAAAAATACAAAATATAAGCCCTTCTAATTACTAGATCCTCTCCATCAAAAATCAAGGTATCTTTTTTTCTTGGTTAATAATTATCTCCATTGTTTTAACCAAAAACTTAAGCTTCCTCTCTAACATACATAAAAATTTTAAGAGTTAGAAAGTACCACAGAAGTAACAGACTTCTATGTCCACCAAAGATTGGTCAAATCTCTTAACTGAGAGAAGTCAGCGACAAAATTGCAGTCTGAATTTAGTTGTTTCTCATTACCCTTATTTGGCCTTTAACACTGATAAAAGTTCTGGTTTTAAGGGGTCTAATGCTCAGTGTCAGGCGGTATTCCAGGCCACAGTAGGTAAAAGGAACCAATTCACAGAGTACATAATGAGTCCCCACGTTATCAAGAGCTGGTCGTAATAACCTAAGAATAGCGTGTAACTCATTTCCAGGCCGTTGGTGTTAGCTCCACAGTGCTGACAACAGGGCAAGTAAACAGTCAACAAAACGGCTATGACTCAGACACAGTGCACAATATGCTTATAGAAAGTCCAGTCTGGCTCTTTCTTTGTATCCCACACAGTTCCTCTTCATGTCAAGGTCCTGTTGAAGTCTATTAAAACTCTAGGATGGAAATGCATTAAAAAACATGTAGAAGAAAATAGTGAGTGTGAAAGCCAGTGGTTTAAATAATAATCATTTGGGAAAAAAATTACTACCTCTGTTGAGGAATCTATCTCAAATGATTTCCTAACATCATGCGAGTAACAATTATACTGAAGTTAGGGAATAAATAATATCCAAGTGTCCTTTCGTTTTTAACACTTCCCCTGTTAAATTACATATATATTATAAATATGCTTTTGCTTGTACAGAATATTTGATAATAAAAATGGAAAAATGCATCACAATACATTTCCCACTTAAAGGTATATTAAGAAATTTTGATTCTGCCCTTCTGCATTTCATTGTCAGAGTTACCAAGCTTTTTTATTTATTGCACTAAAATTTCACTTAAAACTACAGCTGGGAACTTAAATTTACTTACATACTTGAAAGCTTTAATAATTCATGAGTATGGAATACTAATATTTTACTTAAAAACAACATCCAAAATTCATTACCATACACTTTAAAATTAAAAGTATTTGCACAGATAAATAAAAGGTGTGATAATGTGTCAAACTGATAATATTGAACTTCTCGACAGCAACACTGAACATTGGAAAGTAATGAAGCAGCGACTATAATGTTCTGAGTAGAATAATTTAAAACTAGAATGTGATACACAGCCAACTATCAATCTAATGTAGAAGAAAATACATTTTAAGATATATAAGAACTTGGAACATTAACTGCTCACAAAAAAAGTGTATTTGAGGAGATACTCTAGAAGGGAAAAAAATTAATGGAAGAACATGAAAGAGAATGCCATGCGGTACAAAAAGGGGTAGCAGAGAATACAGCTCCCAGGAAGTGAAGGAAACAAAATAGCCACTGTGAACTAGGCTGATAGAGATTCCTGGAAGACTCTCTTCTGAGCAGCAGAATTTAAATGACATCTTCCTTCACAGATGCATTGTATTACCTGATTCCACAATCTACATAAAAAAGCAAAGTGATCCTAATTATGGTAATAGAATAGGATATTAGAGTTAAAAAATAAGGTAATTTTAATGTAATAAAGTAAGCACTGGAAAGAGATTAGGAAGTGAAAAAGTGAAGAAAGAAAAAGAGTAAGATGAATTCCTTTCTCTTTTTTATTTGGAGGGAGTCAAAATTTCCTATGTAAAGTCAATAAATCCAAAACAGTGTTTTATGTATATTGTTTAAAGTCCTTTATAAAGGCAACTTAATAAAGAAAAAGACAACTATGCTGTATGTTACAAAAAATGGGAAACAAATGGCTTTGGGAGACAGTGTTAGGTATTACATTTCCTTTCCTTCATTGGTGGAACTTAATAACATCTAAAACTGAATTCAGGAATAGAGCTACCACTATATTATTATGTAAAGTTATAAAAACCGCCAGAAGAACCCCAAACAAATGGATACCAGTGATTACATCTGAGAAATGGCACTGGGGGAGTGGTAGTGGAGACAGAAGGCTGTTATTTTATCCACACTTCTGGTATTGATTTTAATTAATCATGCCCAATAAGTACTTTGAAAATTTAACAATAAGGTGAATACAGCTTCTTTTAAGTTCTATGATCTAGTCAGTTATTTTTTTCATTGACCTTCCAAAAATAATTTTAGAAGGCTCAGTTCTATGAGCTATTTTTATAGTTATTATAAGGTTTTTGTCTCATAAACAAAACATTTCATTTTTTTCCAAGATGTGCTTTGTACATCTTGAGTATGTAAGAAGTTGAAGGGAAGATGTCCTTAAAACAAATACATGGTTGCTACAAGGCCACATGTTAATGATATAGGAGATGTCAAAGAATCACATCCTCACCCTCCCACTCCACCAGTGTTGAGTAGAATGCAGATCAACAGTAAATGACACACACCTACGCTCTCATATGCAGGATATGTATTTCCTGTAATTCTACACTATTCCCAATATCATTCTGTACTAAAATTTGCCTCTCTCATGTTGAAACCCTTAAAAATGTTATCTTCAGCTTTTACTGTGAAAGTCATTCTCTGATTCCTTCTACAAAATTTTACAGAATGTTAGAGACTTCCAGCGTCAGACTCCGAACCCCGAACCATGTGTCGTTTGCAAACAGTACACATATTGAGAACTCTTGAATGCGTGAAGGGTGCTCCATATATTAAGGTCTCCGGAATGACTCATGTTTAACAGAACTGCCACAGCAACCGTTCTTGGTAGGTAACAGTCTTTCTCAAAATATGAGGAAACAAAGCAAGATGACATCACAGAAGATTAAGTAAGAGGAGTCCCACTGACTGCCTGGACTTCGGTTTCCTGTCTGTTTAAGTGGTTCTTGACAAAGAAAAGAGGTCAAAGAGAAAGACTATTTGTTGTTATAAGGATGAGACATCAAGTATGTCCCAAAAGTTAGCTCTATTTTATCATAATTTGATAAGGCTGCTGACAGTGGCCCAGCTAGCTGGTAGACAGAGTTGTATCAGCAGCTGTTCCCCAACTGCTGATGAAATATAGGCCTTTACAAATGTCGTTTTCTTTCATGAATCATTAGTGTTCTCATCCTCATCCCCACTCTCACAATAAACTTATATACACTATTACCTACTCTTCTAACTAGTCCAACTAATCCTTCTCAGATGTCATGTCTCCTAGAAAGTCTTGCTGAACTGAATCTATGCTACATTCCCACACTATGTAAATCCCCAGTTACCATGTCATTTCCATAGTAGCAGGCCACGTATCACAATGCATTATAACTGTCATCTGTAGCTAATTCTGAACTATAAGCTCTTTAAAAGAAATGTCATGTTCATTGTATCCCTAGGGACTATCACAGTACCTGGGATATAATAAGTAATACCTAATAATACATAATAACACATAAGAGGTAGTAGGTCTTGAATGAAGAAATGAACTTGCAAGTTCAGAATTGAACTACCATGGCCATTCTTGAAGGATAAAGTTGATTTTCAGAGGTGGTCTAACCAAACTTGCACAAAATGAAGGTGGAAGTCCAGACATCAAATTAATAATTTATAGTGAGAATTATGACTGCTGATGTGTCTAATTATAGGAATTTTTCTAGCCTGCACTGACATTGGACAACTAGAGAGAAAGACAAATTCTCATCAGAAAGTTGCAATGGCATTACACTGAGTGAAATGCAGTAATATATTTACATAAATATATGGTGTATATATATGGTATATATATAGTACATATATGTGTGTGTAGTATATATGATTGTATAGTTGTATATTTAATGTATATAAAATATATTTATATATAAATTTATATTTATATATAAATAAATATATGTGTATATATTATATAAATATATATATTTAAATAGTGATGTGCCAGCTACCAAAATAAAAAAGATTGACTCTTTAGGCCAGAGAAGACCCTTCCTGGAAATATATTTATATGGGCAGAGTCAACTTTACCCTTCTTAAATCTCCCTTTTGATTGGCACATTTGTCCTTCAGTTTTATTAAAACAACTAATGTCTTGTAGACCTATGAGCATTTTGATCTTTAAGAGTTATTTCATATGTCTGCACTTCTCTACTAGTTATAAAGTCAGAGGTCAGTTTATTGCTAGATTCTTTTACACTATGGTACATTAAAATTTCTGTTTATCAAGCAATTTCCATTTTAAAAAATTTGAGCACCTAACATATACCTAATGCTATATTAGACATTATATGCAATAGTGACTAAATGTGTGTGCTTTGGGTCCAAGAAAGCTGGGTTTGGATCCCACTTCTATCAAGGAATGTGTGACTTCCAGCAAGGGATCTAAACGCTTAATTTCCTCACCTGTTACATAGGAATGGTATCATTACTTCGTAGAGCTTTATCTGATCAAGTGAGGTGGCAGCTATAAAGTGTTTCGAAAATAAACTCTCAATAAACATTATCTAAATTATATGATATTTACAACTTAAAGATTCTCTTTCCAGTCAGAGGCTCAACTTGCTGTAAACGAAATGGAAACCCAACCGAACAGTTTCAGAATTAACAATAAATTAAGTGTGGAAAACAATGGATTTCTCAGGACCTGTATACAATGATAAATACTATTATTTACTAAGATCATCCAATGTATATAAAATTGTGCTAGGAATTAAAGGTAATGATCAGACTAAGAGAATATACCCTTGTCCTTCATTTTCAGTAGCTTTTTAAATATATCACTTAACTTTGGAAATCATTTTAGCCAAATCACTATGTAGTTTTCTCATGTAAAAAATTATTTTTAAAAATCATATAAGCCCTGTGGCTTGGCTGGGTGGAGCATTGTACTGTACATCAAAAGGTTGCTGGTTCAATTCCCCATCACAGCACATACTGAAGTTGTGTGTTCTATCCCTGGTGGGGTGAGGGGGGCGTGCCCTTCACTATACCTCACTGGCAGAACTTCGTCACATGGTCATCATTATCTCTGAGGGAACCTGGAAATGCCATATTTCAGCTGGGCATATTGCCAGTCTGAATACTATCAGGGTTCTGTTATTAAAGAAAGAGGAAAGAATGCATATTGGGTAGAACCTGAAAACATTATTGATATGGTAGTTAGTATTGAAAAATAGCTCTCCTGTTTACTTTCATGTCAATTGGGTTAGGTTTTGGTGAAAAGAAATTTCACTAACAAAAAATGTATTCACAGCAGAAATGGCCTGATTCTATAAGCAATTTTGGTATGGTGACATCACATGATGAGAAAATATCACACAGCTAAAGAAAAGCTAGAAAAGGAACCTTCCTTATGGAGTTGAGGTGTTTAAAAACAAGTAATGCTCTGCAAAGGTCGTATCTCTTGAAGCACCAGTGCAAGCTATTTAAAACAAGACCTAGACAACAGGACTCATTCTACGGTCTTTCTCATTCTAAAAAAGTTTTTAATTCTTACAGGCTATGTGTCACAGTAAATAGAGGTTCTCAAGTTAGGAAATCAGTTATAATGATATTTAGTCATCCCTATCCACGAACATTCATTGGAAAATTTTTCATTGAAATCCCTAGTACTTTCTTCATTGCTCTCAATATTAATAGTAATAAAAATACATAAAATATTTTGAGTAATTATTAAGGGTCAAATACTGCTCCAAGTGTACATGAACTATCACATTTATACTTTATAAGAACCCTATGACTTAGGTAGTTATTATCATCTCCTTTTTTAGAGATGAGAAAACTAGAGCCACAAAGCCTATAATAGTTGACCCTGGTTGGTAAGGGGAAGAGCTGTGCTAAAATCTCATAGTCTCAGCTTCAGATGCCACAGCCTTAATCGCCTCACTGTACTCCTTGCCACACTGCATGGCAAAGGACAACACAGTCGTGGGAGCAGGTTTACAAGGGTACAAAGAGGTGGGGGAAAGCAGACAGCTCAAGTGATCATTCTTTTTTAAAATTGACATTCTCATTGAAAAACAGATGATTTGATTATAAAAATAATAAAAGAGAAACCTTGTGCAATGTTGGTGGGTTTTCTAATTGGTAGAGCTACTATGAAAAACAGTATGGAGATTCCTCAAAAAAATTAAAAATAGAAATATCATAAGCCATATAACTCAGCAATTCCACAGTTGAGTATATAAAAAACCAAAAACACTAATTTGAAAGATATATGCACTCCTATGTGCATATACCTATGCACATGTTCACTGCAATATTATGTACAACAGCCATGACTTTAAAGTAACCTGAATGTCCATGAATAGGTGAGTTGATAAAGAAGATGTGGCACATGTATACAGGGAAATACTACTTGGTCATAAAAAAAGAACGAAACCTTGCCATTTGTGACAACATGGATGGATCTAGAGGGTTTTACGTTAAGTGAATAAGTCAGACAGGTAAAGACAAATACCTTATGATTTCACTCATATGTGGAACTTAAAAAACAAAAGAAATGAAAAACAAAACAGCAACAGACTCATCGACATAGAGTATAAGGTGATGGTTGCCAGAGGGGATGGGGATAGGGCCAAGGGTGAAAAACATGAAAGGAAATAAAAAGTACAAATTTTCAGCTACAAAATCAGTAATTAATGAAGATATAATGTATGGCTTAGGGAACATGGTCAATACGCATAGTAACCTTGTGTAGTGTCAGAGGATGATTAGACATCATGGTGACCGTTTTTAGGTATATTAATGTTAAATAATTATTGTATACCTAAAACTAATACAATACTTTATATTAAATCTATCTCAATAAAAAATGAAAAAATTCAAACATTAAAAAATAATGTCAAATCAGTTTGCTTAGGAAATCACCTTTTATTCCTAAACTGGATTTTTAACTTAAGAAAATAGAAATAATACATGACCTTTGCACATATTAGGACATACAGGTAAGCAATTATTTCCTCAACCAAAGGTAAACATTATTAACATTTTTATATATGCTTTCAAAATATTTCTATGCATGGAAACATGCATATTTATATGTATAAGTATTTGTAAATACATTATTAAAAGGTTCATACTTTATACATTGTTTTGTTCATTTTTGACATAATAGGTATCACATATTTGTAAATTGTTAATATACATCTATATAATTTTCCCTTCCTTCCTTGTTTTAATGTTAAAAATAATGGATTCTTTAAAAATGTTCACTTGTTCTTACACTATTATTTTCTTTCCTCTGTGGGTGTGTGTGAGGTACACCTCAAAAGCTATGAATGCAAAAATAGAGATGTAATGTTAGTTTTTTTCCAGGAAAATCCCATTGAAAGTAGTCATTTTGTGCAGATTGCAATATCACTGTAAGGAAAATAAAAATAAAGCATATTTTATAAATTAGAATACGCATGCATATCTTCAAAACTCTGAATTAAGCAGTTTTAGAAACACAAAATTGAACACAGAAGTTGTACAAGTTATTATAGCCTTCTTCATCTGGCAGTTAACTTGTAAAAATGCAAGCTCCTTGACTTTTTCCAAATATGTAATTTCGCTTATAGGGGTGATCACCTCATAAGGTGTATAAGTGTCTAATCACTATGTGGCACACCTGAAACTAATATAATATTGAAAGCCAACTGTAATTAAAAAATAAATTTAAAAATATATTTGTCATGAGAAGTGACCAAAATTAATGACTTTTGGAATTCCTAAGGAAGGAAAATTATCTAAGTGAAATTATGCTGTCTGTAAATGACAAATTCATTTGGGAGTACATAAATCTAGAACTAAGACAAACATGAATTTTAGGAAAAATACTGAGGGACAAACTTGATGTTTATAAAGTTTATAACATGTTTCAAATTCCCCTTTCTCTGTGAGTTCTATATGTGTCTTTCTTTTTCATCGTAATTAATCTTTCTCTCAATCTGACCTTGGAATTTCAGCTCAAACAGTCAGAAAGGTATGTGACATCCAAAGGCCACTTTCTTTGTGACTTAGGTTGTCCCTGCATATGACCGAATGTACAGGCCTGGTCTCTACAAAAAATTAGTAATGTCTTCACTAATGATACCTAAAAAACCTACTGTCATTGAAGTTAAAAACAAAAGCCTGTTGTGCTTCTGGGAAAATATAACAAGATCTACATATAACGTAGCCTAGCTGGGCTAGAAACACATGAATGCTTAAAAAGATTATCTAAACTCATAACAGAAACATGTCAAATGTGGATCATTAATAATAGGATCATATCATTCTTAGAGGTTTGCATATCTTATCCATTTTAAGTAACAAGAGTTATTTTAAAGCTTAGCAAGTATGAGCAAATGGTCGTCACACAATATTGAAAAATGCAATAACTACAGTAACAAAATGCAAAAAATAAGGGAAGTAGAAATGCATTAAAGGAAGTTGAAATAAATGCCTATAAAGAGTTCCTTGGAAAGTATTTGAAAATCAAAGATATAATTATTTAATGACTACAACTAGTAAAATCCTTTCATAGGACCACTTCAATCACTTGGCTTCAGTATGTTATTCTTCTGAAATAATAAAATGCCACATCTTATCCAGAAATCCTAAATTTATGAAGAATTAATAGTATACTAAAATTTGACATGATTCCTATTTCAGAGTCTGATGGTTGCACACATCCTGTTTCCTGGTCTTGCATTCAGAACAGTTAGGGAGCCTCCTGAAGAACTTAGTACAAAGTGGCTTTTTTAAAGACATATGTTTAGCAGACTAAAGCAATTCCCTACGTAAAGGAATAGCATTTGAATCAGTTGGTAACCTGAGTTTCTCAGAAGTAAGTGTTTTCAACACACTAACTCACACGCTTCCTAGTGAAACTCATTTCTCCATCTTTCACTTTCCCACGACACTCCTGTTTACATGCATGTGCAGTTCACCAGTTTACAGTCTCTCTGAACATACCTGGACTTTTTTATATTTGTATCTCCTATTGGAGTAGATTTTAATCAGAGATACACATCAGAATTTTCTTGAAAGTTCTTAAAAAAAATACAAACTCTGACCCCACACCAAACATACTGAGGAAATCTAGTGAGGAAAACAGAATATACATTTGAAAAGGTGATTAAGAAGAGCTTAGCTTTGGTCGGCTAAAGAGAGCTCTCATCTAGCAGTGCTGAGAGGGATGTTCGGAAAAACAATTAGTGAAATGACATTTTCTACAATCTCCTAAAACCCTCCACATTTTTGAAGCCCAATTCAAGACCTCTGTTCAACATTCCTCATTCTTCTTGTTTATGCCTATTTCTATCCCTCATTCCTATCTATGCATATCTCTGCTCTTCCAAGCGGTTATTATTGTTCCATAGGATAATCCTCTGCTTTATTTTACCATCTGTTTATCCTGTGAATTACTTCAGTATAGGGGCTATCTTGTATTCCTTTTTTGTTGTTGTTAATCCTCACCCCAGGATGGGTTTATTGATTTTAGAGAGAGATGAAAGGGGACAGAGGGAGGGAGGAGGGACAAAGAGAGAGGGGGGAGAGAGAGAGGGAAACATTAATGTGAGAGAGAAACAATGATCAGTTGCCTACCGTATGCTCCAGCTGGGGATGGAACCCAGTCTTTTAGGTGTATAGGATGACACTCAAATCAACTGTGCCAACTGGCCAGGGCTATTTTGTGTTTTTTTTAAAAAATTATCTTCCTTCACTGTTGCAAGTCCTCTACATCACATATTTTATTTCTTTTCTAGCACTTCTTACTACTGAAAATTATTTTATGTGTTGTTGCTTCCTTATTATGTGATTCCTCTTAATAGAATGCAAGGTCCTTAAAAACAAGGACATTATGACTGTTTCAAAGTTCTATCCCCAGTTTCTAGAAGAGTATCTAGTTCTCCAAATATACTTGATGAATAAATGAACTAGAGGATTCATGTTTTGCGTGTATAAATCTACTTAATTGTATATTACATTTTTTTTGGTTTCCATCCTATCAAATCATCCGCTACCTTCAGCCCTATCTGTTAGTCCTTACTCTGCAAATGCCATTATGTCAAGGCTATAAAGGGCGAATAATTTCATGTTACTAGTATATCAAGGTACCCAAAAATGAAGACCTCTTTTTGAAGGAACTATAAATCATGTATTCTTTAGCATGGGGAAATTCCAAGGTGAAAAAGTAGAAATATAGACATCCAATGGAGCTAAAGCATTTGCTAATAATATAGGAAATGTTACTTATACATTAGAAAACATCTTAATTTTAGTTTGTTGGGTTGTGTATTGACTAATAAAAGTGGCTATGGTATAATTAATACTTAATTAGACCCTGACGCTATCCATAAAAACTCATGATCAATTTTATGAACAAACACATCCTTACACTTTGGTTCTACAGCACACCTTTTAGCATAGTCAAAATGAGTTTGTTTCCACTATATGTATTAAATATTATCTGGATCCAGACACAAGGCACCAAAATGAATGGTTAGGTAGGAGCATTTGCCTTCAGGGCTGCCCTTAACCTCATACAAAGTGAGGGAAACATCAATTTACCAGGATAAAGAGGAATTGGAGTAAAGGATAGAAACTGTATTGAATAATGATTAAAATTTAAAAAATTTCATTTAAAAAATTGTTTTTCTACTTGACTTTATTGGAATTGCTCCTCTTTGTCTCAGCTTAATATGCAGAATGCAAAGAACCCCACACTTAACATGGGATTGGTTTTCTTCTCATGCATATATTACAGAATGCTCTGAGTCATTAAGTGGTAATGCCATTGTGATTCAATTATGATGCTCCATGTTACTCTATGATGCACCATAAAATGATCAAAATGGTTAGCCTTAATGTGAAGTAGGCACAAATTTCATGGCTCGAAAATACTGAAGAGGATTATTTCACTTGCTCTGCGTTTAGCTCCATTTATGAGTTACTTAATTCTTCAATGTGATTAATATAACTATCATAATGTCATGGTTAGTAATAATAGTTACCATTTCTTGAACACTCACCAAATGCTAGGATCTATGCTACTTGTTAAGGTATCTTATCTCATTTGATCTGTTTAGAGGCAGACAGGTATCTTTATTCCTATTTCAGATGAGGAATCCAAGTCTTTCAAGTATTAAGTAACTTAGCATGTGGTGGAATTTATATATGAAAATCCAACTGGTTTGAATCTAAAGTTCATACTAAGCACTAGGCACTACATGACCCTATGATGCTATGCTATATTTCACACCAAGGCAAATTATCGCCCTCTAAACTCTCAATCAGAAAAAGACAAAGCAATTTTCAATCAAAAGAGCTCACTTTCACTTCAAAGTAAAACATTTCCATGACGGATATGCACAACTTGCTTTTACCTCCATAAGAAGAAAGCGTAAGAAAGGGAAAGAACAGGATTAAAATAAAATGAAAATCTATGATTGCAGAAAGTGCAAAATTTTCTGACCTCTAAAGAAAATCTCCACCATCTTTTGAAATCTGTGGGCCAGCTCTGAATCTCTCTGAATCACAATTGCCTCATCAGCCAAAAAAAGGTGACAATGCAGGCCTCTGCTGTACTCTCAAATGGGCAGTGCCATCTTTCCAGTCTTATTGGTCATTCTTGGTCACACCTTATCATCAGGTATACTCCTATTTAAATTTTCAGCTGGGAAGACCACTGAGTGGCCTCTCCATTTTTCTACAGAGCTTGTCATAATATATATGGGCACAATCGAGCCACATCCTTGTTTTCCATTGCACTCCGAATCCTTATCTGATGTAACGGGATGAGTTTTCTATCTGCCCCACACCACACTAGTCTCCTGGACAGCAGGGAGCAGGTCATCATTTAATCTCCCTCAGTACTGACCCCCACCCCCCACATTTAAAACAAGTGAATTTCACAAAATATGCTCTCAACAAATGTTAAATAAGAGAGTAGGCATGAGTTATGACTGTTCATTTCATCCTACTAAATGTATGGTATTATTTAGCCTATTCAGTATGATATTATGATATGCCATTAAAAAGTAGCTTTTAAAAGTTTCTCAGAATTAGGACTCATGCGCTGTTACCCACATTGCTATAAAGGCTGCTTTACTGGAACCATCAGGGAAGACATGTATCTGCAGGACAAGGAAACGAGTAGAACAGTGCTTTTTTACCTTCCCTTAAGGCAAGAAAATCCACTTCTGGGGTTGTTTCTACATCACAGTTAGTCAAATTAAGCAGCTCTCTCCTTTTCATGTCATCTACTTCTCATTATTAATGCCCTACTATGTTCTAAATGGGCCTTTAAAGCTGGCCCTTTTATCTTGGAGTTTGAAAGGCACAGTCTTGCCCTGGACTATGCTGTTCAGTGGCTGGAGGATCATCCCATAATCGAAAGGCTGAGGGTTCGATTCCTAGTCAGGGCGCATACCTAGGTTGCCCATTCATCCTTAGTTGGGTGCTGCAATGTGACTCCCATCCTGGTCTGGGTGCATCAATCAATTGATGTTTCTCTCTCCCTTCTCCTCTCTCTCTCTAAAAAACAATGAAAACATGTCCTCCGGTGAGGATAAAACAAAAAATGAAGGGCACAGTCTGGGGTACCACCCTTCATCCGAATACCAGTATGCTACCAGGAAAGATTATTCCTTCATGCTAACTATTGTTCTTTCCAGAAACTCTCTTTTCAAAGATCGGTTTAGTCTAAATACTTTTATCAGAGTAGAAAGAGGTTTTAGAGTCAGATGACCTCGTATTTAAATCTATCTGGTTTCTGCCATGACCAACTGTGTAAAGTCCTTGTTCTGTAAAGTTGCCATTTGTCCTCCGTGCAAAATAGTGAAGATGCTACTTATCCAGCAAGGTTATTGAGGAGATGGTTTAATATTTTAAATGTATAGTTTGGGGAAAATAAATGGTTAATAGATGTTGGTTTTGATGAGCACCCTGGGCCACCTAAAGCAATGGGAAGGGAGGTGGTTTGCATCTCTGTCTACCTCGTAACAGTGAGTGGGCAAGGGCCCTTGGTTGAGATACAAGCCCATCAATGGTATGTGAAGCAGCTCCTCCTGAGAAGATGCGCGCTCTCTGGTCACTTAATGATTTTCATTTATCCTTGTTAAATACGTTGGTCTATCATTAAGTTACTCTTGGTCTTAAAGTACTTTGACACCTTACTATGGAACTGTTTCACTTAATCGCCATCTGTTGTACTATTAAAAGCAACCCATGTGGAGGTTTTCCAGAGAATTTGAAAAATTGGGACTATTTGTCAGATACTAGGTCCCCCCAAAATTCCACTCCCGTCCTCAAATACACATCTGGTGTTTTTTTCAGATTGCAGCTAGGGGTTTAATTTCCTTTTCCTCCCAAAGACTGGCTCTCTACGCACGAGGTAGGCGGGCTATCCGACATCCGTGTGTGGTTTTGGGGTAGTAACTTCTGCTAGGGCGGCGGCTGCCTCCACCCACGGCGGCCGTGACGTCACAGTGATGCCTCGGTCCCCACCCGCGCTATAAAACGGCAGGTGAGCGCCGCGCCTCCAGTTTGTTCGCACACCTAGTGCCTGCGCCAGAGCCGGAACCTAGAGAACCCGAGGCGAGTTCAGGTGCTGCAAGCAGCGCCGGAGCCCGACCGGGCGGGCGCGCTGCGCTCACTCGCTCTAGTCCACCTGGCGTTCCACCACCGCCCCTACGGCCCGCAGCTCCGGTCCCGGTTGCCCCAGAGACCACGACGCCGCCGCGCCGAGGGACCAATGAGAGCCCCGCGGCTGCCACCGGCGCCGGTGGTGCTGTCGCTCCTGATCCTCGGCTCAGGTGAGAACACCCGGTCTCGGACCTGCCGGCGGTTCCCCCTCCGCCGGCAAAAGCGGTCGCCCTCTTTTGCGGCAGCTTCTCAAAAGAAAAGAAAAAAAAAACTATCCCTTTGGGGTCCTCGACTCTGTTCTGCGGGAGGTGCTCACGGTAACTATCTCCCTAAGGTTCTAGGGTTAGTGCCTGGGAGGAGGAGAAAAGTGGGCAGGTATCCCAGAGTTTCCAGGCCAGGAAGAGGGTGCCACGGGAGAACCTCGTACTTCACTTCGTCTGGAGGAGACCTTAGAGGTCCTGTGATCGAAACCCTTCGCTTTACAAATAGAGGAACGAAGGTCCAGAGAGGGGTAGTGATTTCCGCAGATCTTAGAGTTGTTAAGTCCTGCACGCAGGAGTGCCGCCTCCTGCCTAAATTCTCCTCTGCCTGGTGATTTCGTGGTTACCTTCCTAGAGGACCTCGCGTCGTCCCAGGCTGAAGTTTAAAAGCAGCACTGTTTTACTGAGATCTGAAGGATAAAGCAGGGGCTTGATACTCCGGACCCCAAACCTTACCTAGTTCCCAGTTTTTTTTCTCAATTAAGAGCAATAATAATGAAAAAATGATAGTAAGAAACATTATCAACTACCTTTTATATTACTTTTTACATTTCATGTACATAGTCTTTGTAAAATGGGAGCACGTGTTGAGGATATCTGGTATTTATATCTAGAACCTGCTGTCTATGGTTCTGGACAGAATGGGACTGGTGGCCTTCTAGCGACACAAATGCATTTGGTATGTGAAGAGATGGGGATATTTAGACAATACCTATTAAGTAATTATGTATATTAGATAATTTGCCTATTTGGCAGTATTTTCTGATGTGGAAATTAATGTAGACTATCTGGGGGAAAAAAACTTGACGAAAGAAGCTCGGTAATTGGAACAGCTGAGTTTGCTTGTTGGCGAACAGTGAAGTTGCTTTCATAAGTGAGTCAGTCACAATGGCACATGTGCAATAACTGCTTTGATATCAGAAGATAAACATTTCTCCTGAACACAGATGTCGGGTGAGAAAGCAACTCTGCTTTACCCTGTTCTTTCTCCCATAGTTCATTATGTTGCTGGATCAGAGGGTAATGACCCCTACTCTGGGAAAGGGGAGCCGTTTTCTGGGGACCACAGTGCTGATGGATTTGAGGCGACGTCAAGAAGTGAGATGTCCTCAGGAAGTGAGATCTCCCCTGTGAGTGAGATGCCTTTGGATAGCGAACTGTCTTCAGGGATCAACTATGACTATGCAGAAGAGTATGATTTCGAGTCACAAATATCTGGCTATATCATAGATGATTTAGTCAGAGGTGAGTAGAGGATAAGGCAAAAATGTTTTCTTCATGATATGTATTTGTATGAGCAAATGAATTTAAAAGAAAAGCCACTCCTGGATCTTCCAGTGGCTTTCTGGTATGTATGCCTGTTGTGTCTACTGCTAAGTAAGCTACAAACTGGGATGGAAGGAGCTTCATGTGGGCACATCCTATATGTCTGGACCTCTGTTTTATGTCTGCTAAGTCTAATTTCCACAACTCTATGAAATAGGAAATATCATTGTAGAGATGTGCTCATTGAAGTTCAGTGTCCTGTACAAGGTTCCACAGCCAGCAAGCAGACAAGCCAGAATGAGAACTCCAATCTGTCTGATTCCAGATACTATGCTCTTTCCCAGTGTGCTGCATGACTCCCATTATGAGAGAAAATGATCACCAACCTTTCCTATCTGCTCTATATCTCAGCTTCTGCATCCACTCCCACCACTCCTCTTCCCTAAACTACTGCATTCTAGTCAGGCAGCGGAGGAGGAATGGGAAAGGAGCAACTGAGCTTTAGCCTAAGTAGTAGGTGTTGAGAAACTGGTAATAATAATAACATCTTCTGGAAATATTACAGATGTGCATGGATTTTATATTGCTAAAATCACAATTTAACTCCAAATCCCATTTGTCAGCTCAATAATAGGAAACAATAGAAAACCATGAGTAAATAAGACTCATGGTTTTCTTGTGTTTTGCTGTTATATGGTTTTTTTAAAAAGAATATTTGCTTGAAATGAGAGCAGATGCAGTCATTGGTAAATCAGATCTAAATATCCCAGTATCATTAGTTAGGAGGCAGGACTTAAGGCCTCTTCTCTCCTGACTTTAGTTTCCTTGACTTCTCTCCTTCTCTCTGGCTCCCAGAACTGGTGGGGAAGGGCAGGTGATACCATTGGAACAATGACTTGCTTAAGTGACAGGTGGGAAAAGCTTTAGCGAGCATTCCACTTTACTCTTTTGCTTTGGAACTTGCATGTTCGTGTATGATGGGGAAGGGGTCCATTTATAATTTTTATTTTTGGAGGAATAATATTAGACCACTAAGATTCTAAACTGTTCTTTTTAAAGATATTTTAAGTTGTTAACATTTCAAAAGGCCAAATAAATGGTTAGTGGTGAAAATGGCTAGTAGTTAAAATTGCAGTGCATTTTGTAATAGAAAGTGTTGGTTGGACTCCTTTGAAAGGCTATTAAACCCAAGGAGTTAATGTCTATTTTAGCACTTCAGCATAGTGACTATTTCTTTGTCTCTGTCTAAAATTTTTAGTATGTTTGATAAAATGCAATAATAGCTATTTAAAATGCATCTATTAGAGGACTTATTCTAACTTGTGATACTTTTTATCATCAGAAGATAGTTTCAGTATAGAAATTGCATAGCTACCTACTAAAGATTGCTCCTAATTTGACTATTGTTAATGTTGATATAATAACGTAATATGTTTATAATATTTATTTATTGTTTTCTTAATCTTTGTTACCCTGCCTTTTGTTTCTCATGTCTTCTATTTAATGGGTACTGCAGGACCACTATAAAGTGGGATTATGACATTATAACATTTGCCTCTTTTCATTGAGCTCTGTTTGCTAAATACTTGCTCAGATAAACCTGTTCAGGGGTTAATATATCAAAATGCACAGTTCTAACATGGAAGCTCCTTCTTCCTATTTTAGTATGTGGCTGAACTATACTATGCATAACTGTAACATTGAACAAACATTTCTGTGGATATGAAAAGTCGATGAATCTCTGAAGCATTAAGTATAAATATATCTGGACTTGAAATGTTTCAAATACATTGACCACAGCAGTGAATCCCTGGAAGGTATTGATTAATTATAATTCATTGTAATCTGAGAGTTGGAGAAAATTGATGAACCCTAATATGTAAGTTTCAACTTTTTCCACCCTCGAGTAATGCACACTAATTTCCAGTTATGATAGTGAGCACTGGAGTGATATCCACAAATATACCCATCTGCCACTTGAATCAAAGGCATTGACCTTTTCCAAGAGAAAACATAGTGTGGTGAGGCTGTAACAGGCTTCATGCAGTGTCCCAGCACTGATTCCTTTAGCAGCATGTTCCGGGGCAAATTACCTGTCTGCACTCGACTGCAGTGTCCTCATCTATTACCTCTGGGTAACAATACAGTCCACTGTGGCTCGGCCTTAATTTAATTAATACTCATTACCAAGAATTTGGTATGTACTAGAAATCTGAGAACTGTTTTAAGTATTTCATGGATCTTCTTAGGTAACTCATACTAACAATAATAATTATACTGATACAAATAATTCAAAGTATTTCTAAGCTAATAAGATAACAAAAAGGTTCAGATTTATAAGGGTTACACAATATAGGTATTCTTTTTTTGTCTGATTATTATGTATGAATTGTGTTAAATAATGAGACAAATATAGTTGTCTTCCCACGAGTTCTGAATTGCTAGGATTTCTTTCTCTTATGTCTCTAAAATGATATTAAAGTTAAAGAGATTGTTGTTAATAAATCTTTTTTTTAGTTGAACAGGTAATTAAGCCTGAGGAAAACAAAACAGAAAGTGAAAACACCACAAATAAACCCAAAAGAAAGAAAAAAGGAGGAAAAAAAAGAAACAGAAAGAAAAATCCATGTCGTTCACAGTTTAAAAATTTCTGCATTCATGGAAAATGTGTATATAGAGAGGACATGAAAACAGTAATGTGCAAGTAAGTTTTTCCAACTTATGTAGAATTCTGTATTTCTAACACCATATCTGAAACTCCTAGTGACAGAAAACCACTTTTTTTATGTATAAACCAAGGGTCTGCAAACATTTTCTTTAAGGACCAACCAGATAGTAAATATTTTAGACCTCCTGGGTCAAGATTAGGTATGTACTTATATAACATAATTAAAATGTAAATGCTTAAAAATAAAAAAGCCATTTTTTGGCTTGTACACTGTAAAAAAACCTGACAAATGGCCATATTTGACTTATGGACTATAGTTGGCTGACCACTGGTATAAACCATCATTTTACAACATATGTTTTACAAAACTTTGTTTTAAAAAAAGGTCTAAAAAATACTTTTCACATAATATTGTTCTATAATCCTTTCCCCCAAAAGCTGCTAGCACATGAAAAGATAGTAGATGTGTTAGCTGCCTAAGAAGTCACTAAACTCCTCGGTTGGTTGTAAAAGAAGCACAGAGAATGAAAAGGTCTGTCTTCCTAGAGTCACACCCAAAACTAATCTCAGTTTCATCTTACAAGAATAGATCCTTAGCTTAAATGCATCTATCTTATGATTTTGAGGAACAGATATGAGAGGGACCACGAAAAAACCAGAATTATTTTCTAGAAGGCAGGCCCCTTGTGGTACAGCCCGTAGCTTCTGTTGCTAGGTGAGTGTTCTAAGAACCCATCTATATCAGTGTATCAATTAGTGTTATTGTGAGAGGCTGCATTTGGCTTCAGTATTTTTTTGAAAACTCTTTTAGTGTTTTTGTCCATTTCATGATGGGTGATTTACAAGCACACCTGCCCACACTGCACTGAATGCTCAGCAGTTTTTGATAAAAAACAGCATGACCCCTGTGCCCCATCCTCCCTATTCACCCGATCTCACCCTGTGCAACTTTTCATTTTGTTTCCCTGGATGAAAAAAGTCCTCAAAGGGAAACATTTTGCTGATGTGGAAAAGGTGAAACAAAAAACAGCACAAGCACTAAAAAGCATTAAAATCAATGAATTTAAAAACTGTTTAGAGCAATGGAAAAAACATCTTGATAGGTATATTGCATCAAATGGAGAATACTTTGAGGGTGACTGGAGTTTAAACATGTAAGAATAAACACAATTTTTTTACAAATAAACTCCTTTTCTTGGGTGGAGGTCCCCTCTCTTATAAGGCATGACTTAATTTTTTCACATTAGAATTAAATGACTGTGGCTTGGAAAGTAAGCCTAAAATATATAGAAAGTTTTTAGTTGCTATAACTTGGAATGTGGGTTGTTTACAGATGTCATCCAGATTACTTTGGCGAACGGTGTGGGGAAAAGTACATGAAGACTCACAGCATGGTTGATGGTGATTTATCAAAAATTACATTAGTGGCCATAGCTACCTTTGTCTCAGTCGTGTGCTTCACAATTATTGCTGTTGCTGTTACAATGCAGTAAGTATGGCATAACTTAACAATTTCTCATAAAAAGAGTGCCAGGTTAATTTCACTATTTTTTATCACACTGCATTATCATGTTTTAAATAAATTATTCTTTTGGTGGCACGTGATCTTTGGTCACCTTTATACTTCATTGACAAAGATCACAGAACATGGTCCACTTTGACCACCATTGAAACTTAATATGCAAAGCCCTTTTTTCACAAAATCTAGAAATATTTTTAATTTAAAAATGGATGTTTCCATGTCGTATTTCTACACATGGCTACTTTCAAATCTCAGAGTGTTGAAATCAACTATGAATATCACAAGCTTAAGTGAGCCTCCCAGAATCTAATTAAGGCCTAGTTCATAGTAGATTGTCAAAGATACTGCTTTGGTACTAAAAATAACAAAGAGTTTCAAAACAGGAGCTAAGAAAAGATATGTCTTCTGCTTTTATTAGAATGCAAAATTCTGAATTAGGAATTTCATAGCATGGTACTAATTTACTCAAAGCTTATGCCTATTTTGTTATTGTCAAGTGTAATATGGAAACTCTATTATTAAAAAACAACAACAACATTTCCTCCATAGGGTATCATGGTATGGTATAGGAAGCAGGGACAATTCTATTACTGTTTCACTTCTACAGTATCTTCCCTGTGCTCACAATAACAGATCACATACTTCACTTCATGACCAATGAATGTTAGAACCAGACTGTTTCAGCTTGTAGACACTGGTGGGTATGTCAAAATGGCATTGTCTGTCAAAAAGAAGTCAGTGAATTAAGGAAGCTGGAGGAGGGTGTGAATGGCTCTATAATGACTCATGTGCTACTAGAGCTTGGGAAAAGCAATAAACTCATTATTCTAATTTTAGGTCTTGGTAAACTACTTTAACAACTGGACTGTATACATGATCAACCACTCTTGCCATTCAGGAAATAAGGGGATATCTTCTGCTATTGTTTACTATTATTCTAAATGCAGATCAGATAACAATAAAGTGGTACATAAAATTGTTTTATGATGCACATAAAGTTTGATCTGTGGTTTAAATTTGTTTTGCACACCCTAGAAATGATTTTGATCTGTTAGTACCTCACTCTAGATATGCAGATGTGTTTAGAAAAGATATCTTCAGACAAACCAGTATTATTTATATAGAAGGATAGAAGAAAAAAAGTTGCCATTTAAAGAAGACGTTTTGAAGTAATTATTTAAGCCTGTAATTATTCAGGTTGAAATATTTAATAATCCTTTGGCAAAACATGGAAAAACTTTATCATGCTGGCACTCTTAAAACTAAACAGAGAGTTTTCTCCCATATATTTGAAATACATAACACACACTAGCCTAAGCCACAATTGCTGGGGATTTTTTTGTATAATTGAAGTGAACTTTTCTCAAACACCACAACAAAAGATCTTATGATTTCAATAATAGCATTTAGTCGTTGAATTAAAGATCTACTAAAAATAGAATTGTTTCTACACCAACACATTTTTAAACCATTGAGTCTTTTTAATAGAAAGTACCAATAAATAGAATGAAGGATTTATTATATTTAGAAATAAATGAAACTCAATTTGTTTTGTAAGCCTGTATAAATAAATGCTAATCATTTAAATTAGTTTGTTCAAGCATAAAGTCTTTCTGTGGTAAAACTACACCATCTTCTTCCTCTATCTGTGCATGGCAATGGTGCTAAAGTTTGAAAATAACTCATATTGATGTGTTCCATGCTTTCTAAAGATTTGCATCTCAAGGCACATTTATTTAAATATCAGTACTCTGGAAATATGTTTACATAAAGTCATCATAAATGTCCCATTAAAAATAACATTGGTAGTATTTTATAGTTTGGTTTAGGTTTTGGTTTGGCATAGAGTATATTGTGTAATGGTTTGTAAGGAATCACAAAAAGGAAATTCTCTGTACTCATGAAAACCCCAATTAATGTATGGATAAATAAAACTTTAATGACATTAGAATATTTTGTTTTCTGAAGCCTTCGAAAACGAAACTTCAGGAAATATGAAGGAGAAGCTGAAGAACAAAAGAAACTTCGACAAGAAAATGGAAATGCTCATGCCATAGCGTAAATGAAGATAATATTACAGGTTTGTGTTTTAAAAGATATGTTTACATTACATCCTATACTTTTGGAAAATATAGCATTTATTATGAAAAATAAGGAAAGTAAACATTCTTGATTCGAGGTGTACTGTGAACATTGGCTACATTACAGTGTTGTTATTTGAGCAGGAGAGAAATTTCAGAATTAAAAAAGGACTCTGTCCTTAGTATTGTATGGGATATAAAGATTTGGGAGACACAGATCCTCTTCTCAAAGAACTTAGTGCTTAGGAGATAGACAATAGGGTAAGGAACCAGAATACTAGGTGAAAGAAAATATGTGTCATAAGGAAGGAACCAATGGTTATCACAAGGTTAGTATTTCATCTTTAGTTATGGCTGAGTAGTATTCCATTGTATCTATGTACCACATCTTCTTTGCATCTTGAAAATATGCTAAGCAAACTAAGAAAAAATTGAGAACTATATGATTTCACTCATATGTGGGATATAAAACTGAAAGTGATAAATGATAAACAAGAAAAAAAATAAATAAAAATATATAGATGCAGATGACAGTATGGTGGTTACCAGAGGAAAGGGAGGTAGAGGGGTAGTAAAGGGTGACAGAAGACTTGACTTTGGGTGGTGGGCACCCAATGCAATATATGGATAATGTATAATAGAACTGTATACTTAAAGCCTATAGAATTTTATTAACCAATGTCACCTCAATTAATAAAAATATATATTTTATATGATTAATATATAATATATATTTACACAATGGAATATTACTTGGCCACAAAAAAGAAGAAAATTTTACCCTTTGCAACAGCATGGATGGACCTGGAGAACATTATGCTAAGTGAAATAAGCCAGTAAGAGAAAGACATATGCTACGGGATTTCACTCATGTGTTATTTAAGGAACAAACTGAACTAACAAGCAAAATAGAGACAGATTCATAGACAGAGAGCAGACTGATAGCTCTGGAGAGGTTGGGGGTGGAGGGACCAAGCAAAAAAGAAAAAGAGTTAATGGACATGGACAATAACATGGAGACTGGGGGGAGGGGTAGGTAGTGGTAGAAGAGAGTGTAAGGGGGATAAGTGGTAATAGAAAAAATACAATAAAAATAAACTATTAAAATTTTAAGAAAAAAAAGAAAGAAAAGGAATCAATGGTATATAAGGAATTTCTAATGAAGGGTAAAAGGAATCCAGTAGGAAGCATTTAGAGAGCAGGAAAGGATGGAAATATAGGGTGGCATTGGAAGTGAGCCTTAAAAGACTAATGAGATTGGGATGGGCAATTAGAAATGAGAGGAAGATTAATACTGTGAGAGGCACTAGGTTAATTTAGAAACTTGAGACTGCTTGAATGGGTGATAGGGGAGATTAGGTTGAAATGGTAGGTTCAGTTCACCGGATGAGGCCCCAAAGTCAGTATTTGCATTACAAATGTGAAGTGGAGATATCAAGTTGAATATCCTTTTAAAGAAAGGGAGTAGGAAGGGAGACAGCATGCAAATTTGTAAGAGTTTGGTTAGAGTATATATTGTAGTTTATATATTTTATTTTTTGTAACGAGGGAGAATTAAACATATTGGTAAGGAGAAGGTAAGAAGGTATGAACAGGGATATTTGTCTGATAACAAAGTGAACAGCTAATGAAGCAAACTTCTAGAGGAAGACAGGCTCAAGGACACACTTACAGTCAGTCAGAGGAGGGAACTCTTATTTCCTCACTCAGGAAAAGGTGTCAGTCCTTGAGCATTGATTTTCTTCTTTCAATGGGTTTAAGAATTCCTGGAGGTGCTTATTAAATATGCATCTTCCTAAGCCAAATCCTAAATTGACTAAATCAGTATTTCCATTTTCAATTAACATTCTAGATGCTTGGGGGACCTCTGTAGCATTGGTTAAGTGCAGGTATTATGTTGTGAGCCTATTACAGAACTAGTTCAATAATTCATGAAGTGGGTAATTATCCATGCCAATGCGATACTTGGTACTTATTGCACGAGCCCTTATTAATGTATGGGCTTAATGTGCTGAAGCTAAGGCCACCAAATGAATAAGGGTAGAGGTTTGGTTACTTAGTGCAGTTGAGATTTTTTTACTTTAAGTTTTTTACTTTTATTAAATTTATTGGGATGACATTGGTTAACTAAATTACATAGATTTCAGGTATACAATTCTATAATACATAATATGAATATTGTATTGTGTATTCACCACTGCAAGTCACGTCTCCTTCCATCACCATTTATCCCCCACTTTACCCTCTTCTACCTCCTCCCAAGTAGGTTGCAGATGATTTTAGGGAAAGGAATATGCTGTGCTGGCACATAGTGGCTGCCTATTAACTGGTAGCTACTATTATTATGCCCTCGGTACTAATTATCTTAAATTAACTGTATAACATAAATGCACTGAGCTGCTTAATCTTTGTTTTTAATTATGTCCACTGCATAGATTTGGTTAGGGAACCCATTTATCATGGCTGTTGTTGCTTTTCTTTTCCTTTTTTTATGCGACACATTTAAGCATATGCAGTCTCCTACCTAAGTAAGGCAGGAGTGCTACCAAAGGAGGTGCATAAGAGAGATTCACATCAAAGGGATAGTTTGTCCCTGAAAGCCTTGTAGTATTTTTCATAAGACACCTTGGAAAGAAATTGGACAAAAAGAAATTGGACAGAAATTCTGATCCTTTGACATTTTCTTAAAGCTATGTTGGACTCGAGCTTCTTTCTAACACTTGATTTTGTGTTTGAACAGGAATCAGATCAACGTCACTGTCAAGTCCCAACCATGAGTGATGAGCTGGCTCTGCCTTCCAGTGGGTCAGAAGGAAACAGAACTTTCTTGTTCTGATGGTTTTAAACTTTCAATTGTCAGTTTTTATGCTAAGTCTTATTTCTGTACATAAAGATGCATGGAGAGAAAAAAGTATTTTTTTCACGTTGTAAATAATTATTTATTATTTAATGGAAGTGTATTTATTTTACAGCTCATTAAACTTTTTTTAATCAAACAGACTGAGAGTTTGAATATTAGTTGTGAGAATCCAAGACTCTAGGTTTTTCTCTCTCAACACTTAGCTGATCATTTTAAAAGGAGTTCCTTCCCCACCCCCATCTTTAACTGTTTTATGTTAATTTTCAAAATTTATCTCTTTTCCTAGAAAGTACTCTTAATGGGAAAATTATAAATCAGATTCACTTAGTTCTACCACAAATACTAACATCTGATATCGACCTTTCTTAATTCCATGTAAAAGTTGTTCCAAGTCCTGGTAATTGTACCATGCAGTGCTGCCTCTCTGTTACGGTAGACACACACACTATAAAAGAAAGAAATTCCACTGTTCATCATGATCACCATAAAAAAAGACAAGAATAGATTTGAGTATTACAATGTGGCAATTCAAGAGAACCAGGAAGTATTTATATTTGAGATTTCTTTTCCTAATAATAAGACATAAATATATAAAGCAACGAAAAGCCACATCTCCCTTCCCTCCCCTTGCTATTATTTTCTTACATTTTAAGTAAATACATGTGTATTTGTGGTGGGTGGTCTTTCAAGAACATTAATGGTATCTAATGACTCACAACCTGGTTCCTGGCTGGGCATTTACATGCAAAATGACCTTTAAAATATGCAAAGAGTATCTTGAGGAAATTAATCAACAGTAAACATAATTCCAGCAGTTATCTCATAGAATTTCATGAATGAAAAGTGCCTGTCACATCAACACTTTCACCTGTCTATAGCATATTATTCACCACATTCTTTTTTTTTAATTTTTTATTTTAGTTTATTCAGTACAGTTTCTATCCTTTATTCCCATTCCAGCCCACCCACCCATTCCTCCCCTCCTCCCTCCCATTTCCACCCCCTCCCTAGGTTTGTCCATGTGTCCTCTATATTTGTTCCTGTAAACCCTTCCCTTCTCCCCTGAAATTCCCCTGAAATTCCCTCCCCTCTCCCCTCTGGTTACTGTCAGCCTGTCCTCTATTTCAGTGTCTTTGGCTATATTTTGCTTGTTTCTTTGTTTTGTTGTTTAGGTTCCTGTTAAAGGAGAGATCATATGGTATTTGTCTTTCAATGCCTGGCTTATTTCACTTAGCATAATGCTTTCCAGCTCCATCCATGCTGTTGCAATGGGTATGAGCTCCTTTCTTTTTGCTGCGTAGTATTCCATTGTGTAAATGTACCATAGTTTTTTGATCCATTCATTTACTGATGGGCACCTAGGTTGCTTCCAGCACTTAGCTATTGTAAGTTGTGCTGCTATGAACATTTGGGTGCATAGATTCTTTTGGATTGGTATTCACCACATTCTTGCCCACTGATCAGATGAGCAATCTAACCAATTGCTCCCTGGAATCACCTGTGCTTTGTCGCTTGCATTTTAAATGACTACACATCCGGGCACCCACCTTCTAGAGCTTCTGATTTAAATAGTGGATTTTTTTTGCTTAACCCTTCACCTCTTTAAACCAGTCCCCCAACACCCCATCCCCTTACATTTGTCAGTTTTCTGTATGTATAAGTTTGTTTCTATTTTTGTTTGTTTATTTCATTCATTAGATTCCACATATACCGTATTTTTTCTGACCATAAAACACACCTAGGTATTAGAGGAGGAAAATACGGAAAAAAATTTTGAAGTAAAAATGTGGTAAAAAGTTTTGTCTTACAGTCCGAAAAATATGGTGAGTGAAATTGTATGGTATTTGTATTTCTCTGACTGGCTTAATTCAGTTAGCATAATACTCTGGAAGCCTATCCATGCTGTTGCAAAAGGTAAGATTTCCATTTTTTTTTGCAACCATGTAGTGTTTCATTGTGTAAATAAATGTACCACCACTTTTGTATCCACTCACTTGTGCTGCTTCCAAATTTTGGCTGTTGTAAATAATGCTGCAATGAACTTAGAGGTGTATGTATTCTTTAAAATCAGTGTTTCAGCCCTGCCTGGCATAACTCAGTGGATTGAGCGCAGGCCTGTGAATCAGAGGTTCACTAGTTTGATTCCCAGTCTAGGACACATGCCTAGATTGCACGCCAATCCCCAGTGGGGGGAGCACATGAGAGGCAACCACACATTGATGTTTCTATCCCTCTCTTTCTCCTTCCCTTCCCCTCTCTTTAAAAATAAAATCTTAAAAACAAAGACTCAACTTTTATAAATAAATAAATAAAATCAGTGTTTTAGGTTTCTTTGGATACATTTCCAGAAGTAGAACTGCTATGTCATAAAGCAGTTCCATTTATAATTTTTTAAGGAAACTCCATACTGTTTTCAACTGTGGCTGCACCAATCTATAATCCCACCAATAGTGCATAAGAGTTCCCTTTTTCTTTTTAAATATTTTATTTTTAGACAGAGGGGAAGGGAGAAGAAAGAGAGGGAGAGAGACATTGATGTGTGAGAGAAACATTGATTGTTTGCCTCTTGCATGGGCCCCAACCAGCTACTGGGCCTACAACCCTCACCAAACCGGTGATCTTTCACTTTGTGGAATGATGCCCACAACCCAGGTGGGTGTCCTGATTAAACTGGTGATCTTTCACTTTGTGGAATGATGCCCAACCACCTGAGCCACACCAGTCAGAGTGAGGGATTTCCTTTTCTCCACATCCCTGCCAACATTTGTTGTTTTCTAATTTAGTGATAATAGCCATCCTGACAGGTGTGAGGTGATAGCTCATTGTGGATTTAACTGGTATTTCTCTGATGGTTAGTGACGTTGAACATCTTTTCATACATCTGTTGGCCTCTGTATGTCCTTTTTGGAGAAGTATCTATTCGGGTCCTTTGCCCATTTTTTTTTTTTGGTCTTGAGTTTTATAAGTTCTGTATAAATTTTGGATATTAACTCCTTATAAGATATGTCATTGGTCAATATGTCCTCCCATTCAGTGGGTTGTCTTCATTGTTTTGATGGTTTCCTTTGCTGTGCAAAAACGTTTTCGTTTAATGCAGTTCCATTTGTTTATTTTTTCTTTCTTCCCTTGCCTGAGAAGACATATCAGAAAAAATACAGCTCTGAGAAATGTCTGAAATTTTACTGCTTATGTTTTCTTCCAGGATATTTATGTTTTTAAGTCTTACATTTAAGTCTTTAATACATTTTGAGTTTATTCTTGTATATGATGTAAGAAAGGTAGACTAATTTCATTTTCGGGGGGCACCAGTTATTGAATAGACTGTCTTTATCCCATTGTATGTTCTTGCCTCCTTTGTTGAATATTAATTGACCATTCTGTTCAAAGGTGTGGGTTTATTTCTGGACTCTGTTCTGTTCCATTAAACTCTATGTCTATTTTTATGCCAGTACCACACTGTTTTGATAACTGTTTTGATAACTTTGTAGTGTATAGTTTGGTATCAGTAAGCATGATTCCTCCAATTTTGTTCTCTTTATCAAGATTGCTATGGGTATTCAGGGTCTTTGGTTGTTTCACATAAATTTTTGGAATATTTGTTCTGGTTCTCTGAAATACACCATTAGTATCTTGATAGGAATTGCACTGAATCTGTAGATTGCTTTGGGAAGTATGGGCATTTAATGTTAATTCTTCCTACCCATGAACATGGTATATTCTTCCATTTATTTGTATCTCTTTCAATTTCTTCAGTGTCTTATAATTTTCTGAGTACAGGTCTTTTACATCCTTGGTTAAATTTATTCCAGGGTGGTTGGTTTTTTTTGGATGCAGTTATGAATGGGATTGTTTTCTTAGTTTCTCTTTCAGATAGTTCATTATTGCTATATAAAGATGCAACTGATTTCTGGATATTTATTTTGTATCCTGTTGCTTTACTGAATTCATATATCAGTTCTAGTAACTTTTTGGAGGAATCTTAGGGTTCTTCATACACAGTATCATGTCATCTGCAATAATGACAGTTTTATTTTTTCCTTTCCAATTCAAATGTCTTTTACTTTTTCTTGTCTAATTGATATGGCTAGGACTTCTAGTATCATGTTTTGTAAGAATGGTAAAAGTGGACATTTGAGTCTTATTCCTGATATGGAAATGTTTTTAGTTCTTGCCCATTGAGTATGAGACATAGACAACAGTATAGTGATTGCCAGAGGGAAAGGGAGGTGGGAAATGTAGAAGAGGGTAAAAGGGTAATAAATGGTGATGGAAGGAGACTTGACTTTGGGTGGCAAACACACAATACAATATACATATGGTGTATTATAACATTGTACACCTAAAACCTATATATTTTTATTAACCAATATCACCCTAATACATTTTATAAAAATTAAAACCATTGTATTCCAAAAAACAAAAATAAAAACCACTGATGAACAAATAAAATAAAACAAAAAAGACTTACAGAAACAGAGAACAAACTGATGGTTGCCAGAGGGGATGAGATTTGGGATAGGTGAAAAGGTGAAAAGGAGTATAGTCAATACTGTTTGATAGCTTTGCATGGTGACTGATGGTTACTAGACTTAGTGTGATGATCATGGTGTAAGGTCTATAAATGTCTAATCACAAATGTTGTACACCTGAAACTGATCTAATAGTGTATGACAACTATACTTTTATAAAAATTTTAAATAAATAGACTAGGGTGGGTCATTGCCATCTGTATTTTTAAAAGACCCCTAGATGTTTCCCCTATACAACCTCTATTGAGAACCTCAGATTCACCTCTGCCTAAACATTTACAGTATACATTTTCTTCAACCTTACTTGCTAAATATAAATATTGTGGATGATTCAAATATAGTGCTAGAATACTAGACAAATTCCTGACTTGGATATGGTTTCCTCCTAGTTGGAGGGACAGAGTCAGTGAATAACTGGATGAGATATGTACCAAGATCCTTGGGCGTTCAGGGAGTTCCCACCTAGCTCAGCCTGATGAGTCAGGGAGGGCTTCCTACAGAGATGCTACTCAAGATTATCTTTGAAGGATGAGTAGGAGTTATGTAGAGAAAGTCATTATAGGCACAAGCAAAATTATAAAGTCTTCAAACAGTATGACCTGAAAGTAAAATACATAAATATTTTAGTAGTATTGAAACAAAACATGAGGTCAACAGGCTGCAAAGGAAGCTGGAGTGGTAAGGGCAGGGTCACATAGGGCCTTTAACTTACACTCTAGACATTGAGGAACCATTCAAGCCAGTTGATCAGGGGTAGAAACTTGATCAGATTTGAATTCCAGGTAGGTCACAGGCAACCATGTGTAGGAGGGACTTGAGCTAAAGCCAAAGGGCAAAGATTGACTTGGAAATAGTTGAAATGTGCCAAGTGAGGAATGAAAACCTGAAGCTGGGAAGTAAAAGCAGTGAAACAGAAACTCATCTGTATTTTAAGCCTTCTTAAATAAATTAAAAATACAAAAATGGGAATTTATTATAAAAATTAAGGCTGAGCATAATTAGAAGGTGAGGGAAAAGAGGAAGTATAAGATGACCCTCAGGTTCATGGCTTCAGTGGCTAGACAGATGGTTACATAATTTTAAGTAGAGAACCTTTTGAACTATCTTACTGAATATTCTAGATGGGAAGTATAGCTTTTTATTTACTCTTGCCTGAAGAATGCTCTTCTCTATTTTGCAAAGTCATTATTTCCAATCTGTAACAGACTTATGAAGCAATAAGTATCAGCTCAGTTAATTAGTCCACTGAGTCAACCCTGGCCCTTACCTCACATCTGAGATCAAGCAAATGAGAGGAAAAGTCCAGGTTTGAAAGTGTGACAATGAGTTCACCTTTGGATCTGTTGAGTTTGATAGGTCTCAAGAAATCTAGTAAGCACTTAGGTATACAGTCTGAAGTTCAGGGAGGGGAAAAATTATAAATTAGAAATTTCCAAAACAAGTATGGTAACTGCAACCACAAAAGAGGCTTCAAGAGTACTTAAGGAGGCTATAATGAGCTTGAAAAAATCATATTTGTATTGATAAATCTTTCCAGTCATCACCATATACTTGGAGGAAGGACTCAGGCTACTTACAGCCATTATGAAGATTCTAAGCACTTGTTCGCTATCCTATGTACTTCTCTAGCCCTTAAAATAAAAGTTTATCAAACCATTACAGTGGAGTAGAAGGAAAAAAACTACTACTTTCATAATAAAAAATAATAATTTAAGTTTATTAAATACTCAGATATCCCCGTGGACTGTTCTAAGTGCTTTACTCATAGTTACTTATCTAATCCTCGTAACTTCTTTAGACATTAAATCCATTTTATAGATAAATAAAACAAGTCTCAAAGAGATTAAGTAAATTGTCCATGGTCACACAGCTAGGAAATGAAACAGTCAGGCTCTCTACCTCCAGAGCTGGTTCACTTAAATTCCTGTCTCCACTACTTCTCCTATAGTCAAGATATTTGTTTTGGTTTAGAGAATGCTGTCTCTAAGTTGACACTTTCTATCTACCTGTGCTGCCTTCACAAAAATTCCCAATTTATACATCCCTCACAGTATAGAATACACACCTTACAGTTAGCCCACCCAAGAAGTAAGAAAGCTGGAATATACGTACATATTTTTACAAGTTTTATCCATAAATTTACAAAGAATGGTTAAGTCTTGCTCCAGGGTGGGGAAGATTAATTCCTTGGAACCTTTGGCTTGCCTCATGTGCAGGCAAAGTAAATTCCAGTGTCCAGAGAATGTCCTCAGGCAATGAGATACAGGTGGGCTGCAGGTAGGGCTGATGTGCTTAGAAACAGATGCTACCGGGGATATATGGGTGGAGCACAATGAGCATTTGCTAAAGTGTCTTGCTTATTGCTGAGCAATGTCACTCTTACTTCTCAACTGTTGTTCTTCATTCAATGAATAATTACAAATAATTACTAAACTCCAACTACATACCAGGCAAGCATAGGTTCCTGAAAAGTAACATATCATAAGTCCTAAGGAGAATGAAATAAGAGAAGGGAAATGGCAGAGTAAAAGATTAGATAGTGCCAAAATAGAGAATGATCCTCTCAATAATTAATAATTCACTTTGTTAAACACATCTGACCTTTATGAGATATGAGTAAAGTAATGAAGCTGGTTTTCTTCTGTGGCTTAGAAAGCAGCATAATTACTTAGTAATATCTCATGCAAATATAGTCACATTACCCTCTAATCTCTCAAATTACAACATATACTATGTTTATTTAGTCATTAATTTAATAAATATTTGTTGAGCATCTATTACAAATACAGTGATGGATTGGACAGTGCAATCCAATCTCCTTCCAGGGCTCTCTGGGAAGACCAAGCCTGTCATAAACTGCTCTGGACATTTATGTGTGTGTACTAATGGTTAGGTAGATAATTTGTAGATATTAAATATATTTATTACAAAAATAATAAAAGCTTAAAAGAAAAACAATTTAAGCTAAGCATTTAACTCAAAATTCACAAAAAGACCAATAAAATGAACCCAAGGAATGATATAAGATAAAGGCAGAAATAAATAATAAACATAATTGAAAAGCAAAGCTAAAAAGCTATTGTTCGGAAATATTAATAAGATAGGTCTGTCAAAGTTGATCAAAATGAAAAGATACACAAAGTGAAATGTCAAAAGAAAAAGAAATAACTACAGGAACAATATATTTTGAAAGTAAAAAAAAAGAGAGAAATCCACATATATAAATTTCACATATATAAATCCACATATATAAATTTTAGTGGCTTAAAGAGATAAATTATTATCTCTAATTAAATATAGAGGTGGGATGCTCTAAGTTTGCTTAATTTAATGGTTCAATGATCTTTAGGTCTTTAATGGCGTTAAAGATCTAAAACCTTTCCCTTTTGCTGTTGTTGTAAGATGACACTAAAATACAAAAACCTAGATGTAAGGAATAAGTTTCTATAAAGTATGCAAAATATATTTGAAATGTCTAGTGGGAAAAATGGGACATTTAAATAAACCAATAAATAATACAGAATTGAAAGGTGATCAGAGTTCAGCATCCCACCAAAAGAAACACAACCCATATGGCTTTGTAGTTGTTAAGAATGTAAAAAAAAGAGCCTTAGCTGGGACAGTTCATTTGGTTGGAGCATCATCCTGTACACCAAAAGGTTGGGTTCAATTCCCAGTCTGGGCACACAAAAATTATAGGCACATTTTACTTATAAGCATAGATGTGAAACAAATATATTTTAAAAATTATGTCATGAAAGTAGAGTTTTTGCCTGGAATGCAAGGATGGTTCAGTATTAGGAAGTATATCATTGTTATATAAAATAGAGTAAAAAATTGAATATTTTTGTTATACAAATAGAGTAAAAAATCATGTTTTTTAAAAAGCATTTCTTTATTAGAGAAAGCATTTAAGTGAAAAATCTATTTGTAGTATAAAATGATTTTAAAACAAGGAATAGAATACTTCTTGAGCTTGATAAAAGCTGTATACTGGGACTTAGAGTAGAATTTATACTTAGTAGCAAATCTATAGATACTTTCTTTTTAAGTTTAGGAATGAGGCAAGGATGCTCATCTTAGTGACACTATTATTGTTAAATGGAGTACAAAAATTCTCACTCAAGTTGAAGAAAAATAACAGCAGATATAAGAATTTATAGGAAATAAATAAATCTGTTCTTGTTTGCAGATGATATGATAAGCTACAAGAATGGCCAACTATTAATATTTATAAGATAATTTCATGGGATTGCCAGATATGATATAAAATTCCAAAAATAATACTATTATCACCGATAATTTAAACAAAATAAAAATAAAATAGCATTCACAATTGCTAGGCAACTATAAGACATATGTGCATTAACAATGAATATATGATTTTAAGAAAAATTTAGATACCTGTTAAAAGAAATCAAAGAAATTTGTCATGGAGAAACATCCCCTTCTTTTAGACTATAGGATGTAAGGAGGTTAATTTTCTTTTCAAATCTTCAGATGCAACAAAATGCTAATCAAATTTCCAACAGGATATTTTGAGGAATTTTATACATCATATTCTAAAATTTGCACAGGACAATCATAGTCCATGAAAATCTGCCATTTTGGAAAATAAAAGCACAAAAGGAGCCTTGTATTTAAACATACATACTAAGTAAAGTAGTAAGACAGTGTAGTTCTAGCATAAGTATAGACAAATACACAAATGGAACAACACAGAGAGCTCAGAGAGACGTTATTACACAATAAAGATAGCACTATAAGTTAATAAGGGAAAAATGTGACTGCTTAGCAGATGTAAAGGGTATTAGAACGTGGAGAAAAATAAAATTAAATCACTACCTTACATTGTAGTCGAATGTGGATCCCATGAGGATTAAATATCTAAATGTGAAATGTAACTACAAAGTTAATAAAAGTATACTTGCGAATTAAGGTTGGGGGAGGACTTAAACAAAACCCCACCTAATGATTAAAAAAACATGAAAAGATATATTGATTACTTTTTATTTTGTCAAAATTAGGAAGTTTTGATGAAAAAATGTCATGAACAAATTCGACAGACAGTTGACACCATTAGAGAAAAACTATGCAATGTCTGAAACCCCAAGGGGTTATGACATGCAAGGAATGACAAAATCAACAAGAAAAGGCAGGACCTCCACCTTAAAAGGGGGGAAAGGATATGAGCAAGAAATTCCTGGAATGTGAAGGCTAAGTGACTAATAAGCATGCGATCTAGACTAGTCCCAGCCCATATATTGCGTTGGTGAGAATTAGCAAAAGTCAGCCCTTCCTACAGATAGCTATGGTCCCATGCCAAGGCATGCAGACCATGGGCTGGGTCTCTGCTCCCACTCACATTCTTGGCTGGGCATTCTTTTATGAGTACCTAGCAGATAGCTATACATCATGGTGCTTCACATCAAAAAATACTCAAACTTATTAAAAATACAGAAATACAAGTCAAAACAAGAATAGGATATCACATTATGCCCATCAGCTTCACAAAAATAGAAAGATGAATAATGTTGGCAGAAGCTTGTGGACCCAGAGAACCTTAACCATTACTGGATACAGGTTAGCCCAGAACTGTCATTATGGTAGTATTTAATTAAATTACAAATAAATGTACACTATTACCCAGAGAGAGCATATCCTTGAGACATGTAGTCCCACAGAGGGACTCACATAGGATGTTCATTGCAGTGTTGTTTACAATAGTAGAGAATTAGAGGCAATCTACATGTTTATTGCTGGATAATGTAAAAACAAAATGTGGTGGGGTCTCGCTGGGGAACACTATGCAGCCATTAGAAACAAAGGTATTCTCATAGCAATATGGATGGATTTTTTTAATGTTAATATGTTAAAAACTGGGGCTGTAAGTAAGTAAGAAATAAACCAGGATAAGTCATATTTTCTTATGTTTGTTAAATACGCATTTTACACAGGTCACAAAGTAGTTGTATTAAGCAACATTTAAGTTAATTAAACATAGAAAAGGTCATATAAAACACATCTGAATGGTGGCCTAACAGTGAGGGAAGAGTGGCAGGAACCAGGAAGTGGTGCGAAGGTATGGAGGCGGCAGAAAAGAGACCATTGTGAGAAGGAAAGTGTGGGAGCATTTGGTAAGACAGTGATGTGGGAAGGTACTTGGGCTGAGGACAAACACTGGAGGAGCCGTGATGAGAACAGAGTGAGAGAGGGAAGGTAGGCCAAATACTTCACAGGACGTGGAAATTTAGATTCTTGTGAGTGCAATGGGGAGTTTGACTTAAAAGTGGAAAGTCTTATGATCTGATTAACATATCATATTGCTGTGTAGAGAGTGAACTAGGGAAGAAAAGGAGGAAGCAGAGAGATCAGTTGGTGAGGTGACTCGACTCTTCATTGGATCAGGTGAGAGAGAGAGGAGGTAGCTTGAACTGGCAGTGGTGTTGGCACTCGCAATGGAGACAAATAAGAGACTTGGAAGGACACGGGGGGCTTAGCCTGGAGGATACCGAATTTGGGGGAAATGAAGACTCTAGTTAAGTGCTTAAACTTTATCCATTAAAAAATAAAAATTACTTCTCCAATTCTGTCCCTGTTCTAGTTGTTTGCTTAGTTTTTTGTTGTTGTTTTTTTTTTTTTAGGTTCAGTTGTTGTTTGTTGTCAGTTTGTAGTAATTTTACTATTCATAGGTTTTTATCTTTTTCTATTTCTTAGGCAAGTCCCTTTAACATTTCATATGACATGGAGGGTTTTCAGTGGGGAAGGGGAGGGAAAGAATGTGGGTGGGGAAAGGTATAGGGAATAAGAAGCATAATTGGTAGGCATAAAATAGACGGGGAGAGGTTAAGAATGGTATAGGAAACAGAGAAGTCAAAGAACTTATATGTACCACCCATGGACATGAACTAAGGGGGGTGGATGCTGGAGGGTTAAGGGGTGCAGGGCAGAAGGGGGTAAAAGGGGAAAAATTGGGAAAACTCTAATAGCACAATCAATAAAATATACTTAAAAATAAATAAAATAAAATTACTGTTACTCTAGGGTAAACAGGATATTTCTATTGTTTCAATCCTTTAAGGGTTGATTTTGTTTAATGCAAATAAAATATACCTAAGAACTAACTATAGATGTTCCTGCCCCTGAAATTCTAGATTCTCAGTCAATGAAAACATTTAAGGCAAGAATATGCCTGTATCTGTGATGGGAGGGAATAGATAGCAATACTAAAATATACATAGTATGCAGAGGTTGGGCTAAATGACTTTTATGGTCCCATTCAGTTTTAAGTAGCATTCAGTGAAGAGAGCAGAAACCTATATAACCAAACTAAAATGTGAGACATTCACTCACATGTTTGCTAAATCCTAGGAAAATGAAAGCATTGTCACCATGGTAATGTGCTTATATTGGAATAAATGGAATTGGCTCTCAAATACCTTCTTGTAGGACCAGAACTTGAATTATTTTCTTAATAATAACTTCAATTGTGTTTATAAAAGTGCATAATTAATGTTGAACTTTATAAAGGAAGAATATAAAAATCACTCCAAATTTCACCAATCAGAAATAACACTTTTAATATTCTGGTGTAAATTCTCTCAAATACTTTACCAACATATGTATTTTTCTAGGGAAGTTTTTATCACACTTTTAATACTGCTTTAAAAATGTGTTTCATTTAAAATAGATTATAAATATCTCTCCCATATCATTAAATGTTATCCTACAATACAACTTTTAATGCTGTAGAATATCCCATAGTTAGAGTATCACATTTTGTGGATAATTTTGAAAGTGGGATGATGGAGACAGAGTATGGGTCAGATTTCTAAATAATATTTATAGTATACTCTAAAAAACTGTATGAATAGGAGAACGTTTGAAGGATTTTTCTTATGGGACAAAGTCCAAAACCTTAGCAACTAACAACTAACTTTGAGCACCTACCAGGGACCAAATGAAGTTTAAGCACTTTACATTTATAAATCCGTTTCATTCTTACAACAGCCCTATTAAATATTAAGTACCCATATCACACCTGAGGACACTAAGGCCCAAAGTTTTAGCAACTTGCTCAAGGCCACACAAGTATTGAATCTAGGAATGTCAGGCCCCAGTCCTGTGGAGCTAAATCCATGCTGTGCTATCTTAGGCATGGTATCAGAAGGGCTAAAGGACAGACATTGGCCGCTGGTTAGTGCAAAGGTTACATTTCCAAGCTTACTGCATTTACTTCTGCAGGACTCAATGGAAAGTAGATTGTGAGTGACATGCATAAGTTTTCCAGGTAGCCAGAAACCCTTATTTCCATACTACATTTTTCACAGAGGCAAAGTGACTTCCCCTTATTGGAATATTTTCTCTTTCTCCTTTTTCCTTGTTCCTTGATTCTTTCTAAAAGAAGGTGGCTGACTTACCTTCTTGGTGAATTAGTAATATGTAAAAATCCATTGGGCCATAATTATTAGAAAGTGTGCCACTGGCTTGCAAAGACAGGACCTGCTCTACCTGTTTTCTCTTTCTTTTTCTTACATCAGTGTAAGCAAGCAGGCTGAACCTCAGTTTTTCTCCCTGTAAGTAAGGGCTAGGTCAGGTAGATCCACATATTTACTTCTTCCTCTCTTTAATTCAGAAAGGAGGAAGTAGGAAGTCCCCTCTGAGGCTCAGCTCTTACCACCATTGTTCAGTCCAGGTGTACTAATCTTTACCATTAATTCTTTGGGTCCAGTTTAGGTACATTTTTCTATTCTCAGTTGGTAAGGGCCTAAAGAAAGGAGAAGAGAGTGATTAAAACGCCACACCTCCAACCATTCATGATTGCTGAATGTTTTACTGTGGGGCTAACTGCAGGACCCTTGGGCTAACAAAATCTTTTGAAAATAAATGAAAGCTTTCCCCACCTATTCACACATTTTTGTTGTCTCCAATGACAGTGGAAACAACAAAAAAGTCCCACAGACTTCCTGAAGTCCATTCTTTAACCACCCGAGTCCATGGGCCAGGAATAAGAAAATTTGGGTTGTCCTGGCTTGTGTGGCCCTTTGAATTGAGCGCCAGCTTAATTAAATTCTCAGTTGAGAACTTAAAGGTCATCTATTCGATTCCCAGTCAGGGCACATGCCTGGGTTGTGGACCAGGTCCCCATTTGGAGGTGTGTGAGAGGCAACTGATCAGTGTTTCTCTCCCTCTCTTTCTCCCTCCCTTTATAAATAAATAAACAAACAAATAAAATATAAGTAAAATCTTTTTTTAAAGAAACTCTGAATTAAAAATGCCATACGGGTTCTATGTGCCTTGATTTTTTTAAACTCTCTAATGCACTCAATATTGTTTTGGTGTTCTCAAAGGCTCAGTTCCAGTGATTGGGGATTATAAGTGAATAAAAACTTCTTTAACCCTAGTCCTGACCCTTTTGTTAAACATAAGAATGTTTGGTAGAACACACAAGAGGCAGGTTTCTTCATTCAGCGAAAGAAAGTTGAAGGAAATTGCTGAGACTGGGATGGCAGTTGAAAAAATAAATGAGTTTAGAGTAGCAAGAAAGGGATAAAGTGGAGAAGGAAATAAGTGCAGAAAGATTGGCAGGGTAAGAATGGCTCTGGACTCTGGAAGTACGAACAATCTTTTCCTTGTGCTATTGAAAATGTGCAAAGTACCTTTGAAAAATAACAGGGATAGGCACACAACCCAAAGGTCAAGAGGGCTGAAACGAACCTCTGCTTGGGCCTGAAACAAAGGCCTTTTAGGTTGGGTATACATCAGTGAGTTCTTTCCACATCCTTGCTTCTCCTTCCTAATTCATTTGGTGTGTGTTTTTTCCAGGTGAGGAGAATTCCTGAACTCTTTCGCTTTCTTGCAAAATTCTCATTTTACATGCTGAAGATTCTATGGAAATTATGCTTCATCATTAAGAAAATAACTGGGCATATACCCAGAGTGAGCTGAAGAATAATCATGTTGCCTATGCAGATATATTTTTTGAAAAGCATTTTATATGAGTTTAGCCTTTTATATACACATCAATATAACATGTACATTCATAAATACCCCAATTAGTGAAAATATATGCTCACTTCATTTCAGTAATAGAAATAGTGCTCTAGAGTAAGGTACTGTGTACCCCTGTGAGCCTCCCCCATCAAGGGGGAAGACACATCAGCGAGGGCCTTATTCAAGGACAGTGGCTCCTAATGCCTCTACTGTCACATCCGCATAAACACAGATTCTTTAATATCCCCAGTGCTTGGTTATTAATTGTTTAATTAGTTAATCAAAAGTATTTTCAGATTCCAAATATGGCATGAAATCAGTGGCCTATTAATTTTCAGGTACTTTTATTAGATGAAGGTCACCTGCAAGTGACTTGGCAGGCTGCCTTTTGGGTTTCTCCCAAGGATCATTTCAAGCGCATGACTCATTCAGTGCAGGCCTTTAGAACCAATTACCTCACTAGATAGTCTTTAATGAAAAGTGAGCAGGGAGAATCTTAATTGGCCAAAATTGGATTAGGGATAAATTATGGACAAGGAAAACAAAGTACCTAATTCAATCCCGATCAGCTGACTCTGTCACTCACATCCTCAGAGGACTGACTGTATGGAGACCAAGTGGCTTACTGTGCTGGACCACCACAGGGACAGCACTAATGTGCTCGATCGGTGCCCTGTTCATCCCATCATCTGTGCTCACTGAAAGGGCCAGTGTGATGAGAAGCAACTTTCTGGAGCTTGTGGCCATTCCTGATCAGCCTGGACTTCGTGTGTGATTTTTGCATTTCTTCCTTCCATGTGCCATTTTCCCTCATTTGTAAAGGTTCAGGCCCCTCCACTGAGGGAAGATGATGCTATCTTTAAAATACTATGAACTTTGCAGAAAGGAATGCTGGGAAGAACAGGGAAGCCTGCGTCAGGAGACTTAAGCATGGTAAACAGACCCTTTGGCCTCCTATGAGCTGTAGTGGGAATAAATGACTTTTTGACATTGGGAAATAATGTGAAATACGTTACAATAAGTTTGTTGCAGTTGGGTGAACAGTAAAATATAGCTGTGCCAACAGGAGTCTCAGGTGTGATGCCTAAAGGGACTCTGACAAGGCAGGTGGCTTTTCTAAGCCTCAATTTTCTCATTTGCAAATTGAGATCAATAACAATACCCATCCTTTCTGCCACACAGGATCCTGAAAAAAATCAAATAATATCTGAAACACTTTGCAAACAATAGTATTATAAATAAATTAGGTGTCAGAACACCCTGATTATTAGTAGTAATGCATTACTTCTTATATTTCTTTCAATATTAACAACTTAATATTTTTTCAGTAAGCCACTTATACTGATAAATTAGGAAAAACTGTTTTCTACAAAAATTTATGTTTTCAAACAAAATATATATGATTACTTACCTAACATACATTTTAATCCAATGAACAATATATATGAACATGTAATAATGGCATCAATAGCTGAACATATTTCATTTTCTAGAGGCTTCTCAGGGGTCTTTAAAATATATATCCTTAAACTCTTACCTGAAATTTCTAAGTGCAAAAATCTCCAAAAAGCAACTTTTTCTTCTTTCCATTTATTTATTCCAGTTAGTGAGAATATTTACTCATTTTGTTGCAGAAATATCATGGAGTGGGATTTCTTGCATTGCCCATTCCCAGCTAGAGATATGAAATATATGGGATCTATAAGATATTACCTTTCCAAAAGAAAAGTTCTGTATTTCATAGTGCATTTGGTTTCAAAAGTTTCTGATGAGTGACTGTGGGCCTGTGCTCTCATTAGAAAGGCATGAAAGCATAACAATAGCAGCTCTGGCATAAGGCAGGCTGATTTTTTCCCTTGGAACTACACCAAATCTTAGCCACCAAAATGCACATTGGCCTGTTGAGAAGCTCTGTTCTTAGTCCATCGATACTCAAACTTCCCACTGAAGTCGTCATTATAGACTACATCACGTATCTTTGAAAATCCTCAATAATGTCAAATCTTCATGTTTTTGTATGGATTACATTCTTGGAAACAACCAGACAATAAAAAAAAATCAGGTGAATAAAACTGGCATTCAAGTTGAGCAATATGTAGTAATTTTTGTTGTTATTGTTTATATATATATATATATGGGTATAGGAACATTGACAAGATGGAAGTCAATAAAATAGGCTATAATTCTTTTCACAACTCACAGGATCTCTCAGAGTTTATAATCTCTATTTTATGACTGTTATGGAATAATTTCTTCATAAGCAATGAATTGTGGAATAATAAACATAAAACATTGTTATTTGGATATGACAGCTTTTGTGTTCTGGAATAGCAGAATTTTCCATAGCAAAATTTACCTATTTGTTCCAAATGTATTGTAAAAATTTTGCTTCCAAATGTGATTCAGTAACTAGTATTGAACTTACCGTCCTGATGTTAACAACCAGAAAAATAGGAGTGAAAAAGGAAACAACTCTTTTCAGACTATTAATAACAGATAGTGCAGGGCTGTAATTCTTGAGAGAAGGAAAGCAAATGAAGTGGGACTTACTATCATTCTAAATTTCTTCCTGGAGGCACTTTCTGAATCCCAGCAATGGGAGGGAAAACTTAAGCAGAGCATGAAATTCTCACTAAGTTGAGGAAGCATAGATCTGAGTACAGGGTGTCTGAGACAGCTGAATTTTGAGGCAGACTACCATAGAAGGGAAAGATATGCAGAGAGAGAGGGCCAGAAACCTGCATGGGTGTCTCATAAGCTTTTCATTGACTATTAAGTTTTGCATAATTAGGGTGAAATTGCACAAGGCTAAGTAAAGAACAATTGCTGGATATCTGAGAGTGGAACAATTCTCAGGGCTCCAACAGAGCTGGAAGATGTTCAAGTTCATATTACCCATTGTGGGAAGACTTCAATAAACACTTGAGGCATTCAATAGAGACTTGAGGAGAGTCATGTCTTATCACTGGACTAGAGGTTACTCTAAACAAACCCAAATAAAGCTTAAAAACAACCACAAAACCATCAAATTGATATGAAGTAACATAGCATCATACCAAAAAAAACCTTTAAAGAAGACAAAAAATCCAAATACTCAACAACATAATATCAAAATGTCCAGCACCCATCAAAACATTCTGGACATCAAAACAGCATTATTTTTCTCAAGTTCCAATAAAAAAATAAAACATGCATCATGTTTTCTCAATTTCTGTTTGTTATTTATATGTTGATTTTTCTTCACTTAAACTTTCCTTCAGAATAAACCTTTATTTTAATCTAAAATTAATGCTTTGGCTGTCTCATCATAGTTTACAATTTATTTGAATGAATGACATTTTTGACAATTTTAGCATTATTCTGAATTACCAGGTGCTCGGACAGTAAGGTCTAACATATATGGACAGGCTTGTGTGACTGTGGACATAGTATTTAAATATATTTTGAGGCTCCCAGACACTCCTATTCTGGATGGTACTTTCTTCCAAAGAGTTTTATTTACACACCTCAAGATTAGTTTGACCCCACTGAAAGCTAATAAGAAGGCTCTGCTTTAAATAATATATATTTCTACCAGAACATGAAGCACCATCCTCTTCTATTCCTCTTTGCTGTTACCTTAAGGCTTTCAAGCTTCCATTGATGCATAGTGGGACTACAAGTTGAAGCAGAATGCAAGATGTCACTGGTGTGATGATTTATCCTGTACACTACAACAGACTGGAGAAAACTAGTCTCCACTAGTCTCACCTCAAAGAAAATAATATATACATTTCATGCTCCACGAATACAATTTGTGAAGAAGAAATTACACATCAACCCTATGAATATGCATACAAGTAATCTTATTCAACTCATTTGAAGAAACATGTGCTGATTACCTACTATATGCCAAATGCCCTAATAGAAATTGAAATTATATAAAAGCAATAAAATGCTTAATTTTTCATCTTTTTAAGGCAGCCCTGAACTGCCATGCATTTAATTTTCAATTTTAACTTTCATGCAGTGTAAACTGGCATCCTTAAGTTAATTTAACAAACATTATTTGAACGTTCATGCGTCAGTGGATACTCATTTCACGTCACGGTGTATCAGAGTTTCCTGTCAGCTGAGAATTCAGTTTGGAGTTGACTGTCCCTGTTTTTAGTAGGCAGTCAGTTTTCATTGTGCTATTATTTAACTATTTTGCTGTAATGGTTTTTAATCATAAAACTGAAAGATACTTCAGCATTACCTTCTGAGGTGAGGTAATCCTGTAAAGTCTACGTTTTCCACTCCCATTTCAGTCAGGAATTTCTGCTTCTATTTGGGTGTTGAAATGGCTTTCTAAAGAGGTCTTCATTTGAATAAACTCTTTTACAACGAAAAAAAAGTCAGAATCACTAATATCACTTTACATTTTAATCATTATCTCATAAAATGAATAGAAAATAGAAAGATCCAAGTGCCAATAACTAAATGCAAAAAAAAGATATATATATTATTAGACTACCTAAGTGACAAAATTTTAACCCTGGACAGATGCTTATTATGATCAACCAGTATATTTCCATCATTTAGTGAGAGAAAAAATAAAATTATAAGTAGCATTATAACTATTTGAAAGAAGAGGCAAAATTATGGATTTTGAGATGTGTTTTCACTTTCTGGGAACAAAACCCATCCTATATTTCACACCTTCCTATTCATGAAATGTTTTAGTTTAGAACAGAAGTCGGGAGCATTAGCAACAGGTAATGAAAAGGGAATCAAAGCCATCCTTACTGAAAGTTTATCTTCTTCTCAGTTGGAAGATCTCCTTGAGAATTACTGAAGACAAGCAACACACCTCCACTGGGAGAACTAGCTGTAGGAGACAGGTGACGGGAAAAGGCCCAGAGATCTAGCAAGACGTTTCAGGGAAAGGACTGTTTGAACTTGCTCTGGGAGGGCCCAGCTGATTAGGTAGATTACCTTTCCAAACACAGCCAAGGCTCTTCAGAGTAGAAGTGCAGTCTCTAGGTAAATCTTTCTATTTAAAAGCAGAGATTGCCTGTGGCACTCAGGCACACCCCAGTCCTCTGACAACCAGTTCCAAGGCTTAAGGAGATAACAAAAAATGGCACTAAGGCAAGGGGATTTGACCCCAGTTATAGACCTAGCAACTGGCAGAAGGAGCTGTGGAGAGAAAAAGTAGGAGGAAAGAGATAGGTTAGGAAGGAGGAATAGGTTAAGAAAAAATATGACCAACTTGTACCAAAACCATCCAAAGAAACCACTTCAGTTTCAATCTCTTTTCTAGGTTCATTGACTTTCTAGTCTTCTGTTTCCCCCTTTCTTTTTTTTTTTACTATTTTCTTTGGGATAGCAATGGAAGATAGCTTTTTGAAGGAATTATTTTCCCCAAGAAATGATCGTTTTATTGTCAGACAGATCTCAACTGTAATCTCAAATCTGACTTCTTTTCAGCTAGGTGACCTAGCTTAGCCCAGTAGCTTCCTTCATTTGAGCACAGAAGGAATGATGGTTACTCCCCAACAGGGTTGTGAGTAAATCCCATGGACACAGTGGACACTCAAGAAGTGGTAGTGAATGAATTGAAACTCTAGGCCAATGGTCTGGCTGAACAGGTTTGAACTGTTATTAGCTATGTGGCTATGGACCAGATCTTTGTTAAGCCTCTAAGCTAGAAAATGGGAAAGTTATGAAATGGTAAAGTATTTAATACTTCATGAGGTTGTTATGGGGTGAACTTGGAAGAAAGAGCTGCAAAATACTCATCCCTGGACCTGACACATGATAAGAGTTCAATAAACACTAGCTCCCATTATCCTTTTTTCTGCATAAATGGCTGCTGATGGAGTATTGTTATTAGAGACTGAATTCTTACCCTTTGAACAGTGCGATAAATAGGGCCAGTCAAGTAGCATGTCACCTCATGCTATGTCATCAAGTGCCATATAAATGATGATAATGGACTGAAGAGAGAAGGCAAATTAGAAATGCTTCATGTTGTATTATCCCTGCTGCCCATTAATAGACCAAACTGAGAACAGGAATGGACACACACTCAATCTTACTGTATTTTCATCATGATAAATGGCTTAAATTTTAAACTGTCCCCCAGTTTAAATTATTTAAACACAGCACAGATTATAAGATCACTTCCTTATAAAGCACTTTAGAGATCATAAAAGGAGCAGGGTTTCTTGAGATATTAAACTAACAGAGACAGTGGCTGAAATAGTTGCAAAACTGAAACTCTTTGTAATTACTTTCTGATTAACATGATAATAATTCTAAATATTCACTAAATATTCTCTACTTGAATAATTACTGATTAGGAATGGAAGTATACATAGTAGATTTCAGGGTGGGTAGGGTGGTGAGCATCTTTGTATAAAAAGAATAGCCAGATAAAGAAGAATCTAAGTCTCAAGTGGATTATATTGTAATAACTTTGTATGGTACTAGATGGTAACTAGACTTATTGTGGGGATATAAATATTAAATCACTATGATATAAACCTAAAACTAATAGAATATTATATGTCAATTAAAAATAAGTAAATAAACCAATAAAAATTATCAGAGTTTAGTCTTTTACTGAGGAGCCACTGAGCTCTGGGTGTGGTGATAGGTGCCACATCAGCAGATACAAGTAAGATACCACCCAGAAGCCCTTCCCACAGCCCTTTTGGTATACTAAGAATATAATAGCATACAATGGATATGATGATTTTAAGCCTTAGGAAAAGCGTTATGTACATGCAAAGATTTAACATGTTGAATACACTTTTCTACTAGATTTTAAGTTAAAAGTAATCTAGCGATGATTATAAATAATAAAATGGAAGTTCAAAACTTAGCTTAAAGAACAAGTAATAAAAAAACATTTATAGGTCTCTGCTATGGGCCAGACATGGTCTAGGTGGAGAGAAAGTTCACACACAATTAACTGGAAACTAATGATAATGCTCTTTGCTCAGCATTTGACTGTGACACCTGAGAGCTTGTTAGGAACATGGAATCTCAGGTCCTACTCCAGACCTAATGAGTCTGAATTTGCATTTTAACAAGGTCCCAGGGAGTCTGTTCCCATTCTGTTTGAGAATCATTCCTGTGACAGATGTATGAGCCAGGGGACATAGCAGCTGACAGGGAGAAACTTCTATCTTCAAGAAGACAATGAATGGCTGGAAAGATGCATCACGGCCCACAAGGCAGCAGGTGAGGACACATACTGTTGTCCACGTCAGCTTACCTCTTCATAGTGGTAGATGCATTACCTGGAGTGGTGTAAGTAGATATATTACCGAGAAGCACAGAACTGACAGGCATATAAATTATTACTACATCACACATGGGTAAAAAAAAAACTAGATATATTTTGAGTTCATATGTATGTATATGTATATTCTTATTAGCATATGTTTGTTCAGTATGGTCTTTAATAACATGTTTGTTGCTCATTTTTGTTCAGTGAAATTATTAATAGTGGCCATTTACATAATTTAGATTTTCAGAGAAATACTTTGTTGACAGTCTCTCCTTGATGTCCAGGATTAATTGGCTCTCTGTTGTCCCACTACTGTAAGAGAGAAGTGATTTATGAGAAAGAGGAGGGAATGGAATTTTTTCTCTTCTGTTTGGAGAAATTGGTCAGTTACGTGACTCGACATTATGGATCATGCTGTGGGCCTGACACAGACCTGGACTGTGACTTGGAAATGATCTTATTGGTATTGATTCCAGCCCCATCTCCTCCCAAATTTAGCCCATTTTTTATGCTCTCTAATGAGAGATATGTGCCTTGATTCAAATAGTGTATTCTGACACTCAGCCTTATTCACCTAATGACAACAATTTATCCTTTTCTTATGCTTAAGACAATGTGGCTTCCCACTCTTCATGCACCATGGTGGATGTCTCAATTGCTTGTGGTCTCTTGGAGCCAGCATGTGTTATAGCCTCAGTTCCTGAAACAATAGCTTTTTACATGCATTGACTGCTAAGCTTATTAACTATTACCTAAAACTAAAATTTTCTAACTCTTGAGTTCCCCCATCACTTGTATAAGCCAATCAGTGTACCATGTTTCTATGTGAATCAACTTGTTTAATTCTTACACTGAATTTATGAAATAAATACTATTATTGTAGTAAGCTAAGGAAAATGAAATCCAAGATTAGGAATTTCACCAAGATTACTCAGAGCTGAAGTTTAAATCTAAGATCTGAGTTTAATTGAAAAGAGTAGCAAGTAAAAAATATATAAATATATATATTTCTAATTTTTAAATAAAACATATTTTTGAAAGCATTAAACTGAAAAGTGTTATGTCCCACAAAACATATATTTTATTTACATATGTTGCCACGTTAGATTAGGCCTACCAGCACACTGACTGAAACTTGGTAAGAGCTCTGGGAGACTGCATGAAAAAACATCACAATACAAGGTGGTACTGAGTGTTTCTTTAGTGCTTTGATGCACATAAGCAATACTTCATAAGTAATTATAAAATTGAACTTAGCTGACTCCTACGGAAACCAGTTTAAGTCAGATATGACAAGTTTCTTCTTTGCCCACAGCTTAGAAAACTAAAAACAGCTCCACTGGTGAAGAATAAAAAAGTGCTTTACCTGCGTTATCTTATTTAATCACCATTGCAATTCTGTAAGATGATATTATCATTCCCCTTCTATAGATGAGGAAGATTCAGCCATGGAGAGCTTAAATAGTAATTTAAGCAAGATTCTGCGTGGCAGAGGTGCTTATTGAACCTGGCAGTCTCACTCCAGAATACTTGTCTTCAGCATCTGGGGGGAGGGGGTCCAATCTGGGGCCTGTGGACCGCGTGCAGCCCAGGATGGCTGTGAATGCACCCCAACACAAAACTGTAAGTTTACTTAAAGCATTATGAGATTTTTTTGTGATTATGTGTCACAATGCATTTAATGTGTGGCCCAAGACAACTCTTCTTCTTCCAGTGTGGCCCAGAGGTGCCAAAATTTGGACACCCCTGCCTAGATACTACGACAGATGGAAATTGAAATGTCAGGTTTTGGCACCAGGGTGGAGGGGAGTTTTCAGCATACAAAGATATGCTGAAAAACCACACAGAGAGCTAAACAGACTTTTTAGAAAAAAAAAAAGTCACTGATGACTGAACTGAAACAGAAGTGCCTCCGTGACTATGTTCTATTTTCTTAAGGTGTGGCTTTTCAAACTTACCAAATTGTATTGGAACTTTTTGTATCTATGTGTCAAAATGGTCATCCTTGGCTCCCCCACCTAGTTCTTCTCACTGCTTGCCTTTGGTAATATTGACTTGGCAGCTTCTGGCAATGAACGGGGTGGGCTGCGGCACTTCTCCTGAAAGGCCTTGCTGCTGGGAGAGTCGGTGGCCTTTCCCCCACTGTTGCCCAGCACGTCCCTGCCCTAAGGTAGGCCGCCATGAAAACTACCAACACTGATGGAAACCAGGGCACGTAAAAAACCCAGTCATGTGCAATGTAATGTCATGTCACACAGTTAGTTTAAGGAATTGAAGGAATTAAACAGTGTTTCCCAAAATGTCCATGTTCATTCTTTTTTTATTGCTGAATAATATTTCATTGTACATATACCACCTCTCCTTTACCCATTCATCTTTGATGGACATCTAGGTTGCTTTTATGTCTTGGCTATTACTAGTAATGCTGCAATGAACATGGGGGTCCGTTTATCTTTTCAAAGTAGTGTTTTTATTTCCTTCAGGTAAATATGCAGAAGTGGAATTGCTGGGTTGAATGGCAGCTCTATTTTTAATTTTTTGAGGAAACTTCATACTGTTTTCCACAGTGGCTGCACTAATTTACAAGCCTTCCAAAAGTGCACGAGGGAGGGTTCCCTTTGCTCCACATCCTCGCCAACACCTATTGTTTGTTGATTTACTTATGATACCCATTCTGACAGGTGTGAGGTAATACCTCATTGTGGTTTTAATTTGCATTTCCCTGCTGATGTAATGTTGAACATCTTTTCATACGTCTGTTGGCCATCTGTATGTTCTTGGGAGAAATAACTACTTAAGACCTCTCAAATGACTACCTACTCCTGCGTACTCATCACCTTCCTAGAAACCTAAAGTGGAAACAGAATCCTAGGAGTATACTCCAGTATCATTCCTGGGACTCACTCTCTGATTTCTGATAGATGAGGTCCCCCATCAATACCCCACTATCACCACCACTTAACACAGCAGAAGGAATTTTAATTTTTTAAGTCAAGGACAGCATACCCATCTGTGTGGTCAGAATAATCTAGCTCCTGTAATCAAAAAGTTCTCCTTACTTAGTGCTTAAGCATGCCTGGAAGTTCTTTTACATGGTGGTTTTCCAAGATAAGTGTGGGCCGGAACAATAATAATAGATAATGTGAAAAATCAGCCTTAAATGGTCTATTCAGCAACTTTCCAAGGTGTATTACCAGAACTGCAATTTTAATAAGAGATCCAGAAATGTTTGGAGCACCTTTCTGCCTTTCCAGCCCTCCAGGAAGCACTGTCCTTGTGGGTACTTACGAGAACCAGCGAAGGGTTCCCACACTGCCATGCAATGAATCATGAAAGGAACCAAAATGGAAAGAACCAGCTGGGATATTGTATGTATTTCTAAGCCCGTTAGAATTTTTTAATCCTTAATTACATCAGTGACACAGGAATTGATGAGCAGTAGTAGGAAATGAATCGGTAAAGCTGGGAGGGGACTAGGGGAGATGGGAAGAGAAAACATCCTCTGATCTTTATAGTTTTATATATGTAATTAAGACTCCTTAAATCTGGGAAAGTTAAGAGCCTAAGCAGAGCTCTTCACCTTGCCAAGTGAAATGTTCTGCAATTCTCGTTAAGTTGTTGACAGGTTGTTAAAGCAGGGCAATGTGCCCTTATCTAACCCGCCTCAGCTTGATTCTGCACTCAAGGCCCTGATCCTGGGGAAGGAGTGGCTCGGGGAAGAGTGCACCAAGTGCATTGTCTTGTAGTCATAGACTGCAAGACATCAAATGGGCCATGCACCTGTGCGTGAGTACAATAAGCAGGGCCAGGCACTGGTAGGTAGGAGATATGCCACCTATAAACATTCTGAAAAGAGTCACGTTAGAGATTGAGAAAAAACCCAGCCAGAGGGTCGGAAGGCTTTGCTTTCTACATTTGGGTACATTTACTTATGCCTGTGCAGTGAAGGTCACTCTCGGCCAGGAGCCATCCAACCCAGCAGGCTGTGATGTGGTCCAGTCATTATTTACTTTGCAGAGAACATATAGTCCTGGCTTGATGAGCTTTGTTGATAGAATGGCTTTGCTGCAATAAGGTTGAGATCAATGTGATAAACTTTCAAACATAAATATAACAACAAGGAAGAGAAAAAGAAACAACAATTAAGATCATTTTTTTTCTAAACAAACAAAACTAAAGCAAGAACCATATATCAAATCCTATTCTGTTGCAACCAAGAACAGGTAAACAAAAGGCTGGTCTAGAGTTTACCCTAAATCCTCATATAGTCATACAAGTTAATTTCATAAAAATCAGATCATAAAATGCACATATAATCCAAGTATTTGCGAGCCCAAAATGGAGTTGTGTGAACATTAGTATTTATTAAGGGTAGCTGTGTAATTTGTGGAGCCCAGGACAAAGTAAAAAAGGATTACTTATTCAAAAACCAGAGGAAAAGTACCATTGAAAGAACTAGAAGATAAAGCTTTTTCATTTCCTCTATACTCTTTCTTTGGACCTACCATAGTGCTTTAAAATCACTCTGAGTAAGGAAAACTTAAAAACTACATTATTTGCTTAACTTTTACAGTTCATGTTTATAGTGTATAATGCCAGTTTTTTAGAACAATAATAATAGCACTTCACTTGTTTGTAGAATCAGTGAAGTTACACAAATCTTCCTTTGTAGATCACACATGCACATGCAATTGTTTCTTTCCAGAATAGTGGGAACACTGGACAAAACTAACTCAACCGTCTTTGTCTCACTTTGTGATATGCACAATTCTGCCGGCACTCCACCTTCAGCTAACCAAAGGGCAAAGAGAGACTAAAATAAATTCAGTCTCTCTGAATTTCCAAAAGCATTCCCAAAGACTTATCGGTGGTCCAATCTTCCCTTTTCCTTCCATGTCATTATTTTCAGTGTAAGAAGTTGACAAATACAAGGAATTAACACAAAAAAAGGAGGCCTATCATTGAACTGGGTTCCTTCAGACTGAAAGGTCTTTCTCATATCAGCAGTCTAGATACAATGAAAAGAATAAAAAAGAGTTTAACTTAATGAAATATAGTGATGGCGGAGGTATCACAAGTCAGTATGATATATTAAGAAAGCAGGAGAGAGAACTCAGGAGTTTGAGGAGAGAAAATGGAGTGTGGGAAAGGTCAACATCATCAAAAACAGCACCCTCATCACATTTTCAGCAGAAATAGTAGTCTCTTACCCAGAGAAAATTTGAATCATGGCTGGGATTTGGAGAACTAAAGATGGGGGGAAAAGCCAAGGTGATAAAAATTTAAGACAGAAAGAATCCTGGACAAAAAGTAACAGACCCTAGCTAACACAATTCAGGTTTACTACTGTAACCATTGTTATTATTAATAAGAAAATAATTAATAAGAAAATAAGAAAATGCTAGGAACTGTGACCATCTTTCATATGATTTAACTTCTTTAATCTTCATGGTTAGACATGTGTTAAGGACTGTTAACATGTCTCATTTTTACAGAAGAGAAAACTATGTTAAATAAGTTGCCCATGGCCTCATGCCCAGGAAATGGAGGTGCCAGAGTGTTTGAGGACAAATATCGGAGCAGTTGGAAAAGGAGAATGACAGAATGAGGGACAGCTAAATCTGCCACGACAGTGCAGGAACATTGGGGTGAGGCTGTTGGGAGGTAGCTCTTAAAGGCAATGTTGAAATATATAGATGCGAAATTTGAAAAGCAAGGACTAGGGAAAAGCAATGGAATAGAAAAGGAAAAGAAATATATGAAAATGATGCAACAGAAAAATCAACAGGTTTGAGGGCCTTGGGTGTGTCATTGGCTCAAAGACAGCTAAGAATCAGACTGTCCGTTTATATCAGAGGCACAGTATTCTGGTCCTGTCACTCTTTGTGAACAAAATGATCAATGAACAATTTAGGGAAATAAGGAACTTATCCTGAAGCATCAGCACTTCTTATTAACCTTGCATTTGTGCATGCATTTACCCATTTAACAAGCATTTATTAAGTGCTGTACAAGATACTGAAGCAACCAACAATTAAATCATTTTTACTAGCCACTTAAAATCTTCTAGGTACTGAGTTGCAGTGATAAATAAGTCAGAGACACTTACTCTCAAGAAGCTTACAGACTATTGTAGAAAAAATAAAATAGAAGAAATTAAAAAATGAAGATAGTCACCATTCTCCACAAAATGATGATATCAATGTCAAAAATAAATATGAAACAAAAAATAAAATATAAGAAAATGCAGGTGCTGTGAAGAAAATCAATTAAAATAGAGTAATGTAACTGAGAGTGACTAAAAGGTAGCTCATTTAGATAGTAATGGTCAGGGTCACCTGAGGAGGTGACAGCTGAGCTGAAATTTGAATAATGAGAACACTGCAAAAGGCCCAAAGGATGAAACGACATTGATATATTTAAGAAACAAACAAACAAATAGAAAAACTGTTTGGCTGGAGGTTGGCGAGGAAGAGGGAAAGTTGTATAATTTAAACTTGGAGAGTTGGGCAATGGCCAGGTCACACAAAGAAAGACCCAGTTTCTCTGCCCAAGTAATTCATGGTCTAGTGCAAGAGGCAGACTCACAGACAAATGTTTACACTGTAGTGTGATGAATGCTCTGATAACTACCTACACAGGGGATAAGTGAGTACAGAGGACCAGCTATATCTCCTGGAACTTGACAGGTGCCTGTGATCTTCCTCCATGCGGACCACTGCTACAGACCCAGTGCCCTCCTTGGGGCGCTTCCAAGGCAACCACACTCCCCAGTGAATGTGAGGGCCACTCTGAACTGGCAAGCAAAGACTTGGGTTTGTTGCTATAAATCACTTTGAGCCCTTGGGAAGAGAGGCACTCAGTAAACAAGGCCTGGGATTAACTCACTGCTTTATGAGATCAAAGCACTTTATAAACATTAACTAATTGAGCATATCACATTGCAGAGTGTCAGTGTTGTAATGAGTCTCTGTTTGAGCTCTTTATTCTTTCTGAAATACCTGACTACTCTTGGAAGGTATGACTTCCACACTGACTTCAGTGGACAGAAAGCCTTTATTAGGCCCTTGTCCTGCACGCTTAGAGAACTTTATCTCAGCTTGGGGAGTGTGGGGCGTGGGGGCATTGGTGAGGATGTCATCACGTGACCATAGCATTCTGTCCCTTACCCCAGAGCCAGTCTGAGAACATTTGAGTTAGAGATCTCTGTTAATGAAGCTAAGATTATAGGCCCAACCCTGTGTGGACCTGTATTCCTTGCCATGCTCTGGGAGCTCAATGACACCTCTAATCTTAGCCAATTATCTCACAAATACATTTTGTCACGAGAGTCTTGAACAGAAAGCACAAATAGATTCACGCTGCAGAATCACTTGTTGGTTTGTTTAAAATGCGGGTTCCTGGAACACTCTCAAGAGCTGTTGAATCAGAATTCCAGTAATCTATATTTTAATAAGCTTTCTAGTTACTTCTTAAGCATGTGCAACTGAGAACTACTGCATAAAAAATCAGCTCCATTCTCAGGTCAATTCAATTTATAAAACCGCCCAAGTGCAAGGCACTGAGTCAGATGCTGCTGAAGAGACAGAAAAGAGGGAGATCCAGTTAAGAAATGTACATTCCAGGTCTGGCTGGTGTGGTTCAGTGAATTGAGTGCTGGCCTGAGAACTAAATGGTCGCCAGTTCAATTCCCAGTCAGGCCACATACCTCGGTTGCAGGCCAGGTCTCCAGTTGGGGATGTGCAAGAGGCAACCACACATCAATGTTTCTCATCCTCTCTTTCTCCCTCTCTTCCCTTCTCTCTAAAAAAATAAATAAAAATAAGATATTTAAAAGAAAGAAATACATATTCCAGTAGGAAGAGAAAAGGGAATAAGAAGACAGGTGATTTTAATACAAGACAGAGAGTGATAAATTTATGTGGAGTATAATGATGGTTCAGAGGAGGTAAGGATGATACTAATTTGGGGGCCAAGGAATGAAAGTTTTCAGCTGCTTACAGCCTCATGATCAGAAGCACAGGCTCTGAAGTGAGAAGGCCCTCGATGCTGGTTAGGTCTCTGCTACCTCACTGCATGATCTTGGGCAAGTCACCTAACATTCCTGTGCTCATGTATTCCCATATAAAATGGGTGGCTGGTACCATGGTCTGAGGTCCTTTCTACTGAAAAACCTTAGTACTTTGGCTGTATCTGCCTGAGCGGTCTAGGGGTAGGTATTATGGCTTTTCAGACTGACTGGACAAAGAATGAGAGATGTGGAATGCTGTTGGCAGTGAGAGCAGTGTGCCAGGTGGTGAGGTGTGTTGAAGCCAGCACCCACTTAGGCTGGCTCCCAGACAGGTTTGGTGAGAAGAAGTGCTGCTTGTGTAGTGTCTGTCATTGCTGGTCTGAAGTTGTTTACTTCTCGTTAGATACAGAAAGGAGAAAATAAAGTTCTGTTGCTGCTGCTGCAACTGATTTCTTCACAAGAAATGTCATTATGGGCCCCCATAACTAATATTGAATGAAAGAACAAAAAGATTGGGAGGACGTATTCTGAGTGGTACTTTGTCCTGGGTGTACATAGACCTCAAGAGGGCTGGGGCTCAGCTGTGCAGAGATGAGTTCTCTGGGGAATGATGAAGGCAGTTTCTTTCTCTCCTAGTTCATGGTGATAAATATTTTTCTTCCTTAAAGATGGAGGCTTTGTAGAGCATGGTGAGGGAATGTGTAAAGCACAAATTAGGCTAACAGATTCTTCTGGTGTTATTCTGAACTTTCTGGACAAGCAATACCTAAGTGTTTTCTCTATTCTTGTGTGACTGTTCCTTTACAAAAAGAGAGAAGTCAAGTCTTCTGAGTTTCTCAAGGTGAGCAGTGTGGTTTTTGAAGCCTTTGAACAGCTTTCCAAGTCTGTGTGTTAATGATTTAGAATGCCTTGAGGGGTAGTGGAGTGAGCAAATAAATCTTTAATGGCTGGGGAACCTTGATTTGTAACATTTGCAGATTCCTCTGGTGTAAATATTCCCATCATGGCCGAGTTCAGTGATGTGAGGTCACTAAAGTCAGAGTTGGGAAGAGGTGCACACAACCAGTTTCAGCAAGCGGGTCTCAGTTGGCTTCAGCACACCATTGCTTGAGGATATTTCTAATACCTTGTCCAGAGCAAAAGCATGTTGGCCACATAGCTAGAAGGTGGAGTTTCTGAGAAAGAACAAACCAGAATTTCCCCTAGGTACTCACTAGGCATCTTAAGTGCCTGGGCTGTAACTGTGGAGTCCAATCATTCTGAATCAAGCACCTTGAATGAGGTCACAAGTACAGCATAGCCACCAGTTACACGAACTCTTCTTCAGAAGCTTCATTTCTACCTGGTTGTGGTCACTGCTGTTGTGAATAATCAGGGTTCTCATCCTACTTTAAAATAATTCAGAGGAACTAAGTTGGGTCATCAAGTTAGGGAGAGTGGGGCTGGGCTGGTAGCATCTTTTTTTCAGCATTGTGAGGCTAAGAGACTTGTGGAAGACTAGTGAGCAACTGCCAACACAAATACAGGTTATTTAGGATGGACTCCAAAAAGATGTTGAGATATAGAAGTCTCACTTTGTACTTGTTCAAATGTGCTATTGGACGTTCTGTGTTTGGACAAGGCTATGTTATTGATTCACACTAGATATATTTTCATCTTTAATTTATTTTTTAATTTTTATTTTTTAAATATTTTATTTATTTATTTTTTTAAAAGAAGGGAAGGGAGGGAGAAAGAGAGAGAGAAACATCAATGTGAGAGAGCAACATTGACTGGCTGAATGCGCCACAACCAGGGACTTGAACCCACAACCCAGGCATGTGCCCTGACTTGAATTGAATTGGTGACCTTTCGCTTTGCAGGAAGATGCCCAACCAACTTAGCCATGCCAGCCAGGGCTTCATCTTTTTATTTTAAATTTCAAAACATAGCATAAGAAATTCCCATTGAAATAAAAATAAAACAATACAGAGACTCAAACACAACATTCCCTTTCTTTCCAACCTCCACTTACACACCTCAGAGTCCACCACTATGAACATTTTGGCGTGTATCAGTCCAGATTTAGTCCTATTCTTATTCAAACAGAGATACAGGTCTATTATTTCTGTTTTAAATGTTGGTATCGATAGTGTACAAAAAATGAGAAGATACTATGTATAGTTGAAAACTTGCTTTTTCAATGAACAAAACACACAATGGGTGTCTTTTCAGTTAGTTCATCTAGCTCTATGTAGCTCATTTTAATGGATACTTAAAATTCCAAGTGATAGTTGGAAAGTGATGCTGTTGAGATGGTTTCATTTCCCACTCCCGCTCCAGCATTACATACATGACGAAATAAACAATTTGCTCAGGAGAAGGTAAGTGTTTAAGTTTGGTGACTGCTTGCAAGATGTCGAGTTGAAATCCTGGCCTACCATCTAATTTCTGTGTGATTTTAAACAAGTTATTTAGGCTCTGAATTTCATAATCTATAAATTGAAGTAGACAGTGATAGTACCCAATGTCATCATAAGAATTAAATAAATTAACACATGTTTAAAACAATAACTAGCACACAAAAAGCACTCAATAAATCTTAGTTCCTATTACATGCATCTTTATTCACTCCAGTAGCATATCAACTTTCTAGATACATGAAAGTGAGTCAAAATGTGCACAGTCAGCTCTGACTAGCATCTGACTAGCGGAAGCACCCCAGTGCCTGAGGCCACTTTTAGAGCCATACCTAAAGCATGCACATTTTGTATTTTGATAATGTGAAATTTTCCCCAGCCCTCAAGGTTGTACCACTTTGAATTCCAAAAAGCATGTCTCTTGCCAGCAGTGGAATCTATCCATGTTACCAGTTTGCCATATACTTATTAATATTATGAGGTTTGATTCATCCCAAGAACAAGTTATCCAGGAGCTACAGATACTGAGAAAGATCATGACGAAAGTGCCAGGGGAAAGGGAGATGGGGATCTATTATGTCCTTTTTTATTGAGGACAGAGACCTTCAATATGGAGAGAGCATATTGTTGCTCCAGCACACTTAGCTTTTCTCCAGGCGATGTTTTCTAGTGAGACATCTTCTTTCTCCCATTTTTCTAGAGGCAGAGATGAGGCAAAAGTCATTTGGGATATTTTGCTAGCATGTCTGTATCAGATACATATAAACACAGGCTGCGACACTAAGAGTTATCTCAAATAGGAGTCATGTGGCATCACCTCCTTCTCCAACAAGATCATATTCTCCCGGGTACTCTGACAAGGCGGGTTAGCCAAGTTATAATTGTCACTTATCACATCTCCCACAGGTGTAACTATTTACTTCTACTTTGGAAAGTGGTAGTTGAAGTATGGGAAGTGAGAAAAAAGCTGTCTTTCCCAGAATCCACCTCAGACAGTATAAACTATGCTCACAGACCTAAAGGCAGTGGTGCATTTGAATGCTTTTTGGAAGTTTGGGCATTCCATTGCCCAAGAAAGGAGACCATGCCCCATGCTCTGTTGAGATGAAGGTATTGTTCAATGATTAAAAAGTAAATGCAATCCTTTTCCAAGCAGTATAATCTCTTTTCTCATCAAATGTGGCACTCTCATTCTGGCTCAGAAATCACAAACTGTGGTTCAGAACAACATACCTAGAAATTAGCTATTGTCACAGAATAGAAATGAAGAAAATGAAAATTTCGGAATATCTGGTCAAATAAAGTAATGTATTTTCCTGGATACATCGCCAACTCACCTAATCACTCTTGTTGTTACAGATGGGATTAGCGCCCTCTGAGCACAGGTATAAAGGTGGAGAAGCCATTATCTCAGCTATAAGCTAGTATGTTCAATTGAAGTAAAGATCTTATAATTATCCCCAAATTAATGTAAACAATATGAAAATTTTGACTATAGTCAAAAATAAACATACTGTCTTAGTGGCTTAGATGATTTGTTAAGTACTAGCAAAAACTACTAGGAAAGCAAATCTGTACAGCACTGTTATACAGACAGCATCTGTACGAGACTTGTGACATGAGAACATGCAATCGGGATAACCCTCCACTTGACACCTTCCAGACACAAAAGGAGATGATTGTTCCTTTTGTTCCTGCACTTCCCTCAGATTTTAATGGACTCAAGATCTATTAAAAGTTATGGACTACTTCATAAGCATACAAGTGTTGCCCTTATTTTTTACATTGTGTTCACTGAGAATTAGAAGAGCAAATACATCATTTAAACTAAAAGGAATGTTCTCTTTCTGACTTGGGGAAATTTATAGCCTTAGAGATAACAGAAAAGGATATTTTATTGATATGATAGAATGGTTCAAAGACAGATTTTGTGTAAAAACACACAGAGATTCCTATTTTTAGAAAAGGTTGAGGAACTTCTTACAACACAAGGCACTCAAGTATTCCCTCTTTTCTCTCCAGGCTGTTATCTGTTTTTCATCCAAAGTCACCTTTGAAGTCACCTGTGGCCCAGCACAAAGCCTGGCAGCTGAAAATTTAAATAGAAATGAATAGCAGGCTCTGCTCCAGCCTCAGGTATCAGGTAACCAGAAAAAGCTAAATCTTTTCTAAGATCTACCAAAGCTCAACATCAAAAATGAGTGAATGCCTGAAAAGGAATGGAGCCTGAGCAGAGACTTCCTCAATGGCAGAAGGAGTTCTACAAAGATAAATGCATTCCATTGCTACTAAAAATTTACCTTTTCCACTTAACATAATAATCTCCATCCATCCATTTTGTCGCAAAAAGTAAGATTTCCTTTTTTTTTACTGCTGAGTAGTATTCCATTGTATAAATGTACCACAGCTTTTGGGAGGCAAAGATTAAGAGGCATTGCTTAGAGCGATGGGTGAACAATACAGTGTGTGGATGACCTGTACACTTTTGTGAACCAAAGTCATCCCAACAAATTCAATTAAAAAATTGCCTTTTTTCTAGACCACTAAGCATTGAGAGAGTGGAGACTAGATTCCTTTCCAGCTTCTATGTGCAAGATTCTAACTTAGCACATGTGAAAAAAGCTTGTTATTTCTCCCAAGGCTATGGAACTCTCCATCCTCTTGTAGGCAGAGGTTCATAGGCCTATAAACTCTCTGACTCGCTAAAAAGGAACTGAAAATATTCAAAGGAATCATCTAATTTCTTTATCTTGCAAGGGTATCTGAAAAGCAAATCAAAACATTCTATTTCTCCACCCATATCTGCCTACAATTATAACCTGTTGTACCTTGAACTCCTTTGCTTATGTGTGACTCCATCTCATGGTGGACACTGAGCTTCTAATCCATGGAGAACTAAAGCTTAAGAATGCAAATAAATTCACAGACTCAATTTCAGGGACGGGTCAATGATCTCCCCGGGGTTCTAGGCATAGTCCTGAATGCTGGGGATGGAAAAATGAATAAGATGCTTTCCTGTTATAGAGAATCTACCAGGAGAAACAGAGATTCAAATAATTACAATTTAATGTAAGGTGCAGTAGGAAGAAGTACTAATTAATACCAATGTTTGTGAGCTATCAAGTTAAAAATAAAGACCAGTGCCCATTGAAAAAAGGGTTTGCCTTCTTTTTCTGAATAGAGTCTTCCATTTTTATGTTTTGAATACACTTAAATACTTCCTGTATTTATGCTGATAGCTCTTTTAACACACATGCTTATTTGAAAATCAAATCATTTTTACAATATATTCTGGTTGCCAGAGACATTTATTATTTTAAGACTCGGGAACAGAGGGTTGAAGCATAACAACATTCCCAAATAAATCAGCCATAGCTCACAGTAAGGGTGCCATGTTTGACCAAATTTACCATTTGAGCAGCTTAACCTTTGTTTGGTTCCAACTTTAGATCTTAGTCCTTCTTTCATAATCATAAATTTATCCAAAAATCATAAACTCCACACAAATCTGTTTTCTATCAATCACTTATAAATTAAGAAATAAAAATCTGTTTTGAAGTACACTAACTTAGAGATATTAAGTGTTTCAAAGCAATGGGGAGCATTTTTATTATTGTACTTTAGATTTTCCTAGCCAACCTCAAAATGGCTTAACATTCCAGATAGAACCCTATGACCAAGTTCATTCAGATATTAAAGCTCAGCAGTAATCTCTATACATCACACTTGTCAATTCTTCCATTCTTTTATGTCAAAAGCAATTGAACAAAATCAGAAAATTGTTAAAACCAATGTAAGAAAGAATTGTACAATGATAAATTTTTCCTTGACAAACCTGGGTTGGGTTTGAAAATAGGAATGTGAGTCATTTCTCTACAAGACATAAATATTACCAGTACCCAATCCATGCTCTGCACAGCAAACAGAAACTGTGATTGTTGTAGAAAATTGCAAGAACAGAAAATGAGTTATTGCACCTAAGTACTGAAATTATTCCTCAAAAGCAGAAGAAATTGTTCCTAAAAGGCAGAAAAGCAGAAGGAAACACATCTTTAAAAAATGAACACAAGTACAGCCAGAGGTTCTTATTTCAGTCATTTTAAAACATTTTAACCCACTGGATAACTACTGTTTGTAAAACCAAGAAAGGACAGTAGAATCTGGAAATTACATAAGAATATGTTCTCAGATGGCTTTAAGATTTCCAGCAACCTTGAGTACATTGCATTTCTATAACTTTGTGAAAGTTTATGATACTCTGTAATCTGTCTTTAAAAATACCTCTATATCAATACCTTAAGTGGCAAAATCCAAAAACTATCCCAGATACATAGGATGTTAACACATACATGATTTACCATGAAGATCTCACTAAAATTCTTTCTTTGAATGGAGAAAGCACATTAGCTTACAATAAACATTTTCCCCCAAACTCAAGTTTCTTAACAAATGCAGTTGAACACCCACCAGGCATCCTTCCACTAAATAGGAAAATCATAGTAAACTCATGTTTATTTGGCATTGCTATAAATAAATGTTTAGTTTCTGTTTAAAGTTTGTTTTACTGTGCCCCATTTAGTGCAATAGTTGTATGACTATGAGTAGTGACACCGGTCTTCCATCCCCCACCTCCCTCCCTGGGGAAGAAGAGATCAGGCCCCTGGCACTGCCTGAGGTCTGCAGAGTGAGAACAAGGAGTGAGAGAGGGGTTGATGGGTGGGAGGCAAGCAGAGATGAAGTGAGTTTTAGAAGAGGCAGGTCCATGAAAGTAGGAAGTCAGAGCATGTGAATTTGTAATGAAGGACAGGGGAGAAGAAGAGGAGAGAGGAGGGGAGAAAGAAATTGAGAAAGAAAATTGCACCCACTTAGGAATGCCTGCGTTGAAGCCTCTGATGAGGAGGGGCCCAGAAAAGTTTGGAGTCACTTTGGGCAACTCCTGTCTCCTGTGTGAAGATATTTGCTCTCTTCTTTCATTCTTGTCCTCCTTTCTCTCCTAAATAGAGGTGTTCTGTTACATTGGTCCTCATCCTTTTCTTTCTCTTTGCCTCACTTCTCTTCCCTTTCAGACCGTCATCTGTAGCAAGCCTTCCTAGTCCCATTGCTTCAAGGATCCCAACCAAGTGAATTGTTACCTGACCTCTACCTCCAGCATGCACCTCACTTCCTGGGGACAGCCCTGCATTTTCTGATAGACACCTCCACCTGGATTCTACCAGCCCGTCCAAATCGGTGTGTCCAGAATTATCTTGACAATATCCCTGTAAGGTTGATATGATTGTCCTCATTTTACATATGTAAACACAGGTTCAGTGGTGCCAAATAGCTTGTTACAATTACTGAGTTGCAGCTGTCATTTTTCACAAACCCTGACTGTTAGAAAGTCCTTAGCATTTCCATTATTTTAGGGTGCCATACTCAGCCTTTCTCACCAAACTTAGGTTCTGAGAGATACAGCTCAATTAAGGTTAAATTATTTTTTATGTTTCCAGGAATGAATATCTGTGTCCTTCAGCATACAATTAACTAAACCGATATATATTTTGTTCTCAGAATTTATAACTTTTGTACTTGTCAATGGTGATGTCCTGCATAATTCAAATGATATACTTTGATACTTGACACAAATTTATAATTGATGACACTTTAAAAGGCACCTGGAAAATTCTGTGAGATTTTTTTTTGCCAAAGTTACTCTTACACCCACATAAAGAACATTCCACTGATGCCCCATATAATCCAGATGAAGTCTTTGTGTATTGCTCATCACTTGTGGTTTAGAAGAAATGTAGCATACAGCATCCCATATATTTTGGCAAGAAAATGCGTTAGACTCCTTCCAGATACCTTGTTTACCTGACTTTATGAGCAGCTGACTGAAATTAATTGACAAACCATAAATGTTGATAAACACTTCATAAAAGGGTACAAACGTGAAAAAGGTCTTCGGGAGAATAATCACTTAACTAGTTTGAGGCAAGCTTTCAGAGTAGTGCTGTCCAGTCAAAACATAATGACAGCCACATATGTAATTTTATATTTACCAGTAGCCACACTATAAAAAGTAAAAAAGTAAAATAATAAGACAGGAAGAATTACTTTGAATGGTAAAGTTTATTTATCCCAACATAGCTAAATTATCATTTAACAGGTAATCAATATAGATATTATTAATGAGACATTTTACTTTTTTCATACTGGGTCTTTGAAATTTGGTGTGTATTTCATACTGGACACGTCAGTTCTGATTAGCCCCATTTGAAGTGTTCCGTAACCACATATGACTAGTGGCTAATTTTGAAGTTGATAGCAAAGGAATGAATAGTACATTGGATCCTATTCTTTCTTTAGGCCCAGAAGAATGTCTGCCTTCAGCCTCCGAGCTTTGCTCCAACTCTTCTCATTTTAGCTTTGGAGTCCCTGTGGGATTGTACCAGGTTCCAGAAATCCCACAACCAGTAGCTCCACTCAGAACAAGTAGCATGAAAATCTGATACATCTGATGATCAAATCCATCCTGGGCCCCATTTCACATTTTCATTAAAATAATAAATATTGTCACGGTATGCTTTCTAATAGTTTTGAAATGCTACAAGAACTATTAACCAAGCCTCTGCCCTGCCCTGGCATTACCTAAAGATCAACTAATGGAAGATTAGTAAAACCCTGACAAAGGTAGCCATCACCACATTCAAAAGAGGTGAATAATTTTTTTGTGGCAAAATAGGTTGTGGGTTTGATCCCATCCATCACTCATAACTCTAACATGTTTTTGTATGCAGAAGGATGACTCATTATCACTTTCCACATAATAATTGCCCACCCCTAAAAGAATGATTAGTTTGCATTCTGTTTCACATCAACACAATCATTAATGTAAATCAGGCAAGAGGTCTCAAATAGCATAAAGCCTAAGACACTTATATGAATCTTATTTTGTCTTCTAGAAAAAAAGTAGGAAGAAAATTTCTCCTGTGATTATTCAAAAGCAACAGGAAGGCAAAAGGAAGAAATGACCCATAACTAGCGTGCGACAGGTACAGAAAAGAACAGAGGCAATCACACTGCGTGGGCAGAGCGGGCTTCCCTGGCCTGTCCTCTCCAAACCACAGACTCTTTTTTCTTTTTTAAATTTGCATTTTTCTCGTGAATTTATTTTATTTTATTTATTTTATTGTTGTCCTAGTACAGTTGTCTATGGTTTCCCCCTACCACTCCTCCCCCGCCCCACCCATCCCCACCTCCCACCCTCCATCCTACCTGCTTTGGCTTTGCCCACAGGTCCTTTATACATGTTCCGTGATGAAAGGACTGTCTGCATTAAAGACTCCTAGGGCTAAAGAAGCCCTCACTCAGCTACAGTTCATACCAACACAAAGCACACGGGCTCACTAGAGATTCCAGTGCAAATGGAATATTTAAAAGAGGCTCATTCATCATCCAATAAAATGGAAAAAAATTGAAATGTTATTCCTCCATACGGGGTACAGGTGGTCCATTTCATAGCCTGAAAATTGGCTATATGATAGAAAATGGACACTTGGCCCTTCTCCTTTTCAATCTTTTAGTCTCTCTTTCACTCCATTCTTTGCATCTGATCCTCCCACTGTTTTGTGAGAAGGAAGGCATAAAGCATGTCTTCATCCTCTCTTTTTTCTACTCTTCATTATCAATGCCCTACATAGCCGTGGTGTCTTGAGTACTTACTCTGTTGAAAGCGCAGTAGTAGGCACTGAACATTTGTAGCATTATGTAAACCATAGAACACTTAGTGATGAATATTTATAGCCCTAGCTGAGGGATGAGGAAACAAACTCTGAGACACAGCCCCCTTAAAGTCACAGAGCTAGGACATGGCATATCTGGTGTTTAACCGAATGCCATCTGACAGCAAAGCCTATATTGGTAACCTTGCTATGATATTACCAGTATCCTCTCTTGCCACTCAATCAGTGCTTATGAAATACATAAATGCACTAGATAAACAAACTTACAAATAAATTTATTTACCTTCAGATGTATTCACCTGCTCTCCTTGATGCAGCACAGCCCTCTGTAGCCACCTCTTTGACATTGCAAACAGTATGGGGACTAACCAGGATCTCAGCCCCAGTCCCAATAGGTGTGTCAGATGGTGAGGAGCACATACTCTCAGGGTATGCAGATCATCTGGACCCTCAAGGCCCAAAGCATTAGGAGGCACTGACACCTTCCAATCAGATGAGGGTGATTAGAACGAAGCACAGCCTTTGCCTAAAGCTCTAGCTGCAGTCCTTGGCTTTCTATGGGTCCTAAGAAGAGGAGAATGCTTACAAAAAGTTGCCACTAAACAGTTTAGTTTTTAATAGCCTAATAGTGTTATGCTATTTTATCAACTGTCCAAATAAGACACTTCCTTGGCCCAGAAAACACCTTTCTTGCCCCTGCTGCCCCATCACGTCTGCCCTCCCTACTTACTCTCACTCCAGACCTCCGAGGGCAGTTCTACCTTGTTGAAAGTCCTCCACCTAGACTCCTGTCCCCGCCAGCATGACCAAAGCTATCCCAAAGCTTCTGATCACTCAGTTTTATTGCTGCCTACCTTGCACCTCTCAAGCTATGCTCTGCTCAGTTTCACCTCTTGTCCACATTTTAGAGTCCACGTGTATTTCTTCTCACTGGATGAAATGATACTTTGGAAAAGCATGAGAGTATTGATTTTACTACATTGAGCTCTCAGATGGTGTGTAGCACCAGGGGTGCTGACCGAGGTCCATCTCCTGCTCTCTCTGCCCATCCTAGAAGAATGGCACTCTTTACATTCATCATTTGTCAGTCACAGCATGCAGAAGACTGCCTACAATGAACAATGGGAAATGATGCATTTAATTTTTCACTTAGGCACTTCTACCTTTGTGGTCCCACTTCATGCCATGGCCCAAGTCCTACTACGTGCGCTAATAAAACCACACACCCATGATTCCTCAGAGATGCTGAACTACTGTAGCTTCATTCACCTGTGCATGTAGTTCCATATACCTGAAGTGCCACCCTTTCTGTATTTTTTTCATTTGATTAATTTCTTTTTGTGCTTCAAGATTTATCTCAGCTGCCTGCTCTACCAGGTAGCTTTCTCTGGGTTAAGTGACCTTGCTGAATTAACCAATACATACCTCTTTTATTACCATTGCCACATCAACTTGAAATTCACTTAGGTATGCATCTATGTTTGTCTTGAGATTATAAGCTTCTAGACGGCATAGAAAATGTATTTATTTACTTTTGTACTACCAGAAACTAGAACAGTGCCTAACATATAGTTCATGGTCAATCAATACTTTAAAAAAACCTGAACTGAACCATCAGTTAAATAAGGTTGTATTATTAATCATATTCATTCATCTGAAAAATACACATTAAATCCCTTTTATTTGTGCCACAAACTAGGATGGTACAGTGAAGGAGACAGACTCTGTCTTAGCCATCCCAGATACTAGAGTTTAATTGGAGGCAGATAATTAAACAAGCAATTGTAATATGATAAGGAAAGTTTTAAATGTTGGGAAAGCACCCCACAGGACACCTAAATCAAAATAAGTTAATATCTTTCTAAGAAAAGTGGCAACTTGGCACAGAAATGGCATGTTTGCTGTAGAGCCAAGCTATTCGACTGGGGTTAAAATTCTGCCTCATTCACTTATTGTCTATGAGCTTAGGAAAGTTTATTAATCACTTGGAGTATCAATTTCCAACTTATAAAGTCCACCTTTGTAAAAAGCATAAGTTAAAAGTTTCAGAAAAAGATATAGTAGAATACCTTTATAAGCTCAGAGTGAGGAATGGTATCTTAAACAAGATATAAAAAGTAAATAAAAATACTTATTGATTATACTACATTATATAAAACATTTTGTGCTTCAAAATACATTATTTTTGAAAAGAAAAAAAGAAAAGCCTTAGGCTGAGAGAATTTATTTGCAACATATTCAACCAACAAAAGTTTAATATCCAGAATATATTTGAAACACACAAAAATCAATAAACAAAAAACAGAAACATAAACATATTAACAGCCAACTCAATAGAAGAGGAAATTGAATAGCTAATAAACTTGTGAAAATATGTTTGGCCTTACTAGTAATCAAGAACATTTAAATTACATAATATTATTCCATTTCACATCTATGACATTGACAAAAAATGAAAGATCTGAGAAATGCTGAGAGAATTGGTTTGGTTTTTGGAAGCCCTGTGTTCCCCACTATATCTAGTGGATAGACTCTGTGTTCAGGAATGTGGAAAGACAAATACTGCCTTTTTATGTGGTTGTGGAAGATTGAATTATAATTTCCAAACTATTTGCTTCTTCCCTATGGCAGGCTTATATGCTCCCGCTCATTGTCACGTGAGAGGAGTACAGGCCCCTGCCTTACTGACTTGGGGCTGGGTCTTCGGGCATGCTTTGGCTAATGGGATGTGAGCAGATATAATACTTGCAATTTTGGAGTAGCAGCCTCCAGAAACTGTGTGGTTTGCCCTCACCTGTAAGAACGGTGTGTCTCAGATAAAGGATACGACAATTGCCTGAGTCTCTGGACTGAGAAGGCACGTGGAGCCAAGCCAAGCTGAGTCTAGCAAAGCAAATCTGAGCGAAAGTACAGCTGACCTGCAGCTCTTAATGTAACATGACCAAGAAATAAATATTTATGGTTGTTAGCCTCTGATATATGGGCATGGTTTATTGCCACAGAAAAAGCCAACTAATTCACTGATAAAGCTGAATGGTATTCCACAATGTGTCCTGGTGCTCAAGCTGTCTTCCAGCAGTCGGGTAACTCAGTCCACCTTCTTGGCAAGGACAAAGGGTGGGATGACTGGCCAGCTGTGTTTGAGCAAATCCTTTCTCATGAAAACCAGAGAAATTGGGAAAAACATGTATCCGTAACGTATCCAAATTACGCACTTTTGAGAAGTGAGCCGTCTGTTAGGGTAGTCGGTCCTCCTCCCACCTTCATGGGCCCCCTCCCTAACACCAACCACTGCTCCTCTATGTGTTCTCCCAAAGCACCCAGTAGTCAGTGTTGGACTGGGTCAGAGCAGTCACAAATTAAATTAAGCTAATTAAAGAAAAAGAAATAAATTAAACTAATTAAAGCATCATTACCTTCTATTCTAATTTGTGTTCCAAATTATATTGATCTTTATTGTCCAACATAGTTTATTAATTGTTCAATAAATTAAAGAGAATTGAAATATTCTATTAACAAAATGTCAACAACATTTTAAATGATTTGAATATAACCTTCTCTGTCAAATTCCCAGGGAAAATTTAATTCAATTAAATTGTTCAAAAATCATAACCCCAAAGAATTTAATGTCTAAAACAATGAAATTCAGAATTCAAATTATCCTGTTCTTTTGATTTAAATATAAGAAGTAAAGTTCCAAATTTCTTCCCTTTATTATTGCTATTACAATGGGATTCTTCACTATATTTGATTTGGAGAGCAGCCAAGTGGTTGTCTCTTCCTGGCCCAGCAGACCTAAAAAGCCCTGTCCTCAACTGCACTCGTGTGCAGCCTTTTCAGCTAATGGGGTCAAGCTCCTCCTCCAGCCACTCCCTGGTGAATGGCTTCACGCTGCAGGGATGAGTCACTTCAGTGGGGTATTTTGCACTTAGTGAAGAGGTCATCCCATTCACATCTTTTTGGAATTGCTGCCCTTCCTCTTTTGCCCAGTTTGAAGGAGGAAAGAGTCTACTGTCTGCAATTAAAAGTGCTTCCATCCCAAGGCTCTGTAACCTCATGCCCTGGAAGATGCTAGGCCTGCCGACACGCAGCCAATGCTTGATGCCTTTTGGAACACCAGGTGTCAGCTGCCAGACTGAAGATCTGGCTAGAGATTTCTTGGGAAGTCATTGCATGTAAGGTCACGGAACAAGCAAAATCAACCAGAAGGTATCTGATATCCTGTGTTCAGACAATCACCTCTAATTCCAGTTACTGATTTGTATATCCTAGAATATCATCTCCAGTTTTAGTGTATTGCCCAAACAACTTCCTCCCCCAATCCAGGCCATATTCCTTTAGGTAGAATTTATGCAGTACCTCATTTACATGATCCCTCAATATTCCTGTGCTTGTCCCAAGTGCCCATAGACACTTCCAAGTTCCATGTAGGCCCTTACAGGGGTTATTTTGGCAGGAAACTGATTTTATATCACTTGCATCATAATCTAGTCATTAGTATATTCCTAACTTTTCTTTCTAATTATCTCAATGCTGCCATTAATCATATGCCAAATAAGTTAAGTATCTATGGTCCTAGCTGTGTCCTGCAGTTTGTATAAATAATAATCAGAATTCCTGCCTGAAGACCCTGTGCTGTAAGACACAGATATTCTCATTAGTGTAGCTACATTTCCTCCCCCAACCTCTGGTTAGGACGTTAAGAGCATTATCTGAGAGTCTGGGTCCCACGTGACCTCAGGCTAGACTTCAGGCCAGAGAGTGTTGTTTTTGCCTTAGAGCCCTTAAGTTATGAGCAGTAATAGGCTGGACAATGCCAATGTCTATGACATTCAGTAAGTTACTCTTTAGTGATGAGAACAAAGGTGACATATCCTCTTGTCTGTCTACCTATCTCTCTAATGGTGGGCTAGTTTACAACAGAGCAGTCCTGCAAATTAACCATTCCTTAGGCTTCGGGTACTGCTGTACTTTCTCTGAAGGTGGCATTACACAAGGTGGTCAGACTGTCACTCAGCCATGGTTTGTGAAGTCTGGCCATGCCAGAGCAATATAGCCGTCTTACTGGTATTATGAACTGTTCAATCCATCAGTTGTTAGATTTACCCTAACACATCATGTTTAGTGTACAATTACAGTTACTTAGTTTACAAATACAGCTTTTATGTTAAAATAGATAAAAATTTTCATCCTAGTCTCTCATGGTTGCTTCTCTAAACATTTTTTATTTAAGTTATGTACTTGGTCCCAAAGTTTTCCACAACACCTGAGGAAGTGCTGAAGTCTTCACATCTCTCTACTGTCCCCAAGTAGGACTAATTATCTCTGAATTTCACAGGGTCAGTTTTCCAGACATTTGTTTCTCCCTTTCTCTAGAATGTGAGCAATAAGATGATTTTTTTCAAAAAAATCAAAGCTCAAGATCAATAGATACCTGCAAATTTTAGGCCAGTCTCTGAGGTTTCTTGCACAGAATAATAACATGATAACCTAAAGCTTTCTACTAATTTGTATGGGACAGAGTGGGGATAAAAAGAACAGAAAAGAGAAAAAAAGAGAAGAAACTACTGATAAATTCAGTAATTTTCATAGATTTTGTGCTTATGTTCCATTTGTCCTATCTTAGTTTAGGTAGTCTACAGACTTGTGAGTAAATAGGTTATTTGGAAGGTGATCCCAGAAAACACAAGTGAAGGAATGGGCAAAGGGGCACAAGAAAGGGAGAAAAGCCAGTAGATTCTACATTAAAGATCAGGTAGGTTTCCTTTGTGGACAACTGGAGCTTAATCCCTTTGGGAGTCCACTGAGGTAGTATGTGGAATACATCTCAGATTTGTTCCACAGAGTGTCAGAGAGACTGGGGTCCTTATCCACTGACTCTAGTCTCTCACTGGTAGATGTTTGCCAATGGGGCATTAAATTCCAGTACTTCCCTACTACCTTCTGTGGGCTGAGCAGGCACTTATGGTGCTGGAAAAAGCAGAGAGAAGCGGGAGCTTGAGATGGGAAGCTACTGGCATGTGTGGGAACTGCCCATTACATCCACACATGAACTTAAAGGCAAGCTGAGGGTAACATGGAGACAAGTATTAGCAGTGTGTACTCCTACTCCTTGGTGGTTTTTGAGGTTCAGTAGCTTTTGATGAATCAGTTCTTGCCTAAACCTTTTAGTGGTTTTCAGACAGTTTGGGACTTTTTGAAGTTATGTATAAAATTTAACTGTGTGTGGAGTGTCTATATTCAGTGCCTACCCTGGGAATGAAAATATAGCTAAGGATTCAGTCTGTCTGCTAAATCGATGTACCATGTACCATGCCACACAGATGTTAGCAATGCAACAGAATTCCTAGAAATTTTTCTTAATTTCATTTCTTATAGTCAAGGGAATTTAGATCCCATTCTGTTGTCTACTAGAAATTCCATCAAACAGCTAAAGAGCCCTTTTTCAGAGTCCTTGTGTAACTTTTGTATTTGCTGGAGTACAAGAGTCAATAGATTCTCCCCATCACCCAGGGACCTTTCTTGAAGATCTCATGGGGTACACACCTTATTCCCTTCTGTGTTCGGGCCTTAGTCCTCATCTCAGCTTCGTTCTTTGCTCACTTATTGAAAGTCTTATACTTTTTTTATTTGCTCCCCGCTCCCCTCTCCCCATATTTAATTGAAGTGTTATGCATTGAAGATGAGAGTCTATCTTCTGAGTCCATGACCTTGGGGACTCATTCTTTTCAAAGTAGTTATTTGGCACTTTGTTGGGAAACTTTAACTCATATTGCAAATCATCAAACTCATCTATCATTGCTAAAATGAAATATGGTCCGTGGCCATTTTTTTATTTCTTAACTTGCCAGTTCTATTTCTACAGTTTGGGTGGGAACATACAAGCTAGACTCTCCTACTACGGAATCATTTAACATGCCCTTTTAGTTACTGTGGTATACCAGAACATGGTCACAACTGGTTTTTGGTCTCAGGCACTTTATATCTGTATGCTTCAAATTTGATACATCATGTAGCTTATATTTCATCAATTTTTTTTCATAAAAATTTAATCTGCAGGATCAAACTGTGTTACTCAGGGTTCTCCATAGAAATACAACTAATAGGAGAACTTCCCAGAACTATTGATGGTACTAATAGGATAAATAGCAGAGAGAAAGAGAGAGAGAGAAATTGATTAAATATTGGAATTGGCTCATGCATTTTTGGAGGCTGAGTGCTATAATCTGCCATCTGCAAGCTGAAGAATCAGGAAACTAGTGGTGTAATTCAGCCTGAGTCTGAGGGCCTGAGAATCAGGGGTCCAATGGGTATGGGTGCTCTGGAAGAGTCTGAAAGCTTGAAAACCAGAGGCACCGATGTTCAAGGACTGGAGAAGATAGATGTCTCTGTTCAAACAGAGAGAATACATTCATCCTTCCTCCTTCTTTTTGTTCTATGTAAGCCCTCAATGATGCCCACTTGCACTGGTGAGGGTGATCTTCTTTACTCAGGCTACTGATTCAAATGCTAAGTTTTCCAGAGGCACCATCCTACACAGGCTCAAAAATGTTTTACCAGCTATCTGGGCATCTCTTAGCCTGATCAAGTAGAAACAAAAATTCACCATCACATAAACATTTTGTGGGATTCTAACTTTATCATAGACCCAATTGTTACCCCAACAAATGTGTGGGGGTCATCTATCAATACCCCAAACCCTTTTAGGGATCTGACTCCAAAGGCAAATGATGAGGGTTCATCAGCAAGGTAATGTCTCTGGGCTGATGGTCCTGTCTTAAGTACTTTTATTACTGTTGGTGGTAAAAACCATCTTAAGTGATTATCTGCTCAGCGCAAGGGCCTTGCTATACCGCTGAATGCCTGGCCAGGATCAGTTAAAATATAATTCTCAATTCTTTTTCTCTAAGCTGTTTTTAAAGGTAACTGACTGTGATTCCTGAGTATCTGCCAAGGCTCTTGATATTGCCTGGTACTAATTTCCATTACCACCCTCCAACCATGCATACTAATTACCCATTCTTAGAATACTAATATTTCTACCAAATATTGATCATTACTATAGCATGTACTATCTCCTTAAATCTGTTTTGTTGTCTTGCCTAACTGGTTGAGATTTTATGAGGACCCATTGTTCTGAGCATGCTCTGAATCTAGTCTTCAGCAAACTGTAGTTATTATATTTGTTTCATGGAGGTCCATGTGGAGTCTAAAGACAGGATATATCAGGCAATGTGTTTGTTACTGAATTTGCTTATAATATCTAGTACCTCTCTGAAAACAAATGGAAATGGTTTCGTGGTAGTCACTTCCTCATCCACCAACTTCTAAGTCACTCCAAATAATGTACAAACAAGACTTTTCACAGCACCAAGATTTTATCTCAGCATAGCTAAGCACCCAGGAGGCATAAATCACAGGGTTTTTTTCTTGCAATATATTTTTGTTAGGTCTATGGTTACCATATAATATGAAATTATGATACCTTTTACATGTAAAATATTATCAAACTATGAAATATTTCACATTGTGAAATATTGTAAATTATGAATATGAAGGTATAGCAGCAACCTATAAAATGTTTCTGACTTATTTTTACATTAAAATATTCACCAAACTATGTACACAGTGATTAGAGGTAAACAAAGATTTGAATGGAAATATTAAGAAAAAAATTTTATTGGTTGGTACCATGGAATTATGGGTGAACATTTTTAGATTAAGGAATATTTTAGTTACTACTATAATTATAAATTCTAACAAAAACAAGCAAGAAAAAAATCAAACAGCATCTTGTATAAAAGATTCTATTTAATCATAGTTAAACCTGAAGAACAAATTGATTACATTTAGAATCTGGCTGAGTGAATAAAAGTTCACAAAGCAAGATATTTAGAGATTTACGTAAATAGGGAATTATTTTAAAGTACAAGAACACTGGCAGTCCTGTCATTGTACTCATCAGGGCACAGCATCTTTATGTATCTTCTGGAATCAGACCACCTCCATCTAGCTGCTCATCCTATCTCAAGGAGGCAATTCAAGGAGAAGGTGAACCAAAGCCTGGCTGTGCATGGCAGGGCACACTGCTCATGCTCGCTGAAGAGACATGTCAGATCCAGGCTCTCATTTCACCTTTGCCTCTTTATTGCTCTCCACCAGTTGTTCTCTATGTGATAGTGTAAAAAGTGAAACTTGTTTTCTTGGTATCTAAACAACAGAAAGAAGTGCAGTGTTCATGACCATGGGCATGATTGTTTGAACTTTGAATATAATATCGAATATCCCTTTGGGAACCTTTCAACCTTGGCCACGTGCTCACTGAAGAAACACACTACAGCAGGATCATCTCAAGGTCTCTCCTTTCAAAGAACAAGAAAGACTATCCTTACTTGTTTCCTATGACAATATTTTTTCTAATCCTATTATTATGACTTTGCAAAAAAATCCCTATTACTCATAAAAATAATATCCAGAATCACTTTTAGCCTCTCCCACACATTACCATCATTTTTTGGTGAGACAAACCTATCTTAGTTTTAACCTCAACATTCCACAACATCATCTCTAGGCAATCATGCCATTTGTAATCATAACATTTGTACCAATCAAAAATTGTTTCCTGAGGCTTTAAATATAGTGTAGTAAATAAAGTGTGAGAAGTTGCCTTAGGTAAATGAACCACTCTCTGGAATCAGTCTATATTAATGTAAATTACTTAAAACCACATGATGAATGAAATAATGTTGCACGTTCCCTATGATTATTTCTGGAGTACTGTGTGTACAGCCTCAGTTCATGCTCACTATTGCTTACTAAAGAAAGTGAAAAGCTGTATGGACAATCCAACTCAGACCTTCAAAACCCAAGCGGCTAACACAATTCCAACTCCAGCACTCTTTCCAAACTGAGCAATTTGCTTATGGGACTGGTGATACCATCAAGCTGGTAATGTGGACGTGGTAAATAGCTGGGTTATATTGCTACAGAGTTACTCTGGTTAATATATTACTAATACAACTTTAAAATATAAAATTCAACACGTTTAGATGGAGTCAGTCAATGGGCCTGGGCAGCACCCTGATAATGCATTCTGAGGTGGACTCACCCCAATATCACAACTGTCACACTTATCTGTGAAGCTTTATTGGAATCTACTGTGAGATTCCATGGATGAGTTGTGGATGGAGTTATTAACTCCAAGGCTTTGTTTTGGTAGTTTAGCTCATCTGGCCAGGACATAGCACAGGAGAGGACAAGAATGTGGTAATAATCACAGGAAGAATTTTATCTACATAAAATAATGACACTTGGCTTTTGGAAAACTTTTAGCAATCAAAGTAAAGGTGGACATATAAGTCTGGGAATTAATTTCAAACCAAACAAAGCCACACCATGAAACCTTAAAACAGAAGGTGTGGCAATGTTGTCATATTCTTCCTACCGCCTTTCAAATATTTCCCCTCCATAAGGCATCCCCATTCATTTAGGGGTGGAGGTGGGAAGCAATGCTTGTCAAAATATTAAATTCTCCCTTGTTCCTTCTGGCTCAAACTTTTCTTAGTGAGATGACAAATGAGTCACTGATAGTGATAATAATACTAATAATATTATCTTACATTGATTGAGTACTTGCTATATGCCAGCATTATATTAAAGGCTTTAAATGTTTTTTTCTCACTCAATTCTAACACTCTCATGAGATAGGTAACTTCTGTCAGCCCAGGTGGAGAGGTCAAGGTTCCAAAGAGGTTGAATAATTTGCTGATGATAAATGACAGTGCCAAAGACTAAGTTCAAACAATGCTGTGGTTTTAACCATATTTTTGTGCTAACTATATAAACATAAACTATTAAAACTACATTAATTCAGGGAACTTTAAAGTTCCACACTATTCCCAACTCATACATGGTCACTTGATTCTCACCACCAATCACTTCAATATTTGTTGCAGATAAACTGCAGTATGTATTGGTGACTAATGAAGTATTGTTGATGACCTTTTGGTTAATGAGAAAAATGGACTGTTTTTTGAAAAGATGCTACTGAGATGATTCAACAGTAAAACAGCCATGCACTTTATGTTGATTTCCTAGTTGTGACGATGCATTACTTTCAATTTCCCTGAAATATTCACTTCATTTTAGGAGGCTACATTCTTTTTCCTTTCCATTGTTGATACTACTGTGTAAAGTTAAAGCAAATGAACTGGCCCACATAGATGCTACCCACACCCTTGCTTTCCACTAACCTGTATTCTGTTCGGCTGAACTGAGCAAAGCAAATGAAAGAATTCTAGTTAATAACTCGAACAACCACCCACGCTACTTTGAAATTTTGCACAAGAGTTTCTGGTGAAATTCCAGAGATAAAATGTTATAGATATGAAACCTAAGATCACTGTTTCTGTCCAGCTTGGGACTTAGACTGTACTGTCAATGTGCACTCTCTATATCTATCCAACATTAATCAATCTGCTTTAGTCTTACGATGAACTACAGAATGACTCGGCAGGAATGAACCTCTGCCACTGAAGTTATTGTACTTCAAATACCAAGTTGGTGGGGTTACCAACCCTGGAAAACAATTTCTCCCTTGGAAAAGTTACTGGAGTTAAAACTGAATTTCCCTTGCAAATCCAGGTGTTGTTTTGCCATTTAGTAGCTGTGTTATCCTAAGCAGGACATAAGACAAATGTTTCTGCAACTCTTCAGTTATAAAATGGGTGTAATAACTACTTCTTAGAAAAAAAACATGGGACAGACGGATAAAAGGCAGACAAGTACATTAAACATTATAAATAATTAAAAGATTATTTTTACATTAGCTTAGTAATACATATTTAATCATATCGCAGGTCTGGAGATTCTGAATGGGTTTTGGGGTCTCTGACACCATTTGCTTCCGGCATAACTTTTCCAGTTAATATGTACCTCCCTTCCTGTATCCCCCCTCAACTCTATTACTTTGAATAATAGATCAAAATGGGCTCCTGGAAGTCAAAGATGCTTTCATATTGGTAGAAATCACAAACACATATATTTTAAATCTTTAAAACCAGCATTATTCACAGATATTCAAATCCCCAAGCTAGGTCAATAATTTGGTTATGGTATTTGCATATATAAACAATATTTTTATAAATGATATGCAAATATTTTTAATCACTTTTAGCCCCTCAGGAAGTGAAATAGGTGGAAAGTGTAAGAATTGATATACATATGTATATATATGAATTTTTATATTTTATAAATATGAATTTTTATAATTTAATCTGTTAGGTTTGATCCAGCACTTTGGATTTCCTATATCAAATTTCCACAATTATTTTCCCATTTATTTTTATAGACTTCAGTACTGCTGGTAGTGGTTAGAATATAGTAATGTATGAGAAAAATACTGAAAGTAACATGCTTAACTACAGACAAATTTTTTATTTTATTGGTTTATTTTATAATTCAACTTTTTCAAAACTGCACTTTAGAAATATATTTACTTAAAATTGTCTACTAAATAATACACAAAGGATTTGGTGTGATTTAAGAGCAGATATCTAGATAATAAAGGCTGATATTTTTTTAGAAAATATTTTCCAAGGAAGCTGTGAGACTTTAAAAAAATAACCTGTATTCAGGTCTCACCTTGTGTTTTGATATTCCTCCCATGCTCCTTGTACTACATTTGAATTAAATTACCTGTTCTCTGAATAATCTGGTGGTTCCTTCAAATGATGTTCTTTCTGTAGGAAGTCCTCATCTTCCTGGTGACCTTCTCTTTTAAACTTCTATTCTGAAGAATTCCTGTTTCTCCAACGGCCACAATTTCATACTTTCAATACTCTTTGTACATATTTCTAATTTGCAGTTAATTAATTCATCCATCCATCCATTGTTCATTAAGCATATTTTGAGTACCTATTACATAACAGGCCTGTGTCAGACACAGAATATACAAAACAAATAATACAAAATCTCTATTATTAAAAGTTTAAAGTGCTATGCAGGGCTTCTTAACCTGGGTACCCTGAATAGGCTTTTAGGGTTTCCATTTAGTTTGTTGAAACTTTATGCAAAAATTTGTAGGTGTGTTCATATGTGAACTTCTCAGCACAGGTGATTTTTAGATTTCGGAAGATTGTGAAGGAAATCTGTAACCCCAAGAAGGGTCAGACAATTGATTTAGTAGAAAAGACAAATCATCGGTTGACTACAATGGATTGTGTAATCAATGGAAAAAATGAAGGTATACATAGTACTAATACAATGTGTATGTGACTGAACCAGAAAGATGTTATCTGATAAAGTTTTGGGGAGGAGGTGATATCCGGCTGAGTCCTGAAGGATGTGTGAGAGTTAGCTCTCCGTGCTTTTCTTCACTGTCATATTTCCGGAACTCTTTCTTACTTCCCTAACATTTATCTTTTAGCTTACAGACATCTGGCTTCCAGACCTCCCACTGTATGGAAACCACTTCAATAAATGTCACCAATGACATCTTTTTTAAAAAATTGTTATCCAAGGATATGTTTTTATTGATTTTAGGGAGAGAAAGAGAGAATGAAACATCAATCGGTTGCCTCCCATACTTGCCCTGACCAGGGATTAAACTGAAAACCTAGGTATGTGCTTTAACTGGGAATCAAACCCACAACGCGTTGATGTACAAGACCATGCTCCAACCAACTGAGCACCAATGACATCTTCATTCCTAAAAACAATTAAATTATTTCAGTTCTTGTATTGCTTGACATCTATGCAGTATTTAAAACCTCCCTCCTTTAAAAGATTTCTCTCTTTTTAATGATTCTTCATTCTTGTAGCTTTCCTTCCAATCTGTGAATCTTATCTCTATAAATTCAATCAATATTTTTTTCTATTTTTTAAATGTTGTAGTTTCATTCCCAGGTGTCTTCCTTTCTTTTTTTTTTAAGACTTTATTTCTTTATTTTTAGAGAGAGGGAAAGGGAGGGAGAAAGAAAGGGAGAGAAATACCAACGTGTGGTTGCCTCTCGTGTACCCCCTACTGGGGACTGGGCCTGCAACCCAGGCATGTGCCTTGACTGGAAATTGAACCTGCAATCCTTTGCTTCATAGTCCAGCGCTCAATCCACTAAGCCACACCAGCCAGGGCAGATGTCATCCTTTCTTAGTTTTCTCTCTTTCTCGCTGATTTCATACCAAACACATTTGTGCCTTGATAGAGCCTTTTTATGCTGCTGCCATACAGAACTTTATGTCTTCATTCCAGATTATCTACCATACATCTTTATTCCATGATCCTTGGGTGGCTCCCACTTAGATATTCAAAACTAGACTCCTCATCTTCTCTATGACTACATAAAAAGGATCTTCAATATGTTAGGGAAAACAGATAGATAATGCATGAGGGTTATACTCTAAGAAGGAATAAAAAATAGTAAGAGCAATGAGCTTAACCTATAAGTGGAGCCTAATCAACGCACAAAACAAGCAAGCAAAATACAACCAGAGGCATTGAAATAAAGAACAAACTGACAGTTATCAGAGAGAAGTTGGGAGAGGGATAAAAGGGTATAACAGGGGATGGGCCATCAAGAAACATGTATAAAGGACACATGGACAAAGCCAAAGGGGGTAGGTTCAAGGGTGAGAGGCAGGGAAGGATGGGGCAGAGGGGCATAGTGAGGTGAAAATGGAGACAACTGTACTTGAACAGCGATAAAAAAAAAGAGTACTGAATTCTGGTGGTGAACTGTATAGACACTGTCTTGGCCTATATGGAATTTACAGTTTAGTGAGAAATAGGGTAAATGTAGAGACAGCCACAATGTGGCATGAAAAGTGTCATAAGAGAGGAGACAGGCTGCTCTCAGAGCACATGATAGGACACCTCACTCAGACATGAGAGGGGTAATCAGGACACAAGAGGTGATATGCAAACTAAACGTTTTGTTCAGGTAAGCCACACTCATGGCTTGTCTCTTCAAGGGTCTGTCTTTACTCAGAACAGGTGGAGTGTCTGGTATGTCCTTCTTCAGAATCACCTGGACACTTCCAAAAAGCTAGTGGATGCTCTCTCAAAATGTAGTCATTTATTGTCCTTCAAAAAGACAGGTCAGAAAACTGGACTTCTGGAGAGAAGAGACAAGAACATGCCCTAAACTTCCTGGTATATATTATAATCCCTGGGTTAAAAAATTATGTGATAAAATAAATGCTGATTTCTGTAGGTATTTCCCTTAAACTAAAATGAATATTTTCCTTGTGTTAGGACATCAATGGTGATTATAACATTTTATTTATTAGCCGGATAATTAAAGCCAGCTCCTGAGAGTCATACTGTAAAGTCTCAGTGAATTAACACAACAAATGCTTATTTCTTGCTCATGTCACCATTCCATGTGGGTCAGGCAACTTTATTGCATGTTCTTCTACAGGGGTTTCCATCTTGCATTTCCTTAATTTTGGGGTCCTTTACTTGCAAATATAGAAGGTTGACCTAACTTGATTACCTCCAACCAAAAGTCATACAGTTCATCTCTACTCACAGTTCACAGGCCAGAATTCATCACATAACTCCAATTCACATGTAATAAAAGCTGGGAAATAAAGAAGGCCTATGAAATGCTTGGTGAACTTTAACAATCTCTGTCACAGCCTACCCTTCTGGTGACAAAATACATTTAACTCCCCAGAGGAGGAAGCCAAAGTCCTAGCAGTTATCACATCCAGCTTGAAGCTCAGGATCTCTGGATAATCACTGCAGGTTGGTTTCTCTGAGAGTTGCAAATGTGGCTCTTCATTGGTTGACACACCTATGATGTTACCTATCCCTCCTCCAGCATACCCACACCCATACTCAATGGGAACAGAACAATTTCAATAACATTCCCATTCAGAAAAAGAGACCTGCTTCAATTACTGGTCTCTAACAATTCTGAAATTTGACTGTGCAGACACTGTGAAGGCTTTCCATTTCAGGGTTTGGAATGTTCGTTGATTTGACCTTGATACCATGCTATAGGAAGAGTTTTACTCCTCATTGTTTTTCATGGCTACCAATTCTTTATTCTCCTTGGCCAAATCTAATTTATGTGTTTAAAACTAATGCTCTTCTTGAAACAAATGACTTTCTTTTTTTCCTGTTTACTGTGGAATCGGATTCTCATTTAAAAATTGCATCCACAGTCAAACCATATAATTTCCCAATGATGATTCTCATTAAACCTGAGTTGAATCCGGAGCATTGCTTTAGGCCACCCTAGAAGACGCAGACTGCACTGCCTACACGTATTATGTAAACTCACTAAAATTTTAAATCTCATGTTTTAAAGTTTTACTATTAATATAATGACAAGGATAAATATATAGCAATATACTTTATTATTTAAAGTAATCATAAGATCAAATTAATATACAACCAGTACTAGAAAAAAAACTAATTATTTTAGAAAGAGTGCTAGAGCTTTTTTAAAAAACTAAGTGGAAAAATCAACTCCAACTTCAAACCCTTAATCTCAATGGCTTAGCATAGCATAGTTTGTCTCTTGCTTACGCCATAGCTCAACAGGGGCTATACAACTCTCTTGCACGGCTCTCCTCCACACAGTGATGCAGGGATTCAGGCGCCCAGGCTGCTCCGATGCAATTTCTCTTCCACAGAGTCCTTCATCTCCAGCCACAGAAAAGAAAGGATGTAGACAGCGGAGAGCGTGAACAGCAGCACACACTATTAACTTCGAAGGAGGCTGAGAATGTGGGAGGAGTGCATGGCACATTTGTCGAGTCCTTCCTGACATTGCGACAATGTTTAGTGTGTTGTACCACACCGGGTACTGTGTCTATATTTGTCTTCATAATTTAATAATTTTCTGGACATTCTTAACCTGGATTAACTGCAATTTTAACAGGATTCCTGCTTCTTTTGTGACCTCCCATGTAAGAAGGGAGAAACTGAGGGCTATGTGTGTTAGCAATGGGGGAGCCACGACTACAAATGAGAAATATACTTCATTGGAGATATAAAGCCAAGGCAAACGTAATTTCTCTCCTGTTAAAGTGATTAGCTTCATTTGACTAGACAATGAGAACTATATAACCCATTATCTTTCCATTTATCCTCAAAGCTAGGAAACTCCAATATATCTATAGGCACAAAGAAATTAGACTTGCATTTTAAAAACTTATGCTTTTCATATTGTATTTTTTGCAGTACTCACGGTCACATAAAATTAAGGAGATATATCAATTCTTGTACTGCCAATTATGTCTCTTAGTAGTTTTTTTCCCATTAAAACTGTGCCTACTAATACATCATGACAAACTTACCAGGAAATTGCTAAAAACCCTTAAAATTAATTGTTTAACAAAATATTCCCTATATATTTATGTTTTAAATAAAATTTATTTTCTATTATTATTTATTAACTTCTCATAATTTCATAAAAAAGCTAAAAGCTGATCTCATTATCTGACAAGGATGAGTGTATTTATTGAATTGATGGAACAGAGTCTTTGAAATCAGAATTTATGAGAGGTAGCTGTTTTTTTCACATCTGGCTACACTTAGCAATTTAGTGCACGTGCAAGTCAAAGTCAGTGAGAATCTTTTTCTCATTCTCAAAAGTTTTATGGTGTTATTAAAGAGTACATTATGAGAAAATTATACATAAAATGGTAAGTTAAAGAAGGAAAACTTTTATTACGTGTGTGTTTCTGATTGGTGCAGACACATTTGCAAAGCCTTTGAACTCTCATTGCTCTTTCACATGCCTGCGGTAGGGACTTGCCCTTGTGAAGATGTCATCCATCCACCCTTTCCTTATCTCGTTCCTCCTCCCCCTTTCAGGGAGAAATGGCAAATGACTGCTTGGGAACTTCCTGAAATCTGCCTCCTCTTCCACAAGAAAACTGGCTCCTCCTGCTCTTGGAGGTAAAAGAGCCACCGTCACAACGACGGAGCTCCAACAAATCAGTGGATTTCACAGTTCCTGGAATAACTGGCCTGTATTTGGGACCAGGAAGCCACAATCCAATGCTCATTCTGTGGTACTCAAATACAGAAAAGAGCAACTATGTTTTATCCTCCAAAATGACATAAAGGGAAGCATAAACAAATGTTTCCCATGTGACAGCCTGCACAGTGAAGGCCATTGTTCCCTGGGAACTGCAGCCAGCACACGCCCCGCTATGCCGGATCAACTGGCTCGTCCTCGGTTTGCAGGTGTGAAGTCATAGCAGTGCAGTCCCATCCCCAGGGTGATTTTCCTCTTTGGTTGCACTGAGTTGTTTCATGATGTACCTGATGTGCCTGGATTCAAAGCCTAAAGGACCAGAGAGAATTTTGCTGATATACTTATTTTATACTTAAGAGAAATAATTTCTCAAGAATATATGCACCCCTGTGTTCACTGCAGCATCATTTGCAATCGCTAAGATTTGGAAGCTGCCCAAATGCCCATCAATAGGTGAGTGGATAAACAAGCTGTGGTACATTTGCACAATGAAATACGACTCAGTAGTAAAAAAAGAAAGAATTCTTACCTTTTGCAACAGCATGGTTGTATCTGGACAGTATTATGCTAAGTGAAATAAGCCAGTCAGAGAAAAACAAGTACCATATGACTTCACTTACATGTGGAATCTCATGAACAAAAAAATCTAACAAACAAAATAGAAACAGATTCATAGATACAGAAAGCAGACTGACAGCTGTCAGAGGGGAAGAGGTTGGGGGCTGGGTGATAAAGGTGAAGGGATTAAGCAAAGGGGAAAAACTCACAGACAAAGACAAGAGCATAGTGATTGTCAGAGGGGAAAGGGGTGGTAGGAGGTAGAAGAGGGTCAAGGGGGATAAGCGGTGATGGAAGGGGACTAGACTTGGGGTGGTGAACACATAACACAATATACAGATGATGCATTATAAGACTGTGCATCTGAAACTTACATAATTTTATTAACCAATGTCACCCCAATAGATTCAATAAAAACCTTTCTTAAAGTCAAGAAAGATGCTTTGAACTGAATCACAGGTCACTTATAGATAAATCACCCAGGCAAGTGACAGTGTTTTGAACTGTTTAGTGTAAAACAGTTAAAAAATATATAAAGTCGATCCTCACAATATTGTTCCATTTATTTGTAAAAGCAGAGCTTTAAAAAAGTATTTATGCATCTTAGGATACTTTTGAGATAAATGCAAACCTCTTGGAGGTCCACATCAAAAAAAAGCACAACGAATTTTTAAGAAAATATTCTGAGTCTACTCATTAGTGAAACCAAACAAATGAGGCCTTTCCCGGCTAGGGACAAGTAAGTGCCTAATGGCCACAGGGCACCTCTCACACCCCAGTGGCCTTCTTGTAGTACCAGCAGAGCTGAGCTCCAGGAACTTACTCCAGTCTCCATTTTATGGTCTTATTGACTAAGAAGTCCTTCCTTCTCCACCTCAGAACAAACATTAAGTAAAAAAAAACACACACAATTTCTGTTTCAGTTCTAATGCCATGGGCAGAGGCAGTGCATGGTCAACAGAGATTTCTTTTTCTCAATATGGATATGATGGGAACAGAGAAAGAGAGATCCAAAAATATCATCCCCATCAGCTAACCTCAGTATCTCACCATGAAAAGTTTGGTCCTAAATATCTATTGCATGTCCATCATGGGGTAGGTATTAGACTATGAAATAAGGATGCAAAGATGAACGTGATCCTCTTAAAGTAACAAACCTGCTCTGCATCCCCTTAGCCAATTGCTTTGCTCTGCCTCAGTATCTATCTGAAGTGTCATTATTGTTAACTTAATTATCTGTATCATCAGGTTTGACCTTGAGGGCAGGGCCTTTGTGTTGGCAGCCCCTGCATGTGACAATGACTGAGGCATAGCAGGAGCTCCATTCGTGACCTATGACTAATGAGTAAGTGATTGAATGATCGCCAGTGCAGTGTACCTTATCAGACACTAGACAGTCGTTGGGGAGACCCTTTCCAACAAGAAGATAGTCATTGGAGAAGCACCTGCAAGTACTAATAGAGGACAGAAAAGACTGAGTAAGGGCCTGAGGTGATCTTCAAAAGTGGGCACACCCTGGAGGGGACCCCAGCACCTGGTCCTTTCTAGCCCATGAAAACAACAGTCTCAATAGAAGGAGGGGGAAGGTACCACATAAGGACAACCTCACCTAGTTTATGTTTGTACCAACGGGCTACCTTACTTATGGCATCTTTGTTGTCAATAATTTTTTAAAAAATAAATAGCTTATGGAGAAGACAAGTATTTTTACCTTGGCTTCCATAAATTGAAATAGTTTTAGGAAATATGCCTCATTTTATCAATGAGTGAATGGATCTCCATGTGGGATCAACAGAAAGATTGATCACCACAATGAACTTTGAGATTTGAAGCCAGTAATATTTTTATTTCTGGCATTAAATATGTTTTATTTTTCATCAGTGGTTCAAATTTATTTATTTGTGTATAACAGATTATATACTTTCTGGAGTTTTCCTTTCCTGAACAAAGACAGGTAATAGATTTAACAGGCATGTATATTTTTCCTGGGTTTCCCCCTTCAATATTCTGAAATCTGAGATTTTTGTTAAGGTAGGTTAATTCTTTGGGACCACAGCCAACCACTCAGCCGGTAGGTCGGCTCAGGCTTAGAAAGAAGGCTGGCGCTCTCTAACGCACTGCCACCTTTTGGCAGTGAGCAGTATAGCAAAAAAAAGGTAAAAGAGGAAAGGAGACCTTATCACCTCTTACTTGTTCCAGTTTACTAATAGAAGCAAGGTAGATGCAACCACCCACTCCATGGTTAGAAGTCCTCCACGGAACCAACAAAACATAACAAACCAAAATGGAAAAGGGTTTCATGAACTTGCTTCCAAATAATTCACCTTGAAACTCTTTCAGTCTTCACTGGAGGCTCAATTCTTTAATCTATTAATGCATTGATACTACTCTAAGACCTTTAATGCTTTCATTTTTTATGTGACCTTATAATACAGAATCACACAACAGAGGCTACCTAAGGGCCATACATTTTGAGAGTCTTCAAGCACTTTCGACAATATTGGATACATGTGTTTTTCAAGCAGCACATGTCTGCGAGCACCTCCAGTACATGCCAGGGTGTGACCTGGGTGGTGGGGACACAGGAGTGAACAAGACAGGTATGGTTTCTGCCCCCACTGTTGTTACAAACTAGTGTGAGCACTGTGGATGGAGGCTACTAGGGTACAAGGTGATCTGAGAGCAAAAAGGGAAATTTGCACATCTGAGATCCAAGTTTGCCTCCTTTCTCAAGAAGTAACATTTAAGTGAAGGTCAGAAAAAGATCAAAAGTTAGCACATAGAAAATGGGTGAGCAGGGATGAAGTTGTGCAGACACAGCACCAAACACAAAACCTCATGAATCATCAAGTAGGTCCTTATTTTGCATACAATGTTTCCCGCTAATGTCTAAAATTTCTTTTTTATATTTTTGTCTCCTAAAATATAATACTGTATACTTCAACATAGTTAATGGGAAGTGGTATGTGGTGGGTGAGGTATAGGGCCCAGAAGTTTCAGAAACTTGAATTCGATTAGCTCTGCAATTTTAAGTGGCTGACTTTTTTGAGACTGTTTATCTTTCCAATGGGAAGAGTTGAATCGATGCTCGATAGTTTCTGGCCACATTTAAAATGACAAAGTAAAAAGAAAGTGAAATAAATGCAGAAAAGGAATGAAAAATAAATAAATAAAATAAAATAAAATGAGAAAGTACATTAAACAGCCCAACACAGAGTAACAATGCAGACATAAATATTAAGTTGGCTTTTGACCTTAACTGCTTTGGAATGACTGAGACTGCCTACTTTGAAGAAGGCTCATTCAAACACCTTTGTGAACATATGGTTTCAAAGAACATTTTGATTACAGTCTTGTGATTGGTGTGTGACACATTTCAGGTATTATTAACTTTCTAAAATTTATTATTAGTAAAAGTGCATGAATGTACTGCTTCAGAAGTGGTTGGCCAGGCCTTTCTGTCGCTCATGGGACGACCAAGTCTAAGCAGATGGAGAGATGAGTGTGCACTTACATAAATGAAAGCTGCTTCTCTGCTTCTCCAGAAATACTTCCACTCAGTTATTACGCCACTGGGGTAGCCTTCACTGGTCAGACGTTACTCCCCAAATAGTCCAGAGTGTGTGGGCAGTGGGGGACATGAGGAGGTTAGACTTTTAGCTAGCTATATTGGAATATCTCAATGTATTTTTAAAGTTTTGCTGTTCTGGTAGATTTAAACATAATTTATCAATTAAAAATATACATTATTTTAAAATATGGTGATAACTTAAGTCCAGTTTATAAAATTTCAATATCTTCTATTAAGGAATACCTTCTGAATCAAGGCATGAAAGGAAATATTTAAGCTGGAAGAGATCTAGCATCATCTGTTCCGATCTATTATTCTACAAATCAGAAAACCAGGCACAAAAATTATAGTTTTCCTAAAGCTAGTGGGCATCAGAACAAGGATCTGCAGGCAGCAGTTCTGACACCCAAGTCAATGTATTGTCTCCTTTTTTATACGGCACCCACATTTCACACAGGTCACTCTGTGGGACGGGTTCTCTCATCTGAAACAAATGTCATAAAATACACTCGATTAAAACAGACTCCAAATAGCATTACTATTCTAAGTACTCCTTCAAATAATATTGAGAGATTATTATGCATTTATTTATTCAACAAATATTTACTGAGCATATAGAGTTTGTAAGACACTGTGTGATGTCACTGATTTCTGTCCTAGTTTATTAAGCAAATAAGGGGAGAGGGGGAGTGCTTAGAGAAGCAAGTCATCAAAAACCTTTTCTTACTTTCTCCGTATTCTGAACTACGCTGACGGTGTGCGTCAGTAGAACATTTTACAGTTTCCAAACACTTGATCACAGCATTGATTTTCATATCACATTATTTTAACCTTTTATGGTGCTTAACTCTTTCAATTTGTTTATACTGTTCTTGATGTGCATGTTATTGACCTACCTCTTTGATTTTAAGTTTATAGAAACTGAGGTTACTTTAAGCACCACCAAATCTGCCACAGTGTCCAGCCTACTTTTTTGAACTCAGTAGGTGCCCAATATTTGCTGAATGAAAAAATAAAGTTTCATTTGATCCTCAGAAGCACAGTAGGCATGATTATCCTCATAATGGAGAGGATGACTCTGTACTTTAGAGATATTAATTCTTGGCTTTCATTGCTAATAACATTTAGAGATGCTAATGGGGCCTCTTTCTGCTTTAACTCTTAAAATTATCTGTTTATCCTCACTCAGACTAGAACCACTTTGTCTCCCACCACCATTACAAAAGGCTCTAAATAAAATGTCACGTTGACAACTGTCAAATGATCTGATTTCTTTAACCTGAGATCCTTCTAATACACAACATCTTGGAATAACAGTAGTCCGGCTTTTTGGGGTGTAATTCCCAGTTTTAGTGCTAGGAATGTGATTGTGACAAGGAGGATATTAAGTCTATGGCAGAGAGTAAAAGATACAGACAGGATGGTTTTACCTGTACTAGTCAGTGCTACTTTCCACTTACCATAACAACATCCCTTTCTCTGGACTGAGTTTCAAAAGAATGAGAATATTGGTGCCATCTCCTGTTACTGGCAGTAACTGAACTCTCAGACGAAACAACTCACATGTGAATTCCAGTGAAAGACTTTCTTTCAAAAATAAAAATATGTCAAGGGGACATCTAAATACTGGTTTATAGTTATGTGACTTTTACAACAATAAAAGAAATTATTGCTCTATGGGCAAAAGAAATATTTTCTTTATGCCTCTTCCATGACCATGCTGTAGATAAGACAATCTCTGAAACAAACTTCAATCAGGTGCCCTCGACCTTCTTTTAGTACTGAACTAATTCTACCCTGCCAAAGAGCTGGAAAAAGCTCACTCATGCTTCACTTTGGTACAATAAAACCTGAAGTAGCAATATTTAAAATTATTTTTAATATGTAGACTTATGTTTTATTTGTACCTTTTTTTAAGGAATGCTCACCCAGTTCTGAATGTTATACCCTTGTTCCTTGGGGAACCTTTATTGCCCTCATGTGAGTCAGCAGATCAGAGGTGACTAACACTTCACCCTATACTGTATTTTGCAGTTTCACAAGCACTTCCATACATGTTATCTCACCTGACCCTTCTACCTACTCCATGGAGTTGGCAGGGCAGTTATTATATTTACTTTGCAGATGAGAAAAGTGAAACTCGTGGAAGTTCAGGGGCTTGCCTAAGGTCAAACACCATAAATGGTAAAGTCAGGCCTGCAGACATCACCTTAAGTTGCTGAACAGTAAACACAGGTGAATTGCAATGGCAAACTTCACCAGGACTTCTGGTGAATAAAGGCCATTTATACTAAATCAATTTAAAATTATAAGCTGAAATCATTATTTCCATGAATAAGACACTAAGTATAAACACATGTTAGAAAATATAGCTTGAACTACCAGGAAAAAAATATGTATAGCCAACAACTCAGTCCCAGTTAAATATCAAAAACTTCTGCAATAATTGTTGTCTAGACGGACATAATTTTTGACCTACGTGTGCGTTCAGTTATTTAGATTGGCTTTGTGAGCACAGATACTTAAACTCTATATACAAATCCCTTTCTTTCGAACAATCAGTTGAGTTTGGTCAATGGGCATTAATTTGATCCTGTTACTATATGCTTGCTTTTCAATATTAGGCTTTTACACTGATTTATGTGTAGTATGCTTTAATACATTCAACAATATGAATACTGAGCAAGATTAGGTTATACAAATTTCATGGTGAAAAGTGTGTGCTGGAGTTGTGTAAGGCAGTTAGTTTTAACATATTGTAACTATAAAATAAATATATTTCCTTTTCTGGAATTTATTGTGTCAATGTTTAACTATATTATTATCATGGTGATGTAGATACTATACACAAACTTTAAATCGTAGTTTTGAAAAATTACCATACTATCACAATTGGAATAAACTTTATTTAAATTATTTAAAGCTGTGAATAAAGTTCTGTAGCGGTTGGTTCCTGCAGATGACTGTATCTTAGAAGGATGGCAGTGTTACCAGATTCTGCTGCGTACACTAGGCATCAATCTAAGCAGGAAAGCAGTTTTTAAAATAATTTTTTGTTTTCTGACTTTGGTAATAGTACATTTAATAATATTACTAAATATTATTATATAATATTAAATAATAGGTTAATTAAATATGCCATCTTTTTAAAGATGGAGAAAATGGTCTAATATAAAATGTGATTACTTATAAGAACTAATAATGCATCTCTCTGCAAATTAAAGTCTGGAGGAGAATGCAAGTTTAGATTGCATGTAATTGTCTCTTCTAAAGAACACTGAACTATATATAGTTTATTTTCTTTTTGTCCTGTCCTGTCCTGTGTGTTTGTGTGTATGTGTTGACTCCACTAAGCCATTTTGTAATTTTTTCAGGTATGCTCGGTTACATCAGAAGAACAAGTGGCCCTGCTTGGCTAACTCAGTTGGTTAGACCATTGTCCTGATACACCAAGGTTGCAGGTTCAATCCCCAGCTGGGGCACATACAAGAATCGGCCAATGAATCCATAAATAGAGTGGAAAAACAAACTGATCTCTCTCTCTCTCTCTCTCTCTCTCTCTCTCTCTCTCTCTCTCTCTCTAAAATTCAATCAGTAAAAAATTTTTTAAAAGAAGGGGATGGCTTCTTCCTTGAAATAAAATTGGCTGCATAGAGCCAATTATTTCCAGAAAAAGACTAAGGAAATTGCAGATAAGGAGGAGGTTGATGACTTAGAGTCTCTGATGAGGTTCAGGAACAGGTACATAGGCGTTATTAACTGGAAGACGTGGGAGAAGAGGAGACTGTCAGCAGGGAGAAGAATTTCATGTTGAAACATGTGAGTTGGACAGTGTTCAATGATGTTGAAGACAACAGTATGGTAATAGGAATCAGTGACTGACGTGAAGAGGGTATTGAGATCCCTGAATGGAAACTATTGGGGAACTAAGAAACTTGGTGTCAGAAAGGTCACTAATGCCCACAGCAAACTTTCCAAGTGTGTTGACTAGAATTGGAGTGCAATTAAACACAAAAGCAGCTGCTGGCATCATTAAAAAAGGTGAAAACACTTTGAAAGTCAGTAAGACACACTTATAAGCAGGGCCACTATTTTGCACTAATGTAAACATAAGGGGGCAGCAGAAATGTGGAAATGAGAAAGGGGAAGGTGCTGTGCGTGAGGAGCTCTGCCACTTGGGGTCACATTGAGCTATTCACTTAACGTCTCTACATTTGGTTTACTTATGTATGCTCGGTGCATGCCTACAAAGATTTTTCAAGTTCTTTTGTGGAAACTCTATTAGACAGAGGGAACAGAAAGAATGGGGAGGCAATTTAGGAAGCTATCAGTCTTTCAGATAGCAGGGTGGCTTGAGTGATGATGGTGGCAGAGGAATGGAGAGGAGTGTATGTTTTAGACTGATTTTGAAAATAGAACCTAACATAGAAGAAATAATCAAAGTGAATTTCCAGATTTCTGTTGCCCTTTATTAAGATAAAAATGATGTCATAAGAAATAAATCAGGAGGTCAAATTCACTTCTAGGTATGCTGTGTTAAACACACTGACATAGAGATTTCAGTTGAGAAGTAGAATACAATGATTCTTCTGGTCAGAATAGAGGTCTAAGCTCAACGTGTAAATGTACAATTTATTATTCTCTAGAAACTGTAAAACCACAGGCATAGATGAAATCACTAGGGGAAAACACAGAAAGAGAGAAGAGAACCTAGGGCAAAGCTCTGAAGAATTCTAACAGCTAGAAATGAGGAGAATGATCAGCATAAGGCACTGAGAATGGGTGGACTAGTGAAGTGAAAAGGAAACCAAGAAAGAGTGATGTTCTGGAAGTCAAGGAAGGAGAGTATTTCAAGTCAAATGCTGTGGTTAAGTTCAGTAAGATGAATGCTGGGAAGGCAAGTGGATTTGATGAACTTCTTGTGAGCTTTTTCCCAAAGAGATTATTTAAGTTACACCACTGCATTGGTCACAACCAAGACATCAGACCTTCAGGTTCCCAGCTAAAGGTTGGAGTACTGTTCTTACTGGTACATTCCTGGGAGTACAGAATTCTTAGGTACAAAATTTACTAGAGTTACATATACATTTCCTAATATCCTCCAGTGTGTTTATTAGCTTTCCATCTCCAGCCGGATCATTAGAGAGATCATCAGCCAAGAGCCAGGCTGTTTATACCTCTGCTCTTTAAACCCTGAATGTCCACAGAGTAGTTTCTACTGAAAAAGTTACCTTCACCTCATTAGGAAACTTAAAAAATTTTTCAAAGTATAACTCACACAGTGTCCCTTCCCACATAGATTCTTCCCATCCATTGTCCCACTGAATGTAACAACCCAATATTACTCATACATAAGAAGAATGGAATGCTGTACCAATGCAATACAGTCCGAATAGCTAACACTTCAGCATTTATGTGCCAGGTGGTTTTCCAAGTGCTTTGTATACATTAACTCATTAACTCACAACAAATCTATGAGGTCATTAGGTTATATTATTATTTTCATTTTACACTTGAGGACACTGAGGTTCAAAGAGATTAAATAACTTGAGTTTCAAAGTCCAGGCTCTTAACCACACAGGCCTCATGTGAATTCAAACAATCTTGTAAAAGATAACCAATGAACCCAAGAGCCATGGTTTTTAAATCACTCTGGACTGGCAGTAACTGGCTCCTAAGTACCTATGAGGACAAAGTGTGAAAATAAATCAGCTGAAAAAGACCTGGACCCTGGTCAGTTCCATCACTAGGGCTCCTTCTGGGAATTCACCTCAGCTCATCTAACTCATTACAGGAAATCCCTACGCATCAGGAGGCTGGCCAAAGCTAAACACAAACATTCAGTCATAATGGCAATCTTTCATTTGGTTATAAAGTTCAACTGAATAGAAGCCCAAGATGATCTTACTTTAGAAGCAATGTTTTTTAAAAATCCTCACCTGAAAATATGTTTATTGTTTTAGAGAGAAAGGAAGGGAGGGACAGAGAGGAGAAGAGAAAGAAACATCGATGTGAGAGAGAAACATCCACTGATTGCCTCTTGTATACATCCCAACCAAGGATCAAACCCACAACCTACGTATGTGCCCTGCCAGGAATCAAACCCGCACCCTGTTGGTGTATGAGACGATGTTCCAACCAACCGAGTCACACAGTCAGGCTAGAAGCAATCTTCTAATTTCAGCCTGCCAATTTTGTTACAGGAGTGCCATGTGCATTCTTGTGTATGCTATTCAGTGTGCCAGCACCTGGTAATGCCAGGCTTGTTTTGATTATTAAAACTCTCAATGCACTCACATAGTAGCAATATTGAGATAAATAAAAAAGAAATGCATAAGTAGCATAAGTCTTTTAGTTTCAACCTCAAAGATTTTTTTAATATATTTTATTGATTATGCTATTATAGTCCCATTTTCCCCCTTTATTCCCCTCTGCCCTGCACACCCCCTCCCACCCACATTCTCCCCCTTTACTTCATGTCCATGGGTCGTACATATTACTTCTTTGGTTTCTCCATTTCCTATACTATTCTTAACCTTCCCCTGTCTATTTTTTACCTACCATTTGTGCTTCTTATTCCCTGTACTTTTTGCCCCTTCCTTCCTTGCTGATAACCCTCCATGTGATCTCCATTTCTGTGATTCTGTTCCTGTTCTAGTTGTTTGCTTAGTTAATTTTTGTTTCTGTTTTAGATTCGGTTGTTGATAGTTGTGAGTTTGTTGTCATTTTACCGTTCATATCTTCTATCTTCTTGTTTTTCTTAGATAAGTCCCTTTAACATTTCTTATAATAAGGGTTTGGAGATGTGAACTCTTTTAACTTGACCTTATCCGGGAAGCACTTGATCTGCCCTTCCATTCTAAATGATAGCTTTGCTGGATAGAGTAATCTGGGATGTAGGTCCTTGCCTTTCATGACTTGGAACATTCTTTCCAGCCCTTTCTTGCCTGTAAGGTTTCTTTTGAGAAATCAGCTGACAGTCTTATGGGAACTCCTTTATAGGTAACTGTCTCCTTTTCTCTTGCTGCTTTTAAGATTCTCTCCTTATCTTTAATCTTGGCTAATGTAATTATGATGTGCCTTGGTGTGTGCTTCCTTGGGTCCAACTTCTTTGGAACTCACTGAGCTTCCTGGATTTCCTGGAATTCTATTTCCTTTGCCAGATTGGGGGACTTCTCCTTAATTATTTTTTTAAATAAGTTTTCAATTCCTTGCACTTCCTCTTCTCCTTCTGGTACCCTTATGATTAGGATGTTGGGATATTTAAGGTTTTCCTGGAGGTTCCTGAGCCTCTCCTCATTTTTTTGAATTCTTTTTTCTTCACTCTGTTCTGGTTGAATGTTTATTTCTTCCTTCTGCTCCAAACTGTTGATCTGAGTCCTGGTTTCTTTCCTGTCACTGTTGGTTCCCTGTACATTTTCCTTTATTTCACTTTGCAAAGCCTTCACTTTTTCCTCTATTTTGTGACCATACTCAACCATTTCTGTGAGCATCCTGATTACCAGTGTTTTGAACTGTGCATCTGATAGGCTGGCTATCAGTTGTATTTTTTCTGGGTCTTTGATCTGTTCTTTAATTTGGGCCATATTTTTTGTCTTGGTGCACCTGTTATGTAGTGAGGGGCAGAATCTTAGGTGCTTGCCAGAGGAGGGCAACCTACTTCTCTGCATTGTGGCACTGTATGTGCAGGAGCGGTCCAGGAGGGAACAATGCCACTTGTTCAGCTATCTGTGGGCTTTCTGTCACTTCCCCTGCTAACCACAAATAAATTAGGCCTTTCTGGTGCGGATTCCCTGGGTAGGTGGGTTTGTGTTCATTCTAGGGCCCTGTGGGTCTCTCCAATAAATTGTCCTACAAGACTGGGAGTTTCTCCCACTGCCTTGACCCTCACAGATTTTTTCTTCACAGATTATGAGGCTTTATTTCCCCACACTGGAACCCTGGGTTGTGTGGTCTGTCTCACTCCCCAAATAAACTGTTCCTCCCAGTTTATCCACATGCAAATATGGTACTGCCCAGTCACCTCCTCACCTGGTCATCTAGCTGCCAGCTTGCCATGAGTCCTCTCCGCCCAGCTGCCTATCTCTGCCCCTCCTACCGGTCTGGATGAATGTTTTCTCTTTAACTCCTTGGTTGTTGGACTTCCATACAGTTTGATTTTCTGTCAGTTCTGGTTGTTTTTGTTTTTAAATTTGTTGTTGTCCTTCTTTTGATTGTGTGAAAAGGCACAGTGTGTATACCTATGCCTCCATTTGGCCAAAATTCTCAACCATAAAGGTTTTGCATATTCATAGATAAAGTCTCAGACTTTCTTACCAATTTATATTGGCTAGCTATATGCATATTAAGAGGAAAAGGAAATATAAGCTCCCAGTCACATGCTGCAGAGTGCTTTGTGGTTATTATAATGTTGTAAAAAGTATTTTGACTCCATGGGTCCTATTCAACCTGTATAAAAGGTAGTTAAGGAAACCCAGTTATTTCCATTCTCTTCATTCACTGATTCATTTACTTATTCATTCAATAACCATTTATCAATGCCTTACTATGCTGTAGAACTTGAATCATGATGATGGACAATATAATATCCATTTGCCAAAACTTCATAGTTTGGGAGAAAAACAGAGTCAGACCACATTAGCATGGTGTGGTGAGTTAAGTATAAACATAAGTTGCTATGGGAGCATGCAGGAAGCAATGGGCTTATTTTCCTATTTGGCAATAGGAAAAAGAAATCCTCCTCTTTCTTTACCTTTCAAGAGTGTGACATTTTTCAAACATTGAGGAATGTTTGTTTTAGAGACAACCTACTGGTAAGAGCACTTCAACCTCCTTCTTCACCTCTGCCTGGGCATCAGCCCTCTGGGGCTTTACTGGCTGGGGCAGCAAAAAAGCCAAAGATATATGAGAAGCTGGGGAAATAGGTGGGAAAATCAGGGAAACTGAGGTGCTGGGGAAGATATTTAGGACAGTCCATTGTATCTTACTCCTTTTCAATTGATATTTTATATACAATGCTAAACTCAGCTGATTCTTCCTTAAAATCATGGGTTCTTTCTGAGAAGTTACTAGCTGAGCTTTAAGGGGATAGGTGAATCCCCTGAACTAGTAGGAAAAACCATCCATTTTTTGAGAGAACATTCATGGAGTACATAAAATCCTTAAATGCATTTATTACTTAAAAAAAGAACTTATTTTTTAAAAAGAATATTTCAGTGACAACTTTAAATCTTACAGGGAGGGATGAAAGTGTGGCAGTCTTATTGAAGAAAATAATAAGAATTGCAAATATAATATTTATGAAAATGACTATTATTTAGAATGAGAATGTAATATTTCTATTAATTTACTAAAGGATACCACTCTATAATACTTTCTTTTAATTATTTTTGGCTATATTCCTTTGATCATTTCTTCATGTGACAGCTGCAGTTTCATCATCTCTAATATCTTTGAATTTAATTTGCTTAGTTGGTAGAAGTCTTTCATATTAGTGGGGGTTATCATAGTATGACTCAAAGTGCTGCCTGCAGCTGATTTTACTTACTGCCCTCAGAATGCCCTGATATGTGAAGTATGGTAGTTCAGAGAAAACAACTCTTCAGTAACAGTAAAATTCAGAAATGTATAACACTACGGATTCACCTTCTATTTCTCAGGTACTCTACTAGATGCTTTACCTGTGTAATTCATTTAAACTTCACTGTGACCCTATGAGGTTGATGTGATTACAATGGTTTATGATGTATAACCTAAGGTCCAGGAAGAGCGAATAGCTTTGCGCAAGGCCACACAGCTGGTGAGTGGAGAGTGAGGTGAGTCAGGAGTTAAACCCAGCCAGATCAACTCCAGAGACTGAGCATTGAACCTCCATGTGTCACTTTTTATAAAACTGAGTGCAAGACCCTGGTGAAGATGCTGGCCACTTCTCAGGATCATCAAGATCTGGCCCTTGAATCCTCTGTGGACCTTATTGTTGGTGTCTCTGGGTTTCTGCCATTTATGCTTGATTTTGACATTGGTCTGACTGGTGCTAGGTGGACTGATTGGTTCTCTTTTTGATGACCTTGGGCTTTACAAGGGGTCAGAGGGCACCTATTACAATGAGGAGGAGATGGCTGCCACACTTGCAGACAGTGCTGAGGAAGAGAGGGGAAGGTAGTACATAAGAGCTGATGGGACTGAACCTGTCAGAGAGCACCTTAGGTAGCACCTTCTTGGTCTCCAAAGCCTATATGTGTTGCCTCAACACAAGAAGTATCAGAGCAATCACAGACTCCAGCAGTGGATGCCGGTCCAGTCCCAAAGGACAGGAGGAATTAGGTACATCGGAACCAAAGGCAGAAGGATGCCAAAACATAAGGATACCCCACTGGAGGCTAGTAGTGACCAAGACATTGGTCCTAGTGTTGGCAAGAGAAAATAAAGGAGTAGAAAAAACAAAATATTTCAAAAAGTATGGTAAGCCAACATCCCTGCCCGCTATTACCACAAATTTTCTCATAATGTCCTTTGTTTCTGGAGGAAGTCAAATACTTTTTGCCTTGAAAAATCTCAACTATATAAATATTCTACCTAATAGCACCTACAGATCTGGAGCTTGTTTAAATATATTTCCAAAGTTAGTGAAAAGAAACAGCTTTAAAAATGATGTGTCCTGCATAGGCATTCTCCATTGGTCAGTCTTACCACTGGTAAAGTATAAAACAAATTATCCATTCGGACACCTAAGGAAGTAACACTTCTCCATGAATATTCTTTTGTTAACAAGATTTCATAAGGTGGACACTTGGGATATTTTTTAAAAGAAAGTGGAAGCAGACATGGGCATCAAACATGGGAACTGCAGAGGAGCTGTGGTCAGTATGAATTTCTGAAAGTCAGGTAAGTTCCTGCTCTTGGTGTGTGAGAGGATAAATTCTTTCACTAATCCTTTGATCTCTTTATGGTTTCGTTGTTCATTTTACTGATTGTACCAGAAACAAGTTTTACTTCAGATATAATAGTTAATGACAGACAATGGAAACGGAACTGGGTGTGGAGCCATAGTTAACTATAATAATAGCATAAGGGTTGATAGCTATTTATAGCGTCCATTAAACTTTCATTTCTTCAAATTGCTATTTTCATACAGCAAACTCAAATCTCTCTGGCAACAGGGTGAGCACCCTGAGATTAGAACTAGAAGCAATTTCTGGCGTTAGTCAAACATGTAATGACTAAGAAAAACATCTTTTTCAGCTCGAAGTGCCACCAGTTAGAATGAGAATAGGAAAATAAACATTCGCCAAGGAACCTTGCAGTGACTAGTGTGAGAGAAGGGTCACATCCAGGACTTGAGCTGTATCATACTAGCTACGAGGCCAACCTGATGAAGTTGGAATTTGGGAAAAAATACTTTTTTTTGTTGAAGCAATTATTTCAGAGAACTTGTCAGAAAACCATTTTCCCATATCTAATGAAAAATATAATTGGTGGGGAGACTGGAGAGTGGCTGAATCTGAAAGCAGAAACTCAGAGCTATGGTTTGTAACCTTTGATTTAAAAGTGTCTAATTTGCTGTGTGACTAGGAAAACTGTATGGCATTTAACTGCCCCACATTCTTCATTTTTAGAGGCGTTCAGTTCTGTGCTGAACTCAGTCCACCAGGGAGGAAAGAAAAGTGCAGGACTGGGTGTGGTAGGAAGACTGAGGGGTGGGCAGGGAGGGGCTGTGAAGAGGCTCAGTCTGCTGTCCTATGGACCCTCACCTTGCCTACTCTTACATTATGAAGACTGATGCTTGGGCCTCCTTTTGTTAGACCTTAAATTCCTTTTTTATTGGAACTTTCCTTTACAACTGGCTGGACTTCCTCATAGCACGTGCACAGCACATTTATATAAGTCAATGTTGCTAGGAAAGTTTAAAGGATTTGATTTTAACACAGTGTGTCTACCGGTTTGGAAGAGTTTTATAAACTGTTGGTGGGTAGATTATAGAATGAAGTTAGTGAAACACCTAGGGCTGACAAGGAACAGAGATTGAAGTAGCTGAGTGCTCAAGGGAGTGAGGCAACCGTCCTCTCTGTTGAAGCAAGTCTACCTAAAGCTGAATGATTTTGCTGAAATAACCTTAAATATGGCAGCATTGACTCTTAACATTTTAGATGTTTAAATAAATGAATTTTATTTGATGTATATGTTTCAGCTCAACACCCAATTATGATGAATCTCATTGTTTGTGACCAAGATTCTTCTGATGTTAAGAGTACAATGAGTGAAACATAATAAAGAGTGAAGATACTAGCACTGAGTCCCTTCTCTACTAGCAATGAATATGTTCCCCAATAAAATTTACACATGAGTTGAAATTCTGATACCTTCTAATTGCCCTTCCCTTTACGCCAAATAGCATCATCTTGATTGCTGTGATTCCTGGTAATTGTTTATCTTCCTTATGACTTGTGCAATCATGTATTTCATGTAAGGTTTCACTCTGGACCAATAAATGGACAAGAAATGCACTTGTATCTATTTGCATGACATTAGTTAAAACCACAGATACGTATTGCTCACCTACTATGTTTAACCTTCTATGACAAAAGCTGAGGGACATGAAACATTAGAGGACTGGATGCACCTTTTAGAAAATAAGATTTTCACCTGGAAAAAAAAAAAGGATGACTGTCACTACAAGTTCAACAATCCCTGGCAGACAAGGAATAAAAACAAGAACACTGAATGTTGTAAGAGGTCAAGGGAAGGTGAGCTCATTAGGCTGGGATAGCCAAGGAAGACTTCCTGGGAGAGGTGGAATTTGAGCTAGACCTTGAAAAATGAACACAAGTTTGGAAAAGTAAAGAGTAGGCAAGAAGGTTTTCCAAGCAAAGGCAGTAGACTGTGTTCTAGTTGGGTTCTTTAGAGAAACTCATTTTAAACTAGATTTAGAAACAACATTTTCCCCTTTCCAACTTATTGCCTCCCCTAAAAAATAAATTAGGAATTTACTGGCCCAGATATTGAACAGTCGAGGGGTAGCTCCAGCTTCAGATATGGCTGAAAACAAATGCTCATACATCACTGTTTCTCTGTGTTGACTTTATTCTCCAGTAGTTCCTCCTTTACAGTAGGTCCTAGAAGCTCTGTGTTTATATCCTGCCAATCCAGCAACCTTGCAGAAGCTGGGAAAACATGTTATGTCTTGGGGTTGAGTCCCTTTGGCCTGCTTTTGGACAAGCCTGGCTCTGAGTCAGTGACTGAGGCCAAAGTGACAGAATACTCTTATTGTCTGATCTATCTAGGTCATGAGGCCTTGGAGTTGGATTAGACTGGGAATGGGATATTAGTGCCAGCTTAACCTAATAGGCGAAGAGCTACGTAGAAGTAATTCAAAAAGAAAGATCAGGGAGGTACTTCTGGAAGGAAAAAATGGAAGCTAGGAGTCAGAAACCACAAGAATATAAATAAATATTTAGAAATGAGAGGTAGGTTGAGGTTTATATAGACCTAGATGTCCTTAAATATGATCACAAATGATTAATGTGAAAATAAATGATGTATTATGTTTTTAGAAGTTTGTCTTACTTTGCATTTGTTTTTTAAATGATCCACCAAGCCAGACTTTGAAAATATTTAACCTAAAAACCATATTTAATGCCCCTTCTCTTTTCCCATTGGTGACTGTTACCTTATACTACTAAAAAAAAAGTTGGGAAATTTAGCAAAGCAAGGATGCTCTCTGCTGCTCAGAACAGAGGATTAAGAAATCTCTTCCTGGGAATTCCCCATGTTTCAGGTCGAATACAAGTGGCTTGATTCACTCATTCGTTAACAGTAGGGAGAATTTTCTGAGGTGCTAATTTATCCTAACCCCAGCTGATCCTCCCTAATGCCTGTTGTTGCAAAATGCCTCTAATATTTCAGGGGTGTTTACGGGCGTTTGTTCTCACCAAATGTTAATATGCTTGCGTCACAGTACTTTGCTCACTGTAGACGTTGGCATACTTTGTTTTTAAGCACAATTGATAGCATTTAAGTAGCACTGAATACTCATTCAGATGACATAATCATTTTTGGCTTTTTGTTGTTGTTACTTTCAAAGTCTACCTATTTTTAGAGTTTCAAATTTCAAGCAAATTAACCTATTAAGAATACCAACAGGTTGAAACTGTGGTTGGGAATGTGTTTTTATAGTGCATAATTATGATCTCTCAAAAAACCTTCCAAGGCGCTAATTAATTGAGGTGTATGGATTTAGCCGGATTTAGTGCATCTTGACAGCAATTATGCAGTGAGTACATTCCCTGAAATAGGTTTTCTTTTATCCCTTTTGGAATCTAATAAGCCTGGTCACCTGTTTCTGACTCAGGGTTTTCTTCATATTTACAATTACACCCCAAAAATGCAAACTTTGACCTCAAAATACTTTAATCTCCTTATTTCAGTCTTCAACACTCATTGTCTACTAGGTCTTCAACTTTTATTGGATAATAAATCTCTCTAAAACCCTTGAAAACGATGGCCTCTTGCCCCAGAAAAATGCATAAATACATCCAATATTGCTTACAATCATAGGAGTTCTTATACCCACTAATTCCATGCAGGTATCCTATTTAAGAACACCTGTTTGATTTTGACAGTTGAAAAAATATGTATTTTATTTTCCATTTCAGGTACCTTTTTGAAAAGATGCCTGTAATCACTCCATTTGTCTTTTCCTTTGGCTGACCTGGTCCCTATCACCCATCAAGGAAATAGAAGGGACCTCAGAGAAAGAAGAGAATAACAAATCATTTATCTCTTCCTGCTAATCTCAGTGTTTGGTGAAAAGATACTTTGGACTCCACTCACAGTGTATTAGCAATGCTGGCAGAAGAAAAACAACCAGCCAGTTGTCCAGTGACACATAAAGAATACTGAATTGGATATTCAAAGCCTCAACAAATCTTAGGGATGAAGCAAAAGGCTTGCCTTTATTTTCATTCATCATACATTTCTTGGATGTCTTCTATGGCCAAGGCACTGTGCATATATTAGTTTCAGCAGTGGTTTGGGCCATGCCCCACAAATAAAAGGCACTCAATACATGGAACACGAATAATAACTAATATTTATTGAGCAATTAGTATGTGCCAAGAGCTTTAATTCTCAAAACATCTGTGTGAAGCAGGTATTATTAGTTGTATTGTACAAGTGAGGAAACTGAAGCCCACAGAGGTTTAGTAACTTGACCAAGGTTATGAACCTATAATGAGGCTGGATCTGATGGTTTTAACTACAACATTATACTATTTCAATGCATTGTGGTAGGTATGATTGCTTAAACTTTTTAAAGAAGTGATGATATCCAGATTCAGATCTTGTGAATAACTTACTCAAAAGAACATAGGACAGAACCTCGATAGGACCTGAGTTTGACTGATTCCCAAACCTGAGCTGTTTGGGTCATAGTGTGAATCCCACCTATAGGTACACTAACGTTCCCCTTGAATTCTGGTCCATCTCCATTCTTATAGACACTCCTCTGAAACCACCACTTTATCACAGTGGGATGAATACACTGATGGCCACAATGAAAGACTCCCATGCCCAAGACAAAAGCAGCCACACAGAGATCATGACACAACCCAGGCCTCATTCACTATAATCTCTCATCTATTCATTGCTTATGTACTTACTAGACTTGAAGTTCTTTGAGGTGTACCAGTATGGCCAGCCATTTTCCTTCATCTAGAAGGACCGGTGCCTTCGGCTGATGCTTCTTATGAAAGCCCTATGTGAGGATAGCATCTAGTCTGTAAAATCAATGGTACCTTTTATTCTCTTATTGTCCCGTGTTTTTAAATTATGAGTTGGTACCATTGCCTAGGGCAAGATATGTCAAAAATTAACCATTAAAAAGGATGGCTTCTGTCTGGCTTCATGTTTTATCTGTATCATGTGAAGTTTGTATCTCAAAATAGAATCCTAATAATGGTAGCAAGCCAAGCCTGTCCTGGCTTACAGATTTACATAGGGCTGGGAAGGAATTATTAGATGACACTGAGCACCAGCCTCACCACTCGGAAGTTAAAATTCTAATCTCAGGACCCATGTAGACAGAGACAAACACAAAGGAACTTAAACACAACCAAGTAATAAATATACTGAGTGGGTCTTTATTCACGTAGAGGAGCAAACATTTGTTTGGTGAGACAATGTTCCCAGTTCCTGAGAACATGGACATATCACCACTCCTGCAGACTGCATAACCTCAGGCAGCATGTTTATTCCATGTCTCCAGGCTTCAATATCTTCACTGATTAAAAGAAGTTTTTCCAAAAAGCCACGTGTGGCTTCAGGGGTCAGTCAACATCGGAGGAATATTTAAAGAGAACATCCAAGTCCAAAGGGAAACTCTCTTCTCTCTTCTTGCAACTTTTCTCAAGGATTGGTGGACATCCTAAGCACAGAATAAGAAGACATCTAGGCAGGCTATTTAACAGTGGATCTAAAGCTTTCTTTGACATTTAATTCAGTTATATAAGAATTAGCACTGCATGTAATGTATTCCTCTTGCTCACCTCTTTAATTTCCCCCATGCTTTATTCTTAGAAATGTGAGCAGAAAAAGCAGATGGGTGAGTTAACCACTTTTCCAAATCAGACATGAAGGTCAGACAAGGGATATTTTATTTTATTTTAACTGGAGATTTCCAAAAGAGCACTCACTTTCTTCATTAATTAGAATCGAAATATTGGCTTTTTTATTAGAAAAATATTGTAGTTGTCAATTCAAAGTAAAAATTAAATAAAATTCTTTCCTATTAGAGTATGTTAATGAGTTGAAACAAAAAAAAGAAAAAGGAAGAAAACCTATCCTTAATAATGACAATATGTTATCCACTGTATACAAATGTTATACTGCTGAGTTTCCTGAATTATCTTTTGTAACACACAGTGGGTCGTGTCGACCCCTCCAAGACCTCTCACTCAGCTTTCCTGTGACCATATTCACAAAATATTTGTAAGTTGCCATTAGGGTATGGGCTATAGAACAGAGTAAAGCCAGAAAAGCCGTGACCTAACACTTACTCAAATGGGGCCTGAGTCACCTGGACAAAAGACTCCATTTGTCCAGAAATTAAACCCAGGCGCCCTGAGACCACTCGCTAAGCCCCTGTTGTGCCTGCTGCTGCACCGTATGCCCTGAGCATTCAACCCTCTGAGTGGTGCTGTGCAAGAGGCTAAGACTGTACCTCACACCCACATATTCAGAAGGAGAAGAGCCAGGCTTTCAGTTAAGTCTGTCTTACTCTTTCCGCTGGTCCATGTGCCCAACTCCAAAGAGGCAGGGGTGAGTAAAATGAGCCCCTGCCAGTGGGACCAGCTTCGCAGGTGGCCATCCTGGCAGTCACATAGGCCCCCCGGCTCCAAAGTTCCCCATGCTTGGTTTCATGCTCTGCTGTCATTGTTTTGAATTTTTATTAAATTTTAATTTTATTAAGTTTTTTATTAAATTGACAAGGACCTCAAATTTTATTTACCCAAATTTTGCAAATTATCTAGTCATTCTTGCTTGTAAACATAGCACATGGCAGAAGAAACTGTCTCATTATGCCCTTCCTTGGGGATATTGAAATGAAGAGGGCTATCTTCTGTAGAGTTGTCAAGAAGATCAGTCATAAAATTAATCTGAAGGCATTCTAGGCATTTGAGGAAATGCTCGGATTTCTGTTATTTTTCTTTTTTTAAATTTTTCAGAGAGAGAGAGATTGATTTCTTGTTCATTTATTTATCCATTCATTGGGTGCTCATTGTATGTGCCCTGACCAGGAATTGAATCCCACAGTCTTGGTGTATCTCTGGACAATGCTCTAACCAACTGAGCTACCTGGTGGGGAGATTGACGTGAGAGATGTTTATCCATTTTTTCTTTCCTAATTAGCTGCCTCCCTCCTAATAATTTGCTTTACATTTCAAAGTGTGTGGCAATATCTTATATCAAATAAGAGTTGTAAGGGAAGAAATGATCTTGATCTCTGAGGTTGCTTCTTTGGGATGTCAATGTACAGCACACACCTACCTCTTTTCATGCTCTAAAAAATTAGCACTCTTCTTATCTCTAGTATAGTGAATAATTTTAAAATCCACTGGAAATGCAAGGGAGACACACATCTCCCCAGTTTTAAAACTCCCACCAATCGTCCTAGCTGTGTGGCTCAGTGGATTGAATGCCTGCCTGCGAACCAAAGGGTCGCTGATTGGATTCCCAGTCTAGGGCACATGCCTGGGTTGTGGGCCGGGTCCCCAGTAGGGGGCATGCAAGAAGCAACCACATACTGATATTTCTCTCCCTCCTCCTCCGCTTCCCCTCTCTAAAAAGTGAATAAATAAAATCTTAAAAACAACAACAACAACAAAAAAATCTCCCACCAATCCTATAAATATGCAAAGAAAAAAATGCTTCTTTACTGGTTTGAAAATGAACGGTACTCTCATGTCAACAGACAATGATCTAGAATGCTTAGAACACTCTTTGATAATTATCTAATGTTAACAATTACAGCACATAAGAGACTTTTTTACAAGGCAGTGACTGAACAGAAAAACTATGTGGGATTTAGTCACCAATTACACACTGAACGGTTTGGCTTCAGATATAGGTGGAAACTGATGTGATAGAAACTTTGGAGATACAGAGAAGTCTCATGGGTCCCCAAATTCCTATCCACCAGCTTGATATGGTGTTTGGAATTCTAACACTGGGTTTTTATTCTGTGGAATAAAAGTCTTTTTCCCCCTAGAAAATTTGGCGCCATAATGATAATGAAGAAAATATAGATAGAAAATGGACCTCAAATTTGGCCTTAATAGTAAAGGTGAAAATCAAAGAGGCTGAATTTATAGTTTCTCATATTAAAATTTTACTCACTTATTATACTGAAGAGGAAATTCTTAACAGATACCTTGCTGAATGAATGAAGGCGTCAAGGGCATGAAAGGAATATGTATATAAATGTCTCTGGAATCACTAAGACTTTTCAGAGTTTTTAAGGGAACACTTTAGCATACTAAGGTAGTGAAAGAGGTGGTTCTGAAGTAAAACTAGTTAACCAAATCAAATTCTTGCACTGAGACAAAATAAAGTTATCATCTGAATTGATTCCAACGAAGGTAATGGAATGGGGTTGGGTCAATGAAGTACAAAGGCCAAAAAAAAAAAAAATCATGTTGCTAAAGACAAGCTTAAGTTCCATTCTCTAACCAGTTTTCATTTTCTGGTCCAATTTCCTGTTCGGTGGAGTGTGTACCTTGCTATAACCATGGAATGTAATCCAGGGAGAGTCTGTGCACCTAATCCTCTCGAACGAGTGAGTCAGACATGTCATCCACAGTAATCGACACAGAACCCAAACATGGGAACTACCATATGGCCTACTTAGATGCCTTACCTGTGGCAGTGCAGAAGAACCAGGTCAATAAATGTGTATATTCTATAAATTTTGGAAGATTTTTCTATTGTTCTTTTTATCTACAGTTCTGAATACTAATACTTTTTTGGACATTCTAAAATATACTTGATCGTTTCAATATTACTTCAACTATATAGATAGAAACCTTGAGATAATGTAAATAGTAGTTCTATTTCTCAACAACTGTAATTTCCATGCTACAGTTATTTGCATATAAATAAGCTTGTTGACTGAGCCACTCATTGAAGTGTGTGTGGCCCAGACTCTACTGGTGTTTGCCCAGTTCCCTATAGTTATACAATTACAGTGGCCACATGAACTTACTGCCTTGGACAAACGTCCACTGATGTATCTTTGAGAACCAAAAGTATAGTCAAGCAGTCAAGGGTAAGGACACAATGGCAAGAGTTCAAGACCTACCCAGGAATCATGCAATGGTGAGTATGCCACTTCCTCAAAGTAGGACTCAGGCAAGGGCTTAGGTAAGGCCAGGAGGAAGAAAGCTAGATTCATGATTGCTTCAAATGAGAAAAAGAAAAAAAAAGTAAGACTTCTGTACTGGTGACCGGCCTGAAATGGCAAAGTGTGGGAACTGCTTTTACTGTGATACAACAAAAATTACTACTCACTCCTCCATTCAACAGTATCTTGGGGCAATGGGCTAGGCGCTGTGCTAAGAGCTGGGAAACAATGGTGAATAACACAGTGAGTGTACAGTATAGCAGAAAAACAAGACATTACAAATATTTGCACAATTGATTAAATACAATTGTAAACTGATGTATAAAAGAGAAGTAAATCGTGCTATATAGCACTGTATCATAGGTAGAAAGGTCATATGTCCTGGTTTGTCTGGCATAATTTCAATTTATGCCTGCTTTTTAACTCTCATAATAAGTACCCTCTCTGGATGAAAAATACGTGATTACTGTTCACTTTAGTAAAAGGAGACCTGACTTAGTCTGAGATCCATAAAGGGATTTTTTTTCCAGCAAGTGACCTTTCAGCTTAGACATAAGAATGTGAGAGCTACCCAGAGAAGGATGTAGGGTTGCAAAATAAAGGGAGGGCATGGGAAGTTGCATATGCAAAGAATTAAGGGGTGGAGAAGCCCAATCCATTTAAGAACTTGTGCACAGGGAATGGTTTGGTAAGAGAGGTGGTGGCAAGCAGGCAGTGCCTTATCAGTAATTTTGCACAATAGGTTCAAGACCTAGAGCAACAAGAAACCATTGAATCATAATGACAGTAATAACTATCACTAAAATAGTGTTTAAGATGTGTCAATATCCATTTTACAATTGTTAACTCACTTCATTGCACCAGGACAGTTTGAAGCATGGGGCATTTATATACTTTTTTTCAGAGTAAGAGACTGAAGCACAAAATGTTAAGGCAACTTGTATAAAGTCATGTGAGGTTTGTCCAGGAAAACATCCAGCCATTGTTAATATAATGAGAACAGTTTGTGTGACATCAATGTGACCTGGCACCCAAGGAGAGTGGACTGGAATGCGCATGTGTGAACAGTGATGACTTCACTGTACTAGTCAGTGGGGGACAGTAGATGCGGTTGAGTGAGCATGTATACTGTGTGACCATCATGTTCAAAATGACTGAACAAGTAGAACAATGAATCTGCATCAGATTTTGCATTAAACTTGAACATTCCTCCACAGAAACTATTTGGATGATTCAGAAGGCCACAGCTATGGGCAACTGGTGATTGGCAGTTTCACCACAACAACTTGCCCGCTCACATATTATGTCTCATGCAGTTTTTTGGTGAAACATCAAATCACCCAGGTGACTCAGACCCCCTATAGCTCAGATTTGGTGCCCTACAACTTCTGGATTTTCCCAAAATTAAAGTCACCTTTGAAACAGAAGAATTTCAGAACTGTGATGAGATTTGGGAAAATACAACAGGGCAGCTGATGGCGATTGGGAAAAATGTGTAAGGTCCCAATGTACTTTGTTTGAAGAAGACTGAGGCATCATTGTCCTGTGCACAATGTTTATTGTATTATGTATCTTCTTCAATAAATATACCTATTTTTCATAGTACATGGCTGGATACCTTCTGGACAGAACTCATATTTCAAGAAAAGGATGAAACCAAGCTTTCAATTGGGGAGATTGATCCAGAGTCCTTATTCTATTAATCAGGAGAAGGACTACATCAAATTTAAACATTACTTTTGTAAAAATTTAATTGAGCCTAAAGAACTTCAAAGTTATGTTTATTTTTAAATGATATAATAACAGTGAAGTGTTAAACTTGCTGTTATTTTTGTTCATCAGGTTAAACTATATATTCGCAGAACAGTAAAGTATAATTCTATCTGTGTTAAATAAAAAATGAGGGTATGAACTTATATATCAATGTTATGAGAAAATAATTAAATAAACATAAGAATTTTTAAGTGGTTACCTCTGAGGATTTGTTGGAATAAGGGAGTGGGAGAGTCAGGGATTTTACTTTTCATCCTGAACTGTTATTTTATCTTTTCACAAGTGCATATTTTTAACAATAGAAATAAAAGAGTAACTATCAACACCCCAATATTCTTGCTTTCTAAGAAACATGCAGTGTTTTGGGGAGCTAAAGAGAGCAATCTGTAAGAAAAGAGTCACTGATAATAACCTTCACCTGTTCTGTGAGAACAGCTAGTCCTGAGGAAAGACTTCAAACAAACCACATAGGTTGTTTGTTTGAATAAGAAATGAGGGATGTTGGCAATACCAAGGTACTGTACGTTCTGACGATGAGTGTACTCATGCTCTTTCCTGGGAATGAGAGTAACCCTTTGAAGCGAACTCAGTGCTGTCACAGGCTGCAGACGATGCAACTCACCACACGACATTTTCCAGGTGGTATAAACCAACGTTAAGCAAAGTTCAAGTAAAATTGCTTTGTGATTGGACTGAGTTTTGGCCCATATCTATACATCTCTTAATTTTCAGGTCATTGTTTCTATCAAGGAATTCAATTCTAAATAGTCCTGAAATGGCATTTTATTAGTAATATGGGGCTGGTGTTTTTACTGAATCATTCTGGTGACTTTTAGATTATAATGTCTTTCCTAGAAATAAAAAGCTGTCCTTTTTCTGAATTGAATTTTCAGACTTCCCCCATTTACTTAACTGAGCAAACAAATTGAAATTCCTCTATGCTTTACATATAAGTATTGTTCTGTATTTGTATCCATTTCACATTTGCTTACTTCTGTAATATATATATGAATGCTGTTTTTAGAATAGAATTTATAATTATCTATATATGCAATATACTGTGATGATAAGAACATATTATTTTGCTTAATTATGATGATGATGCTACTGAGGTCTGTAATAGAAGTCTATCATTTCCTGGGCAATTGGACAGCTTTTGAGGACTCTGAGTTCCAAGGATGCTCAAATCTCAGGTGGCACTGATCCTTGTATTTAAAATGTATTATCTTGTGTATGAAGTATCTACTTTCCTATGTTATTCTGAAAAGGACAAATGCCAAGATATTTCATTTAATTTTAAGTCAGAAATAGTTAAGAGGCAATTTTTCTGACTCCTTGTATTGGGAGTGTGATACTATGCATTTTAGAAACTTACAAATATTGAGATCTGGGGACACATCCCTCTTTCTTTTGTTTAATAGGTATTTTGTTAGATTTCATATTAAAGAGAATCTCCTCTTTGTGTCCATGGCACATTGTTCATAAATCTATTACAACACATAACATTTCTTATTCATTATGTTATGTTTCTGTCTCTCATTTTGAATATATGTTTAAAGGGTTAATGTTCAATAATACTATGCTGATGATAATGATGATCATGTCTCAAACACTGAAAAGCAGCATCGAACATATTATAAGTAATATGTATATGTATATGTGTATTGTCTGTCCAGAAGGTATCTGGTCATGTAATATGAAAAATAGAGACATTTACTGAAGAAGATACAAGATACAAGGAACATTGCACATAGGACAATGATGCCTCAGTCCCCTTCAAACAAGGCACCTTGAGACCTTCCTTACACAGCTCTCCCAATCATCATTAGGAGGGGCCAGAAACTCCCTCTTCATTAGCTGCCCCACTACCAGAAGCTCATCATCAGACAGTCATTCCTTTGGTGAAGGAAGGCTTGAGGTGTCTGAAATCCTTACAGAGTTGAAAAATGGCTTTTGTTTTGTGAGAAGAAAGGAGGGTGGACAAGATGGAGAGTAAAAATAGGTAACTTGATAATTACGTGTTAGTATCAAAGGGTGCCAACACATGGGAAGAGGCACTACCTACATTTCTGATGAAATGTTTATGTTTATTAAAGTTGTTCAAAAACATAGCTTACAGAGTCATATAGTTATATAAAGCTTGCTTTCTGTACTCCTTCATGTTTCCTGCAACCATTTTCATCTTGTTTAACTATTTTTACATTTACTCCATATCACTAAATAACATGCTTATATTGCTACTTCTTGATTTTTCAGTGTTAAGCCCTACATATTGGCTTCCATCTGTGGATGATAACAATTTAGCTTTTTCTCATACCCTACCCACAGTTCCACCATACACATGGATACAGGACACACCTATAAAAGTTTAGGTAAATTGTCATTGTTTACATTGTTATGATGATGCAGGTGTTATTAACAGTGGAGTCATTTTACAATATACATCCTGAGTATCTTTTTTCTTTCACATGTTTTTGTTTTCATGTCTTTGTAATCCCAAACCATAGCTTGCTAATTTTCTTTGTCACTTTTTCTGTGTATTTATCACTAATTTATCAAAACTCTTCTCTGACTATATAAACCTCCTTTTTATATGTTTAAACATTAAGTACATTAAATAGTCTATAAATTTCATCTTCTCTCCAAGCCTTCTTCTCTGCCCCAGTCTAATTTGATTAATATTGAAGTCTATTGCCTTATCATCATATTGGGAATTTCTCTGTTCTTCATTTTATACTGTATCCCTTGTTTCTCAGATATTTTGTTCTCTTTTTTTTTAGTTTACTTTCTTGTTTTCACGGAGAATATCTTCCAGTATCTCCTCCTCATTCAACCATCTTTTGCTACATACTGAGTACCATGCATAGTTGTAGGTATTGAGGGTAGAGTGAGAACCCAACATCATTCAATTGTGTTTTGACAAGCACCATGGTTGAAAGGGAGCAAACCTCCCATACGCTTGGTCAGAGACAATCCTGGTCCATGAGCCCTACTGAGCAGTGAGACCATAAGAAGCAGTTAGATTTTTTTTTCACTTTCCCATTCCTGCCTCTTTATATAACAGTGTCCTTTTCCTCTGGAAATGGTGCCTGCCTTCCAACTTCATGTTGTCATGGTCACACGATCTGGCCCAGGAATAGGCACATAGCAAATCTGCGCTTTCGTATACAGACAGTTTATGCACAGTCTGAGATCAGTGACCAGAAAGGATATAACCCTATAGGTCTCTGTAGCCATGATCTCCTGTCACCAGAGTATAGAGATTTGCTTCGTTTAAACCTTGACCCACTTTCTAGAGGTAAATACATACCTACTCTATGTAAAGCAATGTACCAAACCCAATGAGAAATATCTTGGAGAAAGCCCACGTGTATATGATAGAATAACACTAACATATCCATACACATGGATACAGGACACACCTATGCCCCTGTTCTCCTAATGAAAGCGAAAGAGAAAAAGTTCAACGTCGTTTGCATCTTCTGTGCCCCCTAATATTCCACCTCTGGAATTCCCTCCCCAATTCTGCCAGGGACTAAACTCCCTGTTTTACTTAGCTAATTGGGTTTTGATTCTGTCTCTGCAACCAGAATCCTATGTAATGACATGTAATAAAAGGGAAATTGACTAATGAAGAAAAGTCCTTGAGAGTATCCTCTCATGAGGGCCTGACAATCCCATGTAGTAATTTTTCCCTCTCCTCAGAAACAAGATAGCATTAAGTAAGATTGTCCAAGTTCTCTGGGCCCCTTCCAACTGAAATTCTATATATCTGCAATAAAGAAGAAGAGTAAATAAATCTGTAAGACTAGCAAATTCTCTGTGTAAAGAACATCTTCATTTTGGGGTGATCTCTATGAGATCTCTATGAGATCAGGGAATTGGTTAATTTTATTCACTGATATATCCCCAGTGCCTAAAAGACTATTTATTGAATGGATGAATGTATACATGCATGAATAAACCTTTAACACATAAAAGATTAACTGCAAAGTTGCCCATTACTGTCCTAAATATTAAAAAATGGTGTTTGGATAGTCACCAGAGGCCCTTAAATCCTGTCTAAGTAAAACAATAAAAGAAGCAGACATCCTCTGCTCTGTCCCCCTGACCCCACAGGAAGACCCTGCGGGATTGTGACTGCTGGTTGGGTCACTATGAGGAGGTCACTGAATCACAAGGGCAGGCGGAAGTACTAGGATTACCTGACCTCATTGTGATGAAAGGAAGCAAAGCATAGTCTCTCCCAAACAGGAAAGACAGTACCCATTTTGAAAAATCATTTAAAAATCAAGAAAATCCAAAAAGTAAGAAAATTCTCTTACTATGTTTATGAAAGACCAGGCTTTGGTCTTTAGCTCTTGCCAAGGAGCTACAGCAAGCAGACCACTTAGCAGTATCCTTAAGCACAAAATCCTTGTTGGTCGGTTGCTTAGTGATAAAACATCAGGCAGCCCTCCAAAATTCCATAGATTGTGTTATTAAAGACTATAGATGGGAAACAAATCAAATGTGGTCATTATGTATTCAGATGTTTAGAGATTCATAAACAGCCTGAGACTTGACCTCTAGAGAATGAGGCAAGGTTTAAGTGGTGCAAGCCTTCTTTTTCAAACATTCAGTATAACACTTTTCAGCTGAAGGGGACCTAAAACTCCACTTGAAAACGATGAACGCAATTTCCAATGTCTTACATGTGTTTCTTTTTGAAAGATAGTGACTAGTCTCAATAGTGCCGAGAATGGGTACCGACGATCAAACAACCAAGGCCACCTTCTGAGTTGATGGTATTATTCGTGGACATGCCACATTCAATGGAAACATTCGATAGTAACTTGAACACCATAGACTAAAAAACACAGCAAGGCAAACACTCACTCTCTGGTGCCGAGGGACAAGTCCAGCATGTTCTGTTGACGTGTTTGTCACTCCACCATTGTCTTTGTGGGATCCAGTCATTGGTACAGAGGGCTTGCAGTAAAAAGAGTACTAGTGAATGCTTTGGTCAAGTAAACACATGAGCCAATATGCAAGATTTGGAGTTAATGGTTTTTCTCCTTTTGCTCTACGTAAAATCTAAGTTTCCTATGAGTATCTATTCATAATGAAACTTGTTAATTGAGATAGTTATTTCACCACTTTTTCTTCTGTTCTGTTTATTGAAACCAGATGGTGGTCTCACAAACACATTCACTTCCAGTCCTACTACTTTTTCTTCATAGACCATCTTCTGATTCTTGTGTGTTTATATTCTTGTGTTATTTTTCTTATATCACACTTTGAAAGTAAACCTCACTTTTTGACTGACTTACACATCAGGATAATATCAGCTCCTATGGAATACACATAGTACTCCATAAATATTTGGTAAATGAAAGGAGGTATCACCACTTTACATCTTCCCTAGAATGTTTCCATCTCTAACAACTTGTGAAGTGGAATAGAAACTACCACACTAAGTGCCCCCCTTAAAGACTTTACCAAAGGGACTGGTCTATGGGAAGAGACTTTAATCCCATAGCACCTGCTAAAGGAAGATTCCTGATAGAGGTCCTGCTTTGTAACTCTATTTTGATGATATTTTAACTATAGCTGGGTTTTCACCTTCATGCTTTTCAAAACATACACACAAAGGGATTAATTTGAGTGGCCAAATTGATATGCATGTTTAAATTAGCAGATTAAGCAGTTATACAGTAAGTACAAACTGAATACAATATTGTATTGACTGAATGCAATATTAAACTTATTACTCATTCTCAAGTAAATTATGGCCTGTCTTGGACAGAGCACCCACATATCTATTGGAGCAACTCACTGAAGGAACACACTTCCTTACCAAACACAGTGGAAACAGAGTTCACATTTTATGAAGTAATTTTCAAATATGCAGAGGATATGACCTAACATTAATTAGAGGAGATTATTGTTTTCCTTCAGTCTAACTGCCTGATATAAACAACCAGTTGGTGAGTCAGTTAAAATACACATCTTATCATATGGCAATATAGCAGAGGGGTTAGATAAGTCTTTGTTTATGTATTAGTTTCCTATTGCTACTGTAACAAATAAGCATAAACTTAGTGGTTTCAACCAACACAAAGTTTATATTACCGGAGGTAGAAGTCTGAAATGGGTCTATGAGGCTGAAATCCACATGTCATTAAGGCCGTGTTTCTGCTGGAGGCTCTAGAGGAAAATCTGTTCCTCGCCTTCTAGAGGTCACCTGCCTGTTCTGGCTCATGTCTCCTTCCTTCATTTTCAAAGTACATCACTCCAACCTCTGTTTCTATAGTCACATCTATTCTCTGGCCCTGACGTTCCTGTCTCCCTCTCAGAAAGACCTCTGTGAATACATTGGGATTCAAGGCAATCTTCCTCTCTCAAAATTCTTAATTTAATCGTATCTGTTCAATCCTTTTTGCTACATAAAGTAACACATTCATAGGTTCCAGGGATTAGGACATAGACTTCTCTGTGGAGTTTTTCTGTCTTCCAGAGTTTACCTGCCAACTTTGCCAATTAAAAGGCAAAATTTGATATATGTGACCCTCAGAGATTTTTATTCTTATTTATTTTTGACTCTAGAATGGGAATTATAAATCTCAGTCTTGTACGAATTAAAGAACAAAATGAACACAAAGCATTTAGTGTGTTAGCTGGCACAAAGTATCACTAAACATGTATGTATTATTTTTCTTGGATTTGGCTAATTTGATAGATTGATTCTTCCGTTGAGTCTGATCAAACAGACATAGACCTTAGAAGTACAGAAGCTTTAATTTTTTTATTACCTCAAATGCTAACATAGTGTGTTTTCAATTCCTACCACAGGTCAATATGGCCTAAAAGGGAAATAATAATAAGACTGAAAGAGGGAAATAAAAATAAAGAAGAAATATCTTAGGAAGCTCTGGCTGCAGGAATTGTGACTGAAGCTGATTTCATAACTGAGGGCACGCTGACCCAGATGTTCTCTGGACATTAACCTTAAGCACTCACTGGCTTTCAGTTTCCTATACTAGTAATCAGCCCATTGGACATGTATGAGAAATGCATATGCACACATAGTGGACAAACACACACACAAACACATGCGTAATTCTGAAGACAAGCAGCGTACTAGTAAAGTACTGTGAGCAATGACATTAAACAGGGTATGTGTGTAATCTGTAAAAGTAGTTTCAACCCTTTTGCTTTGCTTATGAAAATTATTCAAACAAAATTTCATTGTGCATATATGCAAAAATATATTGATGTAAATTATTAAACTAGTAGTTTGATTTTTCATACAAGCTATGTAATAATTCATTCATATGTATTTAACTAGTCTATTTTCAGCAGTCTTCCCAGTTAAGGAATTTACTTTGATATCTAACTTAATCCCAATTTTTCTTGCAGAGGTAAAAAAGCCAGTTATGTTTTGTGTAGAAAATAGTCAAATACTTAAAGATTGTTATAAAAGTCACACCCAGATTATAGCAAAACAGCAGCCATTACCATATTTCATTTGGTATCCATCTGGTAGTAGTGTTGTCATTTACAGCATTTATTACTTATTTTTTAACTTTATACATTGTGAAGAACATATTTGTTCACCTTTTGGCCCTTTTATAACTTGATTTGTTTTTCATGCGTATTTGAAAAAATTGGCAAGTTATTGACTAAATTCATTCAGCAAACAGATACTGAACATCTATTACATTCCAGGAGAGCACATAGGGGCTGGGAGTGAAAGAAGTGACTCCAAACACCATCCTGCATGACATTTAAATGAAGTATATAGATAATAAACAACAAGTAATATATTTGTTGTACTGTGGTGGTGAGTGTCATATGCTATGAAAAAAAACAAATAAAAATAATGCAGTATAAGGGGAGAAAAAAATGAGAAGTTATATTTTAAATTAAGAATGAAGAGAGAAGCCCCTGACTACTGTCTGCTCAGAAGTGGGCACAGTACCTTCCTGTTGGACATAAAATATTTTACAGAAAATGAAAATCAGGCAAGACCACTAGACCACTCTCATAACTATACTAGACCAAGATCAAAATAAGACCAAATAGTAATCATGTCTGGGTACAGATGAAAACACAAGTCACAAAAATCACCAAACATCTTCCTCATCCAGTTAACATGAGTGACAGCTGATTCTTGCTGACTCTTCACCAATTATAGCTTTAGTCTCCCTCCACTCCCCTGCTGAAAAATTATTAAGATACCCAGTCATGGAATTGCCCCCACATTCTGACAGCCTCTGAAACAGAGCAAAATTATGCTTCACTGATCTTCCCTAAAACTACCTAGCACAAACCTGAGCCCTATGATGAGCTCCTTCTAACACCCCCTTACTGGTCCACCTCAAGGCTCCACGTGGTGTGCTGTGTCTCTCACTGCAGCAGCCAAGAAACCCAACATTGACTAGAGGTGTGTTCCTGGTACACTTTGGCTAGAAGGCATCAGAAAGAAGTCCCTGATGAACTGACAGTTGAGCAAATAACTAAAATATGGGAATGAACCATTTGTCCATGTGAGGATAGGGGAAACAGCCAGTTCAAAGACCCCAAGACAGGTTTATGCTCAAGTAGGTTCAAGGAAGAACAAAGGTACACAGCTGGTTAGATTTGAATAAATGAAAAGCAAAAGAGATGTGGGAGATAAGGTCAAAGTCTAGGTTGTGGAGGGTCTTGCATACCAAGAATGTTTATGCCCCCAGTTCACATGTTGAAGTCCCAACCCCAATGTGATGGTGTTAGGAGGTGAAGCCTTTGGAAGGTAAGTAGGGTTAGAGAGGGCCACCAGCACAGGTCCTGGTCTGATGGGATTAATGCCCTTATAAGACACACCAGAGCGCTTGTTCTGTCTCTCTGGCATGTCAGCATACAGTGAGACATGTGGCTGTCAGCAAGCCAGGAAGAGGGTTCTCACCAGAAACCATTATCCTGGCACCCTGATTTCAAACTTCTAGCCTCCAGAACTATGAGAAAATATGTTTCTGCTGTTTAAATCACCGAGTCCATGGTACGTTGTTATGGCAACTCAAGCCAACTAAAATCCATGGTATGGACACTGATCGTACTTCACTTTTCGAGTGAGGTGGAAACCTCTGCAGGGCTTTCGCATGGCCTGACACATTTTAAAGGGAGCACTCTGGCTGCTCCTGTATGGAAGGAAAGTCAGGAAAAGAAGCCAGAGACTCAGTAAGGAATTCACACAGGAAATAATGGTGCCTTTGTTCAGGTCAATAGAAATGAAAGTGGTGGAAAGTAGGCATTGGGAATACAATGGCCTACTGAAAACCAGTCTTGGACATCAAATATATTTTGAAAGTATAGCCAAAGTTTTGATGGTCCATTTGCTGTAGGCCCTGAAGGAAATATAAGTAATTTTTTATTTAGGTAATACCAAGGAGAAGTCCACGTCAATTAAAGTAATTATCATATTTCTTATCTTGAGCTCTGTGTTTATTTAATTTAGCATGGTGATTTTTGCAACATTTAATATTTGTTAGGTTGGTGCACAGATAAGCATGGAGCCCAGAATGCTATTTCATGACAAATTTTTAAAAAGCATTGTAGCAGCAAAGTGACTATCAGGGAGCACAGATAAATAGAACTGAGACCAGGAGGAGCTGGCCAGTGGCACGAGCCAAAGGACACACACAGGCTCTGGCCTCTAGGTCAAAAAGGAGGAAAGGGGGAAAGTGGGTAGGTGTGGGGACCAGCCAGTTTCCTAGTGCTGTACAGCAGAGGCGGAGTACCCTGGCCTTACTAAACAAATAGGCTATTGGCACGAGCATAGGTTCATGGTATAGTCTTCCCTATAAGTCATCCAGGCAACTGCTCCCCTAGCTGCCTGTTGAGCAGCCCAGCACCAAGGAATGGACAAGAGTCACACACAGTATCTATGCTGTTCACTCAGCTTTTATTGAATGCAGGTTCACTCAAAGTAGAATATCAACATACATTAATATCCTCCTCACACTCTACCAGTCTATAACACACACAATTATAACACACACACACACACACACACACACAACAATCAGTGAGGATAACAAATCCGAGTCCCAGACCCTCAGTCTGAAGCTGCAGAGACAGCACGGTGGGCAAGGGAGTTGTCAGCGTCCTGCAAGGACGGATCTCTGGAGCCAGGTGGGCGGCGGGGCAGACGAAGTCCTCAGTGTGGCATGGCAGAGCCTGTGGTGGCCGATGCCAAGAGAGATCAGTGTGGCATGGAGCAGCGCTCTGGTGTGTGGAACTCGGCTTTCCCATTAGCAGTTTGAAGATTATTATATATTTCAGAATATAATTTCAGTTATACTTATAACACATTACAACCAGATAATGCAAGTTACTCCTTGTTGGTATTAATATTAAAATTTTTCTTAGCTTTCTTACCTGTTTATTCATCCAGATAAGCTTTAGGATTATTTTCTCAGATTATAGAAATAATACCATGAACGAATTTTAAAGTAAATTAAGTTTACCTCTTAAATTTCATATGAATGGGATTCATCATACGGTATGTGATCGTTCGTGTGTAGCTTCTTTTGCCCACCACCACGCTGTGAAACTGCCGCAGGCTGTACTACGCCGCAGGAGCCCGCGGCTTGCCGTTGGTGGTAGCCCTCCACCATGGGACTCCACCCGATTCCTGTGTCTATCAGCTGTTGAAAGAGGTATGCCTTGGTTGTTCGAGTTTGATGTCTTCACACCCATTTTTTTTTACTGGGGTATGCCTTTTCAAGCACTACTCATATTTTTTAAAACATATAGAAATGAAGAGCATGGCTGTTCAGTGTTGAGGAATGTGAGACCATCATTCTGATGATTTTATAGATTGAGCACCAATTAACTGTTATATCCTCAAATACTAACTAGAACAGAGAAAGCCAAAATGAGACTCTCTCTGCACACATACACAGGAGTGGCCGTAGAGACTTTCAATATACTGTGCTGTGTTCATCCAGTGAGAAGGGCTTGCTAGCTCAGAGCAGTGTATTTCAAAGTTTAATGTGTGTAGAGGACCACTAGAGACCTAGTTCAAATGCAGGTTCTGATTCAGTCAGGCTGGGATGGGACTGAGATTCAGCATCTCTAAGAAGTTCTCATGGGATCGTAGAGCTGCTAGTCCAGGAACCTCACCACAAGTCACAAAGCCTTAGATGATAGTAAACTAGATTATCACAAACAAGAGTAAATGTGAGCTCACAAGTGTGACAGACCCTGGCAACTGACCCAAAATAAATGCACCATAATCTACATCGTAGAGATTAAAATCTACCCAACTTTCAGCCAGATCTTTCCTACTTGAGGTCAGAACAGCCTCAAAGCACAGAGGAAACAAGCCGCCACTATGCAAACACTATCTGATGATTTACCTACTTAACGGGCTCCCTCTACCAGACCTTAGATTGCTGGTAAACCACACATCTTCACAGACAATTTTTATCAGATCCAAAGACTGGCCCTTGGAAACTAAGATTTGTCTCTGATCTAATCACCGTTTTTGTTAGGGGAAAAATGTCTGTTGACAAGACCTTTTCTTGAAAACTCCCAATGACCTAATAAGAATAGTCCTAGTATACTTTCCTCTGTAAAGGGACTGAAATAAAGATATGAGGTCATCTGTAAACAGCAGCAGAAAAATTACCCTAACAGTTAACCACTGACAGTATTGGGTTTCCTGGACTGTAAGTCTGGACAGCCAGTGTAACTTCTAAGATAACAGAAATATGTCACAATAGGAAGGAAAATTGGTTACAAAAAATAAAGTGAATTTTAATTAGGTTATTTCACATAGTATCAGTGCCTTATATGAAATAAAGGGAAAAATATTGACCAGCCAAAGGTGAACACCACATTTTATGTTCTTAATGAAGTACCATCCAAACTCATTTTTAGTAAAAAAGACCTAACATTCCTAGACATTAAAATAACAAGACCAATTTGTTAAACCAAATTACATCAATGTGAAGACTAAGACCTAAAATCTTAAACTACTTACATGTTAGGAAATTTTGAAGAAAATTTCAAAAGATATCTTAATAATATTAATTAAATAATACTTTTCTTGCATGTAGTTTAATTTTAAGTTATATTATTGAGAAAATGAAAAGAAAGTAATTATGCCAAAATAGCAAATAAGTAATTCTCTCTTTTAATTCTTAAGAGAAAGAAATGATTATATTTATGAATACAAATTCTTAAAGATGAGAGTTTTGAGAGAGACCTTCCAGAGGAGTGAATTGTAGAAGCCTCTATAAACTGAAGGAAGAAGAATATCAGAAATGTGGTTTTTCCTGTAAGGTTGGTAAATAGCTCCTATACAATATACTGCTTGCCAGCAAGACTAAAGGTTAGAGAGGAAGAGATGTTTCGGAGCATGTATGTGGGGCTTCTGCCCGAGAAGCAATGTTCACCAGGCTACTCTTCCAGTTACTGTTTCTACATAAACTGCCCCAAAGCTTAATGTCATAGAATAGCCATTTTATTTTGCTCACCAGTTCTATGTCACAGTAGAGATAACGTCTCTCTGTCCCACAATTTCTGGGACCTCAGAAGGGAAGACTCAAAGACTGAGCACTGGAATCTTCTGGAGGCACGCCTGGCAGTGGAAGTTGACTGTCAGCTCAGCCTGGAGCTCTCAGCTGGCTCTGGGCTGGCAGACCTACATGTTCCCTTGGCACGTGGCCTGGGCTTCCTCACAGCACAGGCACCTCAGAGGAGTGCAACTTGTGTGGTTTCTCAGAGTCCCCGGGCCAGTGTTTCAGTTAATAAAGCAGAGGCTGCATCACCTTCCATGGCCTAGCCTCAGAATTCACACAGCACCTCTTCCACTGCATTTCAACTCCATAAATAGTTACGAGTAAGTTGAAAGGCAAATTTATTGCAGGTATTGCTAGAGAGTAGAATCTGCTGTGAGCACTAACAATTTTTTGAGATGTTTTTCTTTTCATTGGCATTATGCCTTTGTATTTTAATTGTATGAAAAATATATTATATATAAAATGTGAGGATTACATTTTCTTTTCTATTAAAATGAGGCAAAAATTGCCTCATTGACTTCTGGAATTTGGTGTTAAAGAAAAGATACTTTGGGCCAGCCTCATAGCTATTTGTCATTAAATAACATACTCTTTATGTCCCACACTGATAGGGTTCTTGTAATGTTCAAGATTTTAAATTCAAATGCCTATAAGCCACAGAAAAAGGTTGTAGTATAAAAAAGTAATCCAAGTTCAAGTTCAGCATTATGGCCAGAGCCACTAGCCCTAGGACACTGGAAGTTGCTGACACAATATTTTCCTTAACTGCATTTTCTAGTTACTATCAATTGACAAGAAACTCATATTCCTGACAGCAGATGGATTTTATGGGATTATTCAGAGGAGCCACATGATTCTTAATGGTATGCTTAGAGACTCCTGATTTAAATAATAAGGTTGACACAGAAAACTTGAGGAAAATTGTCTCACTCTTCTCGGAAAATGTTAAGTGTTGCTCTTTAATTTCAAAGCTTGCTGTATTAGTTTGCCAGGACTGCCGTAATCAAGTACTGCAAACTGGGTGTTTTTACAAGAGAAACGTATCGCTTACACACTCCTGGCAGCTAGAGATCCCAAGTCAAGGTTCTGGTAGGGATGGTTCTTCTGAGGGCCGTGAGGGATAATCCATTCCATGCCTCTCTCCTTGCTTCTTGTGGTCTGCTAGAAACTTAGGACACTCCTTAGTTTTTGCTTCAGCAACCCAGTCTCTACCTTCATCTTCACATGGTATTCTTCCTATGATCATGTCTGTCCCCAAATTTCCTTTTGTTATATAAGAATAAAAGTAATATTTGGTTAAGGGCCCACCCTACTGTGGTATGACTTCATCCTAACTTAACTGATGACTTCTAGAATAACCCTGTTTCCAAATGAGATCACATGCAGAGGTAGCAGTGGTTAGAGCTTCAAACATACAAATTTTGGAAGGGATACAATTCAACACATAGGATATATTTTTAATGGGTTTATTCTCTACCTGGGGACTCTAGTTTATAAGATAGATATAATCTTGCTATGGCATTTTTTGTGGAAGCTCTCTAATCTTGAATTTGTTGCTAATCATCTCATAAGAACTTCAGAAACTCACAGATTTTGTGCACTTTCTGTGAAATTCAAAAATATCTGCTAATAGAGGGGAGCAGTGTTGCACACTAAACCCCAAATCATGACAATTAGAACTCACGATTTGCTTTTATAATGCATTATAGATTTTTTCTCAATAGAATATCTATATAATTCTGTCTTGCTTGGATGAATATTAAAACTAGCTTGGATTTTCTAAAATTTATCAACTCGTATTGGAATGTAGGGAAAATAATTGTGGAAATTAAACAGGAATTTATCAATGACTAGAAAATATATTTAGGTAATTGTGCTTTGATTCTACTCATAGTATTGTTTTAATTTTTTTTAAAGTATAGTAGCTTTTCATGTAACTTGAAAGATTGACAAAATTGAGACTTTTCAAGAGCCTGTAATCCAAATACTCAAATAAAGTTCTGTTTATGTAGCTTTAATACACATACACAATGGGGACCCCCCAAAAAAAACAGAATTATCTTCTGGAGGGCAGACTTCTTGTAGTACAGGCTTCCCCTACTAGGTGAGTGTTCTAGGAACCCATCTGTATCAGTGTACTAGCTGGTGGTGTTGTGAGAGGCTACATTCAGCTTCAGTGAATTTTTTGAAGACTCTTTTAACACATTTGCCCATTTCATGATGGGTGATTTATTTATGAGTGCATCTGCCCACACCACACTGAGTATTCAGCAGTTTTGACCAAAAACAGTGTGACCCTCATTCCCTACCCTCCCTATTCACCCGACCTCACTCCAAGCAACATTTTTTTGTTTGTTCCCCAGATGAAAAAAGTCCTCAAAGGGAAACATTTTGCCAGTGTGGAAGACGTGAAAAAAAAACAGCAGAAGCACTAAAAGGCATCAAAATCAATGAGCTAAAAAACTGTTTTGAGCAGTGGAAAAATGTCTCGATAGGTGTATTGCATTAAATGGAGAGTACTTTGAAGATGACTGAAGTTTAAATATGTAAGAATAAATACACAATTCTTTTATAAATAAATTTTATAAATAAATAAAGTTTGGGTCCCTCCTTGTATATGCCATGTGTTATGATTTGAAGGAGATAGAAATTTCTCCTTCACTGGCTGTCTACAATTTCCAAAACTTCTGCAACATGACCGACTTTATAATTTGGTCTGAAACACGGATTTTCTTGAAGAAAAACAAAACAAAATACTTGGATCCTTATAGACCAGCCCCCAGGGCAGTGGAGTATCCTCTTACTGGTGTTATACAGAGAGGATGCAACTTGAAAGCAAGGATTGATGAAAATGAGTCAGCTTTAAAATAATTCCTCTTGCCCTGGCTGGTGAGGATCAGTGGATTGAGCACTGGACTGCGGAACAAAGGGTCATCGGTTCAATTCCCTGTCAGGGCACATGCCTGGGTTGCAGGCCAGGTCCCCAGTAGCAGGCGAATGAGTGGAAACCACATTCCTCTCATTCCATATTTATGTTTCTCTCCCTCTCTTTCTCCCTCCTTTCCCCTCTCTCTAAAAATAAATTAATTAATTAAATATTTTTTAAAAATAAAATAATTCCTCTTAATGAGGGACATTACTTTTAAGATGTGTCCCATCTTCATAAGCAGTCATTAGGAGATTGGATACTTCCAAGATACTTACAAAGCTGAGTTGTGGACACTCTGTGAGAGATGTCAAACAAGATTGGGTAGTTCGCCATGCTGTTGACTTAGCTATTTACTCTGTTTAAGGCCATGGTATGTTCCATAGAACTAGACTGAGCTTTCTTTTCTTCATTTACACTCTGCGGAAAGGTTCAGGAGTTCATTATTATAGCATTGTCTCTATTTGTCCCTTTGTCTTTTGACTTTTGCTCACATTTCAGAAATTAATGTTGGGATAGGGGTTTAATAGTACTACTCTCTATATAATTGCCACTTTCTAGAGCAGAAGGGATACTAACTAAAAGAAAAAAGAATGTATAAGTGAAGTGAGTCCAACATTCTTTTAAAAATCCAATCTCAAGTTATATACCTATTTATTTTCTCATAGCCATATCTTCTTATTAAATGTCAGTCTCATTTTATATGCTGTAAGCACAATATTTGACACCTAGAAATTACCACCAATTTTCTGGCTCTCTGAATATCCCCATAAGCTCTCTATATGGAAATTCCACTCTTCGAAAATAAAAAGCATGACAACTTTTCATGGAATCTTTGTTAGCCCCATACACAAAAATACTATCTCTCCAGTAACTCAGCCTACAGAAAGCATCTTCTAGTATCAGGGGTGGGGTTTAAGAAAAGAGAATTTGCCTCCATTACAAAGAGATGAGCGTAATAGCCAATCATGCTTCAGATATGCTTAAATGAGGCTGTGACACTTGTAGCAAGGCATCCAAATCACCCACAAGGAGAAATTAAAACACAGGCAATTTATGTAGCTCCATAACTGTGTCACTGAATTGAGGTGTATTGTTTTTCTAATACCTTTCCTATTATATCAGCCTTGGACAATGCATAGTTACTCATGTCTCTTGTCTGGAAAGGTAACTTGTCTCTTTTTATGCTAATGAAAAATTACACCAAATATGCACTACGTGGCAGAAGGTGAGGCTCACATCTCTCGCAGTCAAGTATGTTTAACTGCTATTATTTAAAAGAAAGGCACCTTTGCTATTAATAAGGAGTCTAAGTAATTTAGGTTTGGATCATTGAGATAAAACTTAATATTTGTTGTTAGATATATACCTAAAAAATTTCTCTCTCTCTCTCTTTCTCTGCCTTCCTGTCACTCTCTCTCTTTCTTTCGTATTTACTGAGTCTCTCTTCTGTCCTGATCTGGGGGTACTACAAGACCCACTTAAAAACCTCAGCATAACACAAAGAGATGGTAGTCACTTACCAAATGAAAAAGAATAAAGAAAATTCACTTGTCATTTGCTTAGTTTCAACAGTCAAAAAATCAAAATCAATCCGTATTATTTTGATAAGAACTAAGATCAACTGCTAATATAACTACAAAGCAAAAATATTACTTACTAAAGTTACTGAGTTCAAAGCTCTCATATATACCCAAGTGGGTAATTGGATTATTACAGTAATATGTACTGCAAAATGCCTGACTATTGTTTAGAGTTCCCCAGCAATGACTGACTATGTGTACTTTAATAATTGGTAATTTAAAGCAAAGTTAAAACTATAAAACATAAAATACTTTCTTTTTGCATGAATTCAAAAACAATAACATAGATTGCAGTTTTTCATATTAATGTCTTATTTCCTTTATCTTCTAGTAGTGAAGAAATTAATTAATTAATTTAATTAATCAGCTGCCCTCAGCTGCCACATTTAGGAGTACTAAATAATACTAGGTTTCATACTTGTATAGTTCTATAACAAGAAATTAGAAAAATGTTTTCCTACTTATTTTTTGTCATCTTTAACACCTGGAAAGTGGTTGAGCTTGATTTTTACAGAAATAGTATGGAGGTCTTTGTTTTCACTAATTATCCAACCCTAAGTATGCTGAACTTTTCCTATTTGAAATTCAGCATTTATCCTTCTAAGGAAAAAAATGAAATTTCTGATTTATTATTTTGGCAATTTACTAGCCATCTATAATTTAAATTTTAATCAAATAGCACTGATGATATGATATATACTAAATGAATTGAGGTAACTTGTGTTTTCAGATTCTGGTTTGATCTTAAAGTACTGTGATCTGCTCAGAAATGAATCATTATTTTCTATTTGGAAAATTTACAGCTTAATGGGATTCAGTCCTGACATATTTTTAAAGGTTAGCCTTGAATTGCTCATTATTTTTTAGATTTAGATAATGATTCATTGAGTGACTCATGTTTTAAATATATTGATTGTTCTTTCCTGATTTTCAGCCTTTATGTATACAATTTCTTCTACCAGAAATGTACATCTTATCCTATGTTTGTCTGAATAATAGTTTCTATTATTTACAGGCCAGCTCAAAGACCACCTTCTTCAGTGAACAAAAGCTCCTAAACTGGAATCAGTCATTCACTATTCTATGCTGGGCTTTCATAGATGTGATATTTCTGGTATTGTTTTATTATGTTTCATTATTTTTGATGTTTAATGCTTGTTTTAAAAACCATCATTTTTCCTTTAACTTACAGTGGCAGACTTTCTAAGATAAGCAATAATATACAGAAGTTCTATAAGAGGCCAGCTACCTGTCTCCATGGGAGCGTCAGGGAAGGTGGGGGATGATCGCCTTCTGACTCTTATTCTCACAGACTGAGAGACATGATTTTGTCAGCAAACCAAACCAAGAATGAATACCATAGCATTAATTTGCATAAGAAACACATTTTTATCTACCCAAAATATAGAATACTTACCTAGGTAAATCAAATTATAATTTGAAGCTTGATAAGCATGGCTATTATAAGTTCATCATGGCCTGGTGAATTCATCTTCACAACAAGAATGAGCATGTCAATGAGGCTGCACTAGTCTAAGCTGATGGATCTAGATTTCCAATCCCCTGGGAGGTGTTTAAATGGGCACTACCAATATTTATCTCTGTCACTCTGGTTTCTCTATTTATTTTGGTGAGCAAGCTGCCTTATTACACTCTTGAGTCATGTAACTTGGTCTTTTCAAATCATAGGACCCTATTTGCAGATGGCTACTGAAAATATGTGTGGGGACAAGCAGAAATATCTAAAGAAGGGCCCCGAGTGTGCAGCTTGGATAACCTAACAAAAACTGTCCGGAATTATGAGCTCCCTCTATCCACAGGGCCTCATTTAACCCCAAATCCCCATGGCACTCAGGCCCTGAAATCTGATATTTTGTAGCACTCCCTTAAACATCTGGCACATAGGCTCTGACTACTTAGCCCTGCTCCCCACATATTTATTCCCTGTGATATTGCTCTCAAATTTGCATAAATATGAAGAAAGAGCCTCAGGTCATGCTCCCTCCACTGGAACAGAGGCCTATATAGTATTCAACTGTGCTTCAGCCCACACATGTGTCTCTGTAGGACACTGAGGAAAAGAACACCCATAAGCCTGCTTCTTCATGTGAGTTTCAAGTTGAGCCTATTCTCAATATTGCTTGCTGGTCTTCACCTGAGCTCATTGCATGATGGCATGCTCCATTTTGGGCTACCTGCCTGTTAACACAGCTCAAATCCAGCAAAGATCTGCTTCTCATTCTCCTTTTTCTATCTCTGAATAGACTACCATGCATTCAGGTTGGCAGCCCAGAAGTAATTTTATACCTGTTTTCCTCCATCAATCTCTTCTGCTCCTTCACCTTTAATGTCTGATAGCTAAACCATGAATATTTAACTTGTCAAAGACATTTAACATTTCTCCTCTTCTCTATACTTCCATTGTTTCTCTCTTAATTCAGTCTCTCATTACCTTTCACCATGAACAATCCTGGCTCCCTGTCTTAACCTTGTTAAACCCACTCTCTATATTAATACTAGAATAAGCTTATGAAAGTTCAACTCTTGCTACATTTTGCTGCTTAGAGACCCTCAAAGATTCCCTACTGGTAAAATTTAAAAAATTGCAGTCCTTTTTCAAGACTTGCAGAATCCATCCTTACATGGCATCTGTTCATAAGTCTCATTACTCTTCCACGGGAACCCTGAATTTCTGAAGCTCCCTAAGCCTATGATGTTCCACACTTACATGATCTTCTTCTCTTTGTCAAAAATATCATTCTCTCCTCTAAACCCAAATCACACAGAAAAATTTTTTCTCGTTCAGTATGCTGAAGCCATTGTGATAAAAACAGAACTAAAAGTTTGGCAGATACACACTTTCACACACACACACCTGCCCACCCACGCTTACCGCCCCAACTTCTGTCTACAAACACACCACAAAGCCGAGAAGTTAGACAAAGAAAGAAATTCTGGATGAAATCTATTGAACCCCTGATCCAATCAATACCTCAATCTGCCATTAGACATTTTAGTTATGTAAGCCAACAAACTCCTTTTAATGTTTAAAATATATTAAATTAGATTTCTGTTAGTTGTAATATGAGTTTTAATTAATATGAAAATATTTCCTAGAAATAACTTGTGAGTGGGTGTGGAAAAAACAAACTGATCATTGAAAGATTTATATATATGTATTTTTTATATATATATAAAATAAAAACTGAGCAAAACTCATGAATCATGCATCATTCAATTATAATATAATATTACCACAGAAACTAAAAATAGATCATATTTGAGGGTTATCATTAAGGGTAAACTTCGTTTCTTTTTTGAGTTCTACTAATGTTGTTCATTTTTAACAGAAATTAACATTTCACTTTTTAACAGAAACAAATAAGATGTCTCCAGAGAACTGGAAAGATACTAGCAAACAGCTGATGGGCAGCACTTGGGGCGGGCATTCTAAGCATGATAGCCCAGTTTACATTTGGGTAGATAAGCAAAGAAGATAAAGATCTTTAACTGCTGTTCTTCTTATTCGGGAACATCCTGTGGAATTCAATTATTAACCTCACTACACAAAGCACAGCATTTCTTACCAAGCACAGAGATCATTAATCTCTTCATTAAATCCTGAGATAGGAATCATTTAGATAAATACCTCCACTGGTTATTGGCCAAGTGCTGTGTCCAATGCAAACATTCTTCCATGTGGATCAAAGACAAATGGGAGTGCTATCATTAAAAGAGGAGGAACAGAATTAAGTCCCACCATTGCTTTGGAGTTGCAATCCATTTTGCTCCATGAAACCACAACTTCTAACAGCCCCTCTGTTCATAGATTTTAGTTCTTAGGGAGAAACCAACGTCATTCACCAAGAGGGGAATTCTATAGACTAAAGAAGGTGGATCCAGGAAGAGTGAAGCCATCCAACGCAGTGATGACATGATATGCTCTCTCTGACGCATTCCAGCTTGTGAGAAATTTCAGTAGGAGTGAAAACGTGTAGGCCTGCCCCGCCTCATGGGCTAAGCTGTAAGAACCTCCAGAATGCTAACTCACCTGATATTATCACCAATGGAATTCTTGGTCTGCTAGCACCTGCTATTATACTTTGACAGGCCTTCTAAGTTGTTATGAACCAAGAGATATAGAATGAACATCTGATGATATCCTCTGTTGTACCTCAAATCTAATCTATACAGAAGCAGAAGGGCAAACCCAAAACATTTTACAATGCCTTGCATCTCTTCAACTCTGTTATTCTACTATTCCTCAATTATAGATGTTCTCATATGTGAGACATGGAAAACCATGAGGAAAAGGTGAAGAACATACAAAGGCAATTTGCCAGGAATCTTTCACTTACATCATCTTTGGTAGCCACACTCTCGCACCCTGATTGACAATACTGGGAGCTTTAATGAGTCTGAACACCCCACTGTGCATCCACACCTTGTCATTTCCACCTATAGCCTTACCTTTGCTCACTCTGAGACCTTGGCCCTGGAAGCTCTCTCCACCTTTTTTCCCCTAGCTATCTTTTTTTCACCTTTAAGATGCAGCTGAGATGTCATACCTGCATCTCTGAGTTGAGCAAAGAGTGTTTCCTCTCTAGTCCTATAAACCAGTGTGTGCCAAACCTTCCTGTAAACAAAAATCACCTGTTAAAGATGAATACTCTATATGCATCAGTGGTTAAATTCAAGTAAAAATGTGTATTTTAAACAAAGTCTTCAGATAATTTTTAAGCACAGTTTGAGATCTCTGATAATGTGTTCTGCTGAAGAGCCTCTGAAAAACATGGAGGAGAGTCTCTGTGTCTCTCTTAACAATCTTCATATTATATTAGAACTGTCTACTTAATGGTGATCTCTTAAAACCAAAGATGTTTTGAGACTAGAGACCATGTGTCACTCATCATTGTACCATTAGCACCTAATTCAGGATCTAACACAGACTAGGTGTCTAGTAAATGTTTGTTGATCAGAACTAAATTTTAAAATACAAAAATATCCTGCCTTTTATGTGAACAATTGTTGGTATTTCTGAAAGTAAAAACACTTCAATTGACAGACTCCATCTAAGGGCAACTGGTTATAGAGAATCTGTGTTCTAGATCCTCTGATGTGTTTTCTATTCATTTGCTTGATTAACTTAGAAAAAATCATTTGATGGCATCATTATTACCTCCATTTTCAGGCTGAATAACTGAGGCTTAGAGAGATTAATTTACTTAACAAACACTATATAACTATTAAACCAACTTTATTGATTGCAATGGTAAAATTCATTAATGATCTCTTTCTCAATATCCTTTATTATTTCCTTCTCATTGACCCCACAATTAAATGTTCAGCACCTTAACACTCAACCTTTTCATCTCTTCTTGCCTTTTTGCAACATGTTTGATCTGATGAAATCTCTGGGTCTTTTTACTTTAAATATTGTTTATTTGTTGCTAACTCTCTCACTTGAATTATTGTGATACCTCTACGTGGTGCCCAGCTTCTATCCTTGCTCTCCTATAGTCTGTTCTCTTCACGAAAGCCAGAGGGAATATTTTAAAATCTAAGTCAGGTCATGCCACTCATCAGTTCAGTCTGCCAATGGTTTCCTATCGACCGAAGAGTAAGAGCCAGCATCCTTCACCTGGCCTACAAGGCCCCACACAGCCTGGTTCCCCATAGGAGCTGCGACCCCTTCTTCTCCCGCTCTCCCCGCACTCACTTCACTCCAGCCTCACTGACAACATCACTCTCCTCAAACACTGCGGCACACTGCTCCCTCAGAGCCTTTGTGTTTGCTCTTGCATCTGCATGAAATATTTGTCCCCCACCTCCTTCAATATTGATTGATATAACTCACCCAGTGAGACCTGTGACCATCCTATTTTAATCCTATCTCTTTAGTCCCATACTCTCCACTCCCTTAGCCTAATTTTATTTTCCCCATAGTACTTATCATCATTTGTTCTACTTATGTTTTATCTCTGCTAGTGGAATATAAGCTCCATGTGAGCATATATTTTTGTACTTTTTATTCATTGAAGTAGCCCAAGCACCTAAAAGAGTGTTTAGTGTAGAGGAGGTGCTCATAGACAGCTTTGAATACATTACTCAAACGGAGAGACTGCATCTGAATTACCTCGGCATGGTCTATGTCATCTGCAACAGTCCCTGGAGCATTTCATTCAACTTGAAATATTCTTGAGTTTTTCAACAAATACATTAATGAATGGTATTCCAAATTATCTTTTCTGGGCCATGAATTCTACAATTTTTCTAATTACTTACTGTTCATGCACTACCTACAAACTTTCTTTTCCAAATAACCTTAATTAAGTCTTGTTTAAACAATTACACTCTTACTCCTATACTTGTCATGCTCTGAAGGAAGGGTATGAGCCATTACGTGACTGGGCAGCTTCCTCATCATAGTAACAGACTGAGGACCTCACACATTTTGCCATGGACCAATGTTGTTTAAGTTCCTGTGAGTTTCTATGTTTCTCCAATCACCTTAACTGTGCCCTATTTGAAGTGAAATTACACACACATCAAAATGGCTAAAACTTTAGCAGACTCTGCTTGAGCAGTGTGCTAACAACTATTGTTCAATAAATCAACAGTCTCTTCTTATGTGTGATGAAAAGGTTCTGAGTTTAGAGCCACACGGAGGTGAGTTGGAACCCTGGCTCTGCACCACCGAAGACTACACACCTTGGTGAGCTGCTGAGCATAAAATGTGGGTAACATACCACTTAATTAATACACTCCTAAGAATTGACTAAAATTATGTACATAACAAGCCTAATATACAATTGATTTCTAAGATGTTCTTGCATTTGTTCCTCAATTTCACTTTTGTTACCCTATTTGTTTTTTGTTCATTTGCTTCATTCTGTTTTGGAAACATAAACTCTTTTAGTCTTTATAAATAGAGACTAAATCAAAAGAAAAATCATCCTCAGAGAACCTACAGAGCTTGTGTTGGGGACTGAGAGGCACCAAAGGGAAGTGTTGACAAGTCATCTGTCTTGCCCCAGCAGCCTGCTGAAATGAAAGGGCCACCATGTTCCTAAAAGTTTCTCAGCTTTTTAAAGAAACATAGAAAGAAGAATCATTATTTTCAGGTGGCCTCTTTAGGGAAAAAGAAGATCAACAACATATCAAGCTTTCTCTAAGAACTGACTTTGCCCTCAGGGAAAGGGTTTCTAAGTAGCCGGACTGTAAATATTTCCGGAGTAAATGAATGAATAAATAAATGTGAGAGTAAATTAATATTGTCTCTGATGCTGATGAGTGTCTCTGTGGTTTTGGTCTTTCAACAGCCACTTAGCCTGGAAAAGAAGGATGGAGAGGCAGCCTTTTGAGCTGTGCAGGGTGTGACTGGTTTCCCTAACTTGGCACTCAAACTGAGAGACTATGTCATTGTTTTGCTGCTTGTTGCCATAGTAATCATGGGTATGGCCACAATAGCCCAAACTAATGTCAACATATTCTCCCAATTTTTTGGTTGATTTCTTCCTCTTACTCTCAATAACTAAGAAAAAGCCCCTCTTTCCTTTATCATTCTAATAGTTGTTTGTATATTTTTGCTAAAATCAGGTCTGCTGCAATTAATGAGAGATTGTATTGATGTGAATAAAAGAGAAGAGTCCTAAATTCACATCCCTCATGAAAATTGTGGGTTTTAGCTCTCTTTCTTCGAGTTTAACACAATACTTCTTGGTTCCAGGGGTGTCCAAACCACGGCCCAGAATGGCTAGGGATGTGGCCTAACACAAAACCATAAATTTACTTAACACCCTTTTGGTTATCAGTTTTCATTAGTGTTTGTGTATTTAATGTGCAGCCAAAGACATCTCTCTTTCTTCCAGTGTGACCCAGAGATGCCAAAAGTTTGGACATCCCTGGTAAACGATCTCTTTCAAAAATTACAACTTGTATGGGATTCTTCCATTGACCACTAGCCAGTGATGACAGGAATAGACATTTTATTCCTTAAGATTTGATATCTCCCTGCTAACTACACTTCAAATCATGTGATTTCATATAAAGTACAAGAAATCTGCAATACTATTTACTATCATTCAAATTCCCTTATATTTCTTCTCAATGACTTAGTTGCAAAGGTCCCCAAAAGAGGCCCATTAATTCGCGTGTCTATTGTCTAGACTTCTTTTTAACACTGACTTCAAGAAGAACACTCTAACATTATTTTTTCTCAGACCCTGGTGCTAATTCTCAAACTTTATCAAACACGCCGGTGTCATGATTCCCAAATTATTGTCAACAATAATGGGTTGTTACTAGAAAGAAATAGGTTAGTATACATAAAACAACTGGAAATGCTAATTATGAATTAAGCCACATGATGCTATTTTAATTTTTAATATGTTTTTCTATTCCACATAGCAAAAAAGCAGTTCATCCTCATTTCAGCCTTCAATCCCCAGTCCCAAAACATGACCACACTGCTTTTCCCTGAATTTTGTATTTTTTTAATTGAGATGCTGACAGCTTGTGAAAGGTTCAAACAAGCAAGGGTAGGAAGGAAAAGGGAAATAGAAGTGAAAGGACTAAAACTATATCAAGGACCTAAACATATTATTATTACATGGTAAGCTTACAGAGAACAGGGACTATATCATCCATACATTTTATCATTAACAACATTTAGAACATTGCTTTGTGAAAAAAATAATAAATGAATGAAAAAACAGAACAAATAAATGAATGAGAGCTGCCAAATGACCTTAAGGTCTTGTAAAATATTTGTTCCTAGAAGACTTAGAAATTGGAGTATATCAAACTTGATGATTATCTATAAATTGAATTGACCTAGATTTTTCTTGTCTTCACACAGTTAAAAAGTCTATCAAAACAGCTATGTTTGCATCTCAGACTCATAAAAGCCAAGTCATAGAACAAGGGAGCCTAAAATATATGGGAATCAGAGAACTCTCTGGTAAATTTTATGACAGATTATAATTAGAGTCTTATATTTTCAAATTTTAAACTTCAGAACCCTTGAAATAAAAGTAAAATAAGCATTGCTTGACAGAGATGCTCCTTAGCAGGATATTAAATTTGGATCCTCTTAAATTTTAGGTGCATAATTTTAATTTATAAACATCAAATTTTTATAATTCTCAGTACTCACTTAGAAGATCACTTGTTACCAAGATATTTCTGAACATATAAATAAATATCTGTGGAGATTCCAAGTTTTTTTTCGTCCTGAAAAGTGAGAAATAAATTTTCTAAACTGTCTTTGGGCTTCAGACAATGCTGGGAGAGTTCCAGAGTCCTGGCTTAATCTCTGATGATATGCATTCTGGGGCCACCTGCTGGAATGATGGGAGATGACATGACAGAAATTTGTAGACCAAAGCATTTATTAATTCAAACAACAAATAGTTACCCAGTGCTATTCTGTGTCTGACACTGTGCTAGGCTGAGGAGCCGCAGTGGTTAGTAAAATAGACTACCTTCTCTTCAGTCAGGGGAAGGAGATGTTAATCAACCAAATGAGAAGAGCAAGAGAAGAAGGTCTGAGTCTCAATCAGGGATCAGGGAGTGCTGGCTGATGCTGAAGGCAGGACCAGAGTTCCCTATGTGAAAAGAGAGAAGAGGGAGAGGAAGCAAGCAAGCTGAGAGAGGCGGGGACAGGAAGGATGAGGCACATTTAGGGAAGCTAGGGAAAGCCATGGCGGCTTGAGCCCAAAGGGCTGCGGGGAAGCGAAGGTATGAGTGGTGAGATGACGCTGAGCAGATAATGATAATATTTAACAATTGCACAGTAGTTATTATGTTTTAGTAGGCTTTTTAAGCATTTAAAAATATTAACTTTTTCAATTTTCCTAAAAACCCTAGGAGGGAGGGACCATCACTAGCCTCACTTTATAGATAAGGAAACCGAGACACAGTGAGTTAAGAAGCTTCTCCAATTGGCTCAGCTCCTGTGAGTTCCAGGCAGGAGCTGAACCATGGTGTCTTGGCTCCAGGGTCCATGCCCTCACCTCCTCCACCACACTGCCTCTCAGGCCATGGGTTACCTGGACTTTGTGGGACACATCATCTCCATGACTACAGGCAATCATTGGAGTGTCTAAGGAAGATATGGCATGATGAGACGTGTTTTGAAGAGATCGTTCTGATCACAAAGTGGAGAATAGATTGGAGGGATAGGGGCTAGGTAAGAAACTATTCAGCTCCATGTAAGGATGGTGCCACAGTCCCAGTTTGGACAAGATGGCAAATGGGAGAAAAGAGAAAGTAGACAGATTTTGAATGCATTTAGACATTACAGTGAACATGACTTGACAGTGGATGTATTTGAAAGAGGCGGTAAAAGAAAAGGATCATTCAAGGATGACTTCTGAGTTTTTGGATATACAAGTAACTAGATGATCCTTCAAAGAAAAACAAAACCTCACCTTCAAACATTTCATTGCAACTCTGCAAATTTAGAACTTTTAGACACTGAAAGCAATATACTCTATCCTTGGTAGATAAGGTAATGTGGTTAATTAACACTCTAAATTTTAATGAAAGAACATGTGACCATCAAATGTCCTTCAAAAGTCAATCTTTTTGACCTCGCCTGCTAAAGCTACACTTGAATTTCTTCCTGCTAAAGTTTCTCACCTTGAATATGCTAGAAGTGGCAACAGAGCAGAAAGAAATTACCCAAGACAAACATACAGAGTACAGCCAACTCAACACCACCGCAAAGCTTCCTCAGAAGGCATATTGCCTTTCTCGTCAGAGCCACACACAAGAGTGAGAGGCCTTCAGTCCAGTCAGAGGCCAAGTGTATAATGGGAAGAGTAAGCAGGTCTATGATATTGAATATAATTATTCCAAACTACAAGATAATGATAAAATAAAATAATCACATGTTGACACCATGAAATACTATGGAACAATTAAAGGTGACATTTTAGAAAAATATATAATGAGTAGACAAGATCATTAAGTGAAGAAAGTATGTGACGGAACAGTGTGTTTAATTAAATAATTATATTATTTAAAGATAATATAATATATATATCTTTTAAATGAAAATATATATACATGAAAAGAAGCTAGAAGACATATTCTAAAATGTTAGCCTTGGTTATGTCTGAACAGAGGAATTACTGGTGACTTTTATTTTCTCATTTTTGCTTGTACATATTGTACATAATGACCACACACTAATTTTAGTCAGGGGAAATGTAGATTTGGGGGGTTTTTAACTGTAAGAAAAGATTCACTACAGTGGGTATAACTCTGTATTATGGCTTCACTGGCTATAACCTATTAATATTCAATTTAATTGTATTGAACAGCTATAATGTTCTCATCCCCAAGGTCATTAAACATACTGTTATCAAGATTATAAGTGTAGCTAAATAAACTGACAAATTCAAGATTCAAAGTTGTTTCTAACAACCAGGAACTGGGGGGCTGAAATCAAAAAGTTGAAAGTTCAAGGAAATTTAAAAATCTTACATTTAAGATTGAATCAAAAGTATACAGTAGAACACAGGAGAAACCTGGTTTATAAAAAATGATATGGAAATTTTAGTTGAACTCAGATTCAATAAATGCCAACATTGTGAAAAGACACAGAACGTTAACTTGAAACGCTTAAAAAGAATCTTTTCAAGATCAGTGAAGGTGACAGTCAAAAAGAGTTGGCATTTCTCTGCACTGTCTTCTAAGGGCTTTGACAAACGAGAAAAGGGCCTCAGTAATGAGAAGTTTAAATGCATAGCAAACGAGATATTTAGCTTGGGGGTCAAGAAGCTAAGTAAAATGTGGGGAATTTTTCAGATAGTATTGGACAGCTTGCTATGTAAAAAGAATGAATTCCTTCAGTGTGAAGGACAGAATAAGGCATATGGATCATGCTACTGGGGGTGGAAATTACAATGTAAGCTTCCTGAGGACAATTTGCTTATACAAACGTAAGCCGTTTGAGTGGTGGTGGTGGTGGTGGTGGTGATTTCTGAGGCAGGCAACCTGCACACTGGAGAAGCCCAAACGCAGGTGGAGAAAACAGCTCCCCTTTTTCTGCTCTACATCATGGCACATGGCATCGACGATGCCGTTACCCATCAACATCCCTTAGCCCCAAAAGAAACAAAGAATAATGCGGAGAGGAGGAAGAAAATCTGATTGTATAGACTGAAGATCATTAAGGAAAAGGCAAACATTACCAGAAGGCAGGCAAGGAGACAAGGGGAAAAGAAAAGCCTTCCTGCTGCTTTTCATTATTTAGTCTCCCATATCTGTTTACACCGACATTCTCATTTTGATTTTTTAACTTTGTGGGTTTCGTGAATCCCACAACCCTTGGGAATTTAAGGATGGGAGTTTACAACGTCACTAACCACAAAGGTTGTATAGTAATAAACATCCCAAGATATTGCACAAACTGAGAACAGAGTAGAATTTAAATATACTGTGGGATATGAACTTATAATGAGTCATTAAAGGGAACTGAGGACATATCCTGTTGAGATAACATTACTGAGTCCACACTTCCCTGTCCTGTAAAAAGACACTTGGTTTTTTCCAACCATTATTGAAAAAAAATAGCTGAATCCGGGAGGGCCAGACCTAGTGTTGACCTTCCAACGTTCGCATTATCTCTCGTTTCTAACCAACTACCTTCAAAAAAAGAATCTCTGAATAGACAGAGCCTGGATTTGTCTATGTGAACTAGAGTCACTTGTCTTGGTGAACAGAGAGGTTGCAGCCTTGGCTTCTTAATTTAAACATAATTAAATATAATGAGTAGATAAAACAAGGAGCGGCAATGAAAGACAAAAAGGAATGGGATTGTATCATCATAGGCACAAATGTATCTTTTCTAGTTTTAAGAGATAGATATAACTCCTGGTTCCTGAGAAGAAGCACATGGTCGGTATATTATTACTTCTTGGACAGTAGATGGCATACCAAACCCTAAGGTAAGTCACAAAGATGATTGTACATTGTATCAATCCGATGGTTTTGGAGGAAAGAGCAGGGGGAGTCACATCTTATTTCTCATTTAGACACATTATTTCTGATATTGTCTTGTACTTGGAAGATGAAAGACTATGCAAAATATTGTCATCCAAATTCCACTTTCCTGGCCATAGGGCTGCACAGGTCCCATTCCTCATGGTTTTAGCCTGTATCAGCCTTGACTTGCATAAAATTATCAAGCTACTCTGTGCTGCTGACCTGCTAAGGTTGCTGTTCTGCTAAAGAGAAGAAATTAATTGTTTCACAGGGAAAAAAAGCTTGAAGGAAGTAAGAGATGATGCTGATCTAATGCACTTCAACTTGTAGAGTGAAGTGTATCAATTTTAACAATTATAAAATGGCTTCCAATAGTTTCATTGTGTGATATACTTTCATATTTGGTAATGTTCTTCATCTCTCACTGGTGGTTGCTACATCTGTATTATGTGTTGAAGCATTTTCCCAGCACATTTTTTATTTCTTCCTGTATTATAGATAGTAAAGAAGGCAAAAAAGAGCTGCTCCCCCAAACTTGAAAATAGCAACACTCGCTAAGGGCCAAAACAGAGAAAAAACACATCATAGGGCAGAGGAGAGAGGCACACAATTACACTACAGAGAAAAATGGCTCCCAAGTTGTCAAAAAAATTTAACCACTAGATACCTCAAGATAACAAAAGAGAGAATCTGACTCTCAGGGAAAACATTTTATCAGCAGAGTTCAGTTCAGGAAATTGAAATTACAAGCATGGAACCCTCCCCCAGCCACAGAAGCCTCTCCCTGAAGAATAGCACAGAACTGATTCTATCTCAGTCAAGAGGAGAAGGAATCAGGAAATCGCCACCGACACTCTTTAACTGAAGTACATACACAATAGCTATGATGCAAGGGTCAGAAAGATGCCACCATTTCAACTGGTTCTGCAAGCAAGAGATGGGATGGTGGGACACTGTTGCTTGTTATCCAAAAATAGCCAAAAGCATCAAAAAATTTTAAAAGGCTTCAGCTTCCTGTGTCACTGGGGGAAACTTCTTCACCTCCAGAACCCTATTATATGAGAGAAGAGGAGGACAAATTTTACCTTTCTAACCTCTGCAGTGCAGGAACACCCCCTAAAAGGAGGAGAGAATGGGTGTTCAGAGCCTATCCACCACACCTGCCAAGGCCACCAGGCTCTGAGAACTAACAGGCCTTGCTTGCACTTAGATTATAGAAAGGATACATGAAATCACTTTTGTCTGATTTTGTCAGCATTTATATCAAAAAACTCTCTCTGATTAGATTCCATGCTCCCAAGAAACTGTCTGATTATAATGTTACTTCCTGTGCTGAGGATAAAAGCACTGGTCAGAGGATCCTAGGCTTCTTGGGACTTATATTTCACATTTTAATTGCTGTATTTTCTCAGCGCTAAGATACTGACTATAGTGTATGCCACTTATTTAAAAAATATATTGAAAAGAAATACCACATAGTAAATGAGTTTTTCTATTGTAAGAAATACTTTTATTAAAAACAATGTTGCAGCATTCCAAAAAGTTGCAATTTGGCATCTAGGAAATTTAATAAATTTGCATATTCAATTTTTACAACTTCCCCTCTGAGGTTACCCAAATCTGTTCTGAGAATGAGATCCATTTCTATTGTGTCTCCGTACTGCGGTTTCTAAATCAACACAACTGAAGGCTGCACTCCGCACTGTGATACCTTGATCAGAACAATGGAATCCTGGGTGGGGCCCTCTTGGTGGGCAGCCCACCCTCAGTGGATGACATCTGTGTCTGGCCTTTTTTTTTGTCCACATCAGCTGGTCCATTCAAAGCTACAACACTTTTAAGTTGATGTTTATTTATTTAGTAAAGTTCAGTGAGGACAAAAAGGCAAATCGAATTCAGATCCTCCCTACCTTAGCTAAGCAAAAGTAATACAAACTTTCCATGTCTATGATATAGCACTTTTCTTATCAGTTACTTAAATGTTTCACAAGTATCTCAAGTAATGATTATCAGTGCTATAAGAGGAGCAATTTGAAAAACAACTGAGCCCTGGCCGGTGTGACTGGACTGGTTGGAGCGTAGTCCAATACACTGAAGGCTGTGGGTTCAATTCCGGTCAAGGCATGTACCCAGGTTATGTGTTCAGTCCTCAGTGGAGGCATGTACCAGACGCAGTCGATCGATGTTTCTCTCTCACATCGATGCTTCTCTCTCTCACTCTCTCTCTCTCTCTTTAGCTCCTCCCCCGCTCTCTCTCCCCCTGCACTTCCTTACTCTAAAAGCAGTGAAAAGATGTCCTCAGGTTAGGATTAAAAAAAAAAAAAACTAAAACAAATAAGGTAGAAGATCAGAACTTCATGACCTAATTATGTAAGACAGCCACCAACACTACCACCATCTTCAGCAAATAAGCCAAGAAGCCAGTAACTGCCAGTTGGAGGAGTCATTTAAAAGCAAAGTGTCAGCCCTGGCTGGTGTGGCTCAGTGGATTGAGCACCAGCCTATGAACCAAAGAGTCACCAGGTTTATTCCCAATCAGAGCACATGCCTGTGTTGCAGGCCAGGTCCCTGGATCTGGGCGCATGAGAGGCAACCACACATTGATGTTTCTCTCCTTTTCCTTCCTCCCTTCCCTTTTCTCAAAAATAAATAAATAAAATCTTATTTTAAAAAATGAAGTTTCAAGTCAATTTACAGGTTTAACAATATAGGGAGTATAGTAGAAGTGATTCTACAGCTATTATACATGCATGTTTACATAGTCTCTTGTTTAAATTCTTGGGAAGCTGAGGGTTCAAATCCCAGCTTTGCCATTTCCTATCTATATGACAAGTTTGTAATGAGAATGAATCTGCTTCTTCACTGTAAAATGGAGATAATATCTACCTCAGGGAGTTATTGTAAAGATGAACATGAAGTAATATAAGCAGAATGCTTAGCACAGAGCTTGGCAATAAAATACACTTAATATAGAGTGGTTATTGTTGTAATTATTAATAAGCACATAATTGTTTGGGAAGGAAGCTGACACACAGCACAGACGTGAGTAAATGATGACATACCACTCAGTGGAAGAGCTCATGTAACCATGGCGGGAGCACTCGAGTGGAGTCTACTGTGGCCATGTTTGTGGCTTTAATAAACGATTTCTTTAAGTGGCTTGATTTGGCTTTGCATGTAAGCAGAGAAAATTCTTCTAGGTACACAGGGAAGAAGAGAAGCAGCAAACAAGTTTTGTTAGGCACCTGGAAGTGAACTGCCTCCTCCACTGCAAATAATTTTAATATCCTCTATGAGTCGGCTATCAAGGCCCAGTGCTGTATGGGTCCTGTTTAAACATCCCACAGAAACCTGGGGATTCCCTCTGGCATTTGCATCTCACACTGGGCTTATGGGGCAGATACCACTTACCATGAGGAGTTTATGCCAGTCATATTTACATATCTTGTGTGTTTTCTTCCTCCAATTTGGATACTAATTGGAAAACCAGCATTCTCATAGCTATTACTTTTCAAAGACAAATTCATAACCAGGGGCTTAATTTCCTACAATTGAGCCAGAAATAGAAGATAGAGAAAAACATAGCCATGGCTGAATAAAACTACAGAACAAACAGGGTCAAGAGACAGGTCCAATCTCTTAAACCCATTCATCCTCCCTCAGTCCTCTGTCGTGTGCTGATTGCTTCCTGTGCCTTGGCAAGCATCAGATTGGGGAAAGCGCTGGGCTATCCCTAAGCAGAATGGAAATCATCTTTTCCCTGATGAGTCAGATCTAGGAAGTGTTATGGGCTGCAATCCTATGAGGACATTCCCAGATCAACTCTTTTCTGTTTCATGCCTGGCCACAACTGTTGGTGCCACCGGAATAATGCCTATTTCTACCTCCTTAGCTCTGATATTCTCACTTGACCAGCCTTCTACAAGGATCTCTAACTGGAAGTGCTATTAGTACCTCAACCTAACAAGAGTGAAACCAAATCAAGCATCTAACATCACTGGTCTTCTTCCACCAAGAATAGTCATTATTTTATTCTCCTAATTTCACCATTTCTGCCCTAAGCCCCACCATTCCTTCGGTCACACAGACTGACTTCCTCCCAATATCTTTGACTTTCCTAGTCTTTGTCACCCACAATGAAACATTATTCACCAAACATTCCTCTTTGTTTTAAATGCCTGTTAAATTCACCCTTATCGGTTCCACCAATGCTGCTCTAGCATAAACTCTTGAACTTCTTACGTGGACTTTTATAATTGGCTCATAACTGGTTCCCTTTACTCCTATTTCTCCAAACTTCCTCTGCAATTCATTCTTACCCCATTGTCAAGCTAACCTACTGATTATATAAAACCCTGATTATGCTTTAAAGTGTTCACACACTACTGTCTGTCAATAAACTACAAACTTCTTAGCCAGGCAGTCAAGACCTTCTATTACCTTGTCCCGAATCTTTCTGAATATTTACCTTCCATGATTCCTGTATTCCAAGCTAAATTCCATCCAAATTAAACTACCAATACTCATCACCATTTGGGTGGGATATCTCTGGCTTAAGTCTGGTCTCCCAGAGTGGTAGCTGCTTGGGTGGTGCCTTCTTCATTGGTCACTTCCTTTCCTTGTCCCACTTCCCTCACTCCTCTGCTGATATTTTCTTCATTTTCAATAGTAGACTGACTTACTGTATTAACGGTCCCAAATTTTTACCTTCCCTATATCTGTACTCTTAGTCATATCTTTCCATTTCTCTCACTAAAGAGGCAGAATGTATTTTTCCACCTTCTGTGTCAAGGCTGGACTTATGTGCAAGTCATAAGAATGTACTTCTCAAGCCTCCAACTACACGTAGCATGATTGACCACAGACTCCAACTCCTATATGATATGATCTAAAATTCCTTGCTACATCTATATGGAGGCAATGCTTCCTAATGTAGCTCCTAGCCAATGCCTGACCATTCTTGGAAGACACAAGATTTTTCTGATGGTCACCTTTAGCTTGAGGACTCCCCAGAGGTCTTGCCAAAATATTTTTAAATTTCAGGACTGTCTAAGATACTTACACCTAAATTCCTTCCCTCTCTCAGCAGGATCAGATCTGAATCATGGTCCCACAGCTGTCCCAGTGTTTCCATGGCTTTCCCCCGATTCTCTCTCAAAGCTGTTTTCCACAACAAAATCATAACATGTTTATTCTCATCTTGGCAGTCTTGGCATCTGCTTCCTGGGCCTGCTTTGTGACTTTGCTGTGATAATTAGCAAACATGACCGAAGTAGAGGTGCTAAAATGTACTTTTGTGCCTCTGCTTGCCCTTGTCCTCTGTCCCTAGTCCCTTATCCTGGGACAGAGACTCCTGAAGCATAATAAAGTCACCCCAGTCTTCTCTAGGGAGGCCTTTCCAGATCACTGACAGCCAGGTAACCCTTAGTCCAGCCAAGATCAGCTGAGCCTGGCTCAAATCAGTTCAGTGCTGCAGATCCATGAGCTAGATATCTGCTTATCATTGTATGTCAACAACACATAAGCAATAATTGTATGTTACTTAGCATTTTATGTTAATAGAAAAGTGATGAACATTTCAAATAAGCTACTTGCCCTCAAATCTTTATTTGGAGGAACCAAAACCAAGGCAACATGTAAGTCTATTTTATATTATGTTATAATATATGCACTCAGTAGTTTAGAGTTAAAAACTTATCCTCACTTTCTAAAAACAGGGCTGAGGAACAGAACTCTGTACAGTACCAAAGACAAAGGGAGGTGGTGCAGAGATTTAACACAGAACTTTATGTTGGCTTACCCGCGTCCTCTTAGGGATAGAAAGGAGGCATAGGATATTCTGATTGGCAACTTATCTTGACAGTTAATCTCTGTGCCCTTCCCCAGGCTGAACTAGAGGAAAGCAGTTGTTCTCTCCTTTCCTACTGAAATACACAAGGAACCTCTGGATCTTTCAACACATTCTTAAAGAAACTGTTCTTCTAGGTTAAACAATCCATCATGTCAAACAAGACAGATTTCTGCTGATTGATGTGTTAATAAAAACAAGGAAGGGGAATCCTCCCACAGAGACATTCTGCTTTCCTACAAGTGTAGAAACAAGAAAAATACAAGGAAAGCTGCTCAGCTGCGACTGTCAGAACAGTGGAAGTGATCAGAAGGAAATTGCTGGTCAACCCTTTCTCCAAGAGTCACCACAGAGTAACAGCTGCTCGGAAGACGTGTGAATAGAACTAAGAGTATTTATCCTTGGATATCTTTAAACGAGGACAGATACCTATGTCGACTTGACACCTACAGTCCCCAGTGCAGTGCCTGACACATAGTAGGCACCTTATACATATTTAAATGTGTGAATAAATGTTGTATAACTATTTCCCAGATCCAACAAAGTTTTCAGAAAAAATTACTCATTAAAAAAGTAGTTAATTTTGCTATTATAGAAAAAAATTACTCATTAAAAAAGTAGTTAATTTTGCTATTATTGTAAGTCCATGTTATTGTAGTAGTCCTGACTTGGCCATTTACAAACAGAATACATTAATCTCTCTGTGACTCAATTTCCTCTGCTAAAAACTGGAGATAATAACACCAATTCATGAGGGTTACTATTGGGTAAATTGCAGTTGATATATGTCAAATATTTAGAACAGTGCCTGGCATCTGTTAACTGTTTTATTCATGTTCTCTAGTTGAGGCAGAAATGATGGTGGTGGTAGGTAGGTAAATAGTATGAAAATTCACTTTACACCATCCAGAGATATACCATAAAACTCGATTAAAATGTGACCTTTAGAGGACAATAGTAACAGGTTAACTAAAACTTTCTCGTGTTTAAATAAAAACAAGTCAATTATCAATCAACATTTTAACCCATATTATAAAATATTTTTACTACAACTTCTTTCCAGCAACATAGCTAAGTACATAACAAACTGTTAAAGATGTAGACCCCTTGAAAAATAGTAAAATATTATAATTGTTTAAATTTCTAATTTGCATGAATTTTGTATCCGTGCATTTTTCTAAGTTCAGAGGCACTAGGCAGACTCATCACCAAAGAGGACTGACCATCAGCCTTTGGGCACATCTGCCTTTTGCTCAGGAACGCCCAGCCTCTCCATGCATGAGTAGGTGGTTTCCTGTCTGTGTTTACTTTGAACCTCTTCCAGGGCTTGTGGTTTTTGGCCAGGTTCGTACTTTGTGTTATTATCCTCCTGCATATTTTATAATAGTGTTGATTTTGCAACTGGGCATATGACTCCTGTATTTCTCAGAGACACTTATGGAAATCTGTCATCTTCTGGTTTGCATGTTCTTTTCTCTTTGCACTCTCAACACCCAGCAAGCTCCATCAAGCCTAATCTTCAAGTTTAAAATTTTTTCTTCATTTCAAGATGAGCAATACATTTGAATATTGAAATCATAGAATATGAGATAAGAAATTCAACTGAGCTAAGGCAATTAAGAAAAGATTTCTCTGTTAGAAAATAAAAAATATTTTGTCTTATTGTGAAAAAGAACAAGGCAATATTAGAGAATGTGAACTTGTCATTGACTTGAGCAAAAGCAGAACAGGAAGTCATGAATGCAAAATTAGTAGGGAGGCATGGAGAAGACCCCTTTTCCTCGTGCCTCGCTCTCTATTAAAAAGGATGTCTGGATCACCAGTTTCTCTTTTTTTTTCCTTTTTCTTTCTTTCTTTTTTATTTATTAGTTTGCTTGTATTGTTTTTTGTTTATTTTGGACAGCAGTTCTACTCTTACAGACATAATTCTCAAGCTTAATTGTATTCTCATTCTCTATTAGAAGACATCTAGAAAGAGAGAATATGTTAGGCTATTATTATCATTTACATCTTACCATCAATGTGTCTCATAAATCAATCTCCTTCTCTTTCTCTGTCCTCCCTCTCTCTTTGTGTCTTCATCTGGATAGCTACATCAAAGTACCATTTGATGAGGAAATGGATGGATGTCTGAAATCTTTAAAAATCACTTTACTTACTCTACAAGAATATGCTGCAAACTAATTTTCCATCAAATACTGTACTAGACACTAGAAGTGCAGATTCTAACAAGACAGACATGCCCCAAACTTGTGACAACTTGTGTGAGGAAAGAGGGCCAGACAAGTAATTAAATCACTTAACCCTCAACATTCTTCTGAGCTAAATTTCTGTATCACTGTAAATGTCAACTGAATTTTCCTTCTAAGCTCTGGGACCACTTGGTGAAGCAACATTATTCTAATTTCACCCATAGTCCCTGCCATGGTAGCATTACTTTGGTATGAGCTCTGACTTCATGAACCTTCTGTAAGAACATCAAACAATGCACCATCTCCAATCTGTTCACATTCCTCCATTTGTTAGAGGAAACCTAGGCTTTTAGGACCAACTAAACCTACTTAGTAATTAAGCAGAAATTGATGCCATCCACAGGGCTGTGTAGATGAGATAGGAGGTGAGTGATGCAGAGGGAGGCATTCTAACCAGGAGCACCATAGCTCTTACTAGAATTTTTCTAGTTCAGTGTCTTGTCCACTTAAGGAATTCTCTATGTCTTTTCTACTTGGTATTCATTTCTCCATTATGAGGGAAATCATAACTATTATTGCCAAGCTTTTGAACTCTCTTAAATAGTGAAAGAATTCCAGGTAATCATCTACAGTTGGTCCAGTTGGTTAGCTATAGGTATTAGCTTACCATTCTGCATAGAAAACTTTCTCACTGAGCTAAACATAGACACTATTGCCTACAAAAGGATTTGGCATTTAAATGACTCAAATTGCCTTGTCATTGTTACAGGCTCAGAGAATGCCTATTGAGTTGATTTTACAAAGATGATCTATGTGACACTAATCCCAGTATCACAGTCCCCAGTTTGACTGTGCTGAGGTCAGTAGGGTTGACAAAAGGATCATTTATACACACACATGAAATGATAGTGTAGGTAACAATTCCTTGTTTGTATAGCACATTGCTGTTTACAGAGCCCCTGAATATTCTTTGTCTACTTTGTATAAACCTTACCACGTCTTTGATTTTGGTAATATTATCTCCATGTTATGGATAAGAAGACTGAAGCTCAGGGAAATAATATAATGTATACACTCACTTCAGGGTCAAAGTGACTACAGACTACAAATATCTAAGCAGAAAAATTCTAAAGTGAACAAATGCACAGAATAAATATGGGGATTCATGTTTAAGAAAACCAAAAATATAAAAATCTGAACTCTAGGTAATGACTTAGCAGAATTATTATTCCATATAAAGAATTACACAGAATTTCCTTAAATAATAAGTATCTGGCAGGATAAGTAAGGTTTTACACTCCAAATTTTTACCCACTTAACATTAAAAAAAATCTCCACTGGGTAAAGAAAATCACAATTGCTCTCAAAAGAGATGGCCCAGGTATGAGACTCGCTTCTTAGAAAGTCAATTAGTAAAATTGAGCTCCTAGGTTTAAAATAATCAGTTCCCACATTAATAAAACAAGACCCTGAGAATTAAAAGCTATCCTGAGATGCTGAATACACAACATTGATTATTAGTACAAGATCGATTAAATACCCCACAGGGATGGAAATATCAAAGACAAGATATTATTAATCCAGAACTTTAAATTTTCAGTAAGTTTCTCTTAAACGAACAAGATAAAGTAACATAATTTATGAGTGAATGACTGTTCTTACTATGATAAAGGAGGTGTTGAGGTGGGAGGCACCTCCCATTCCTGCATCATAAAGCCTCTGACTCATAGATGATGAATGTACGCACCTGTAGGCTCTGGCACCATGGGGAGGTTGAGGTCAGAGTGTGGATTTTGTTAGCTCATTCTCCTATTTTTCTGAGAAGGCTTCAGCTAGTGTCAGGTCACTAACTCTTACCAGCTCTGGCCAAGCACCAAAACTAAATATATGGTTTGGTCATGTAGATCCATGACCTTGTCACCAAACCCCTGTCTGGGTGATAAGATCCCCCTGTGGACTTTGACACATGGGCTTCACCTGTGTGTTCTTCTTCATTGTTCATCAGCTCATTCCAGGGGCAGCAGTAAGATGAGCCAGATGCCCTCCTCCGTGAATGTTACCTGCTTCCTGAGAGACCTCTCTTCCAATTTCACAGTCTCAAACAATACTCTCCTTCTTTATAAGCAGGTTCCAAGAGAAAAATAGAGTTACTAAATTGTATAATTCCTGCTATTTAGAAAGAGATTATGAGAAATCCAAGCCCATCTCCAAAGAGGCTGTTACCATTGCAGGTGACACCGAACAAAGGAGGGATTTGGATGATGCTGTCATCTGAAAGCATCAGAAGACTAAAGCTAAAAAGAAACTTCAGTGCATTTTTTACATTTTCAGATTTTCACTAAATGTTTCTTGCTATCTTAGCTAAGGATATAAAACCTATATGATATGTGCTCTAGTGTTAATTACATGCTCAATCTCTACTTACATCCATTGTGACTTAAGCTAGAGATGGTGAGTATGTTTTGATTCAATATCAATCCTGACAAAATGAAAGTAATGCTTGGAGTGGCATAGTGAAAATTCTGAGGTTCACCTACACTTCAAGAAAAAGTTGCTCCTTCCACCCACCGTGAACAAAGAGGAAGAAAGGGTGGCCTCCGTTTTTCATCTTATAAACCCAGCAATGAGCGGTTGCCCCTACAGTCATCTGAAACGTTAAACAGCTTGTTCTCTAGGCTCTGTCTGGGAACATGAACACAAAGTGAGAAAAACAAGCAACCTTTACATCCCACCCTCTTTATCATCTGAAAATAACCTGAAGTGAGCCGCATTTTAGATCACAGTTGCCCCCAAACAAGTGTTATTATTGTACTTCCATGAAATGTGGTACGAGTAAAAAACACAACACACACACCTGGAAAAAAAACAAACTTAGCAACTATTAAATTCTGCATTTCAGACAGTACAACTGTAAATTAATAATTGTACTCTAGGCAAGCCATGTGAAGGTCCAAAGGAAAAAAAAGAAAAAAAATTTCTTTCCTCCTGTCTTCCTGTACCACACAAAAGAATCTATGAATTTACATTTTATTATAATTTTCTTAAATATCAACATGTAAAAATAAGAAAAGTTCTTGTACACTATTGATTATTAATTGGAAATGTTTAATTAAAAAATCCCATTTAAAAAGGCAAAGAAAACATAAAATACATAATAATTTATCTAATAACAGGCATATATAGTGAAAGCTTTAAAACTTTTATTAAGAACATAAAAAAGAACTGAAAAAGTGGAGAGCTATAATATTTTCATGAATGAAACACCTCAGTGTAGTAAAGAAGCCACTTATCTTTTATCTATAAATTCAATTAATTCCCATCGAAATACCAACATAATTACTTGTGGATTTGATAAACTCATAATAAATACTAATTTAAAGAAAAATTCATGAGGCCAAGAATAGGCAACAAAATTTCAAAAAAATAACAAGTTGGAAGACTTGCTGTATTAGAAATAAGGACTTGTAGAGATCTTCAGTGATTAAGACAGTATAATACTGGACCCTGGCAGATGTGACTCCGTGGATTGAGTGCTGGCCTGAGAACCAAAAGGTCGCTGGTGAGATTCCCCATCGGGGCACATGCCTGGGTTCTGAGAGCAACCAATCAATATTTCTCCCTCTCTTTCTTTTTCCTTTTCCCTGTCTCTAAGAATAAATAAATAAATAATCTTTTTTTAAAAGAGACAATACAATATTGGCTCAGACATAAATCATATAAGCAATGGAGAACGCGATAGAAACTAGGAACATATGTGTGAAACTTTGGTATATGAGAAAGGGGACATTCCATCATGAGGGGAAGGACAGATGCTTCCACCATCAGATTAGGACAATTTGCTATCCATATGGAAAATATAAAATTCCTACAAAATGCACCATTTTCAAAAGTTAGTTTTAGAGGTATAAAGACTTACACATGAGAGGCAAAATTTTAATTTTTATACAAAGAAATATTGAGAATTAAGTTGATAATGTAACTATATAAAAAGTAGTTTTTTAAATCTGATCATTAAAAGACACCGTTAAGAAAGTGAAAAAAACATGTTACAAACTGATAGGAAATGTTTACTATATATAACAAATAAAATATTTTAATTAAGAATAAATTCTTAAAAAGAAAGACTACTACAAAAATAAACATTAAATAGAATAAGCAAGAGACATTAACACACATTTAAAGAAGAGGAAAACAAATTATCAAAGAAAAAAATGCTCAAACTCCAATTTTAAACTTTAAAAATCTAATTTTAAACTTTCCTGATCCTAAATTGCCAAAAAGCAAGAAATGGGACATTGTCAGGTATCAGTGAAAATACAAGAAACCCTTACTAGTTACCAATGGAAGTATAACCCTTTGGAAGATAATTTGGCATTATATATCAGAGTTTAATGTAATGCATACATTTGACCCACCAACCCTCTCAAAATCAAGGAAAAGCAAATAATAATAATAATGATGATAATGATGATGATGTGATGATGATGTTAATTATCAAGAAGCTAACTCAGAGGATGTACAACTTCAGCCTCTGTTGTACAGAACTTTATTTAGTAGCTAAAGGTATCCTAACAGGCAGTCTCTCACTTAAAAACAAACAAAAAGGCAAAATTTTTATCTATTTTTATTATTATTTAAAAGGGCTTTGTAAGTCAAAATAAGATTCTAAATGCTATGTTATAAATATTAGAAGGAGAAAGCATATTGTTATTATTCTCAGGCATGATTATAATGAAAAATTTTAATCGTGAGTGGAAAATTTATTTTAAATTACAAACCCATTTAACAAGGTGGTGCTGTAACCGGGTAGGTTGGAGCAAAGACCACTGGAAAGTAAGGGACCCCAATTCAGGCAAGGGGACCCCAAATCCTGAACTAGAGCCCGCTCCCCATCCCAAGAAAAGGCAGGGATCCAGGGGAGAGCTGCTGAAGCTGCAGATTAAAGGAGACCGCCTTCTCTGGGGCAGGGGAGAGCCCACGGAACAGAGGACACATTGCATAACAAAGGCAGCTATCAACTCTAAAGAGCTAGCTTGCATTACCCTGATGACCAGGCAACCAATGCCTTTCCTGCAGGGAGGGGCTGTGGGGAGGAAACTCCTTGCTAGCAGCCTCACAGGAGAGGGAGCAAAGGCAAATACGGCCCAAAACAGCCCTCAATTGTTGGAAATCTTGACATTCCCTCTAGCTTTCAGAGTGGGATTATGGGAGAGAGGACTTTTAAACAGGAGGGGAGGAGAAGCTCACTCTCTTGGCTCTTGGTTCTTGGCTTTTCGTGCTTTGATTTGGGACTTTTGGTTGCAGGTGCACTTGGATGCTCTGGGTCTCTGACCCTTGCTCCTGGCACAGATGGGAACTCTTGTGCACCCTGCAGATGCCGGTCCCACCAGGGACTTAGGTCTCACATGGTTGGAGGTCTGCTCCTGGAGGCAGGGCCCAACACTGGGACATGTGCCTCACCAGGCTCCAGCCTCTGGGACACTATGATCCAGTGCAGCACGGCACATGGGTCCTGGGCTGCTACATGGGGACTGAGAACAGCACACCCAGATCCTGAAGCAGAGAGCTGCTACAGAAATATGGTGACTCTGAAACCCGCCAGTGCACATTCCAGAGAGGATGGAGATCTGTTTGTGTGACCAGCTTAAGCGCCAAAGGACAGATAAGGAAATGGGGGAATTTTGGGCATGATTTTGGCTTGTAATCTTTTCAGGGGAGCAAGGGAAGTTCTGAGCCTCATGAGAGAAAAGGCTCAGAGCAGGAATGCTTGCAGCTCCCCCAGGATTGGAACCCTGTTAATAAAAACCTGTTTCCTTCACACAAATCCTCAGGTCAGGTGTATACAAGGCGACAAGTGGCTGAGCCCCATGTTGCACAGTTACAGTACTTTTCCAAGACAAAAATAAACATACTAAAACAGATAGCATTTCTACAGTTCTTTAATAACCAGCAGGAAAATTTAATGAATATTTAGAAATAAATAGAAGAATCAAAAGTCCTCCAAAAATGTACAAAGTGTAGGAAAATAACACAAGAACTGGATAGAGACACACTTGGTGTGTTTGTGAGAGGACAGAATTAGTGCTGCAGAGATGCTATCTTTTCCCAAACGTAAGACAATTCAAATCAGAATTTCATTGCCTTAACCCAGTAAATTTACACTAAGTTTCTTCTGGAGGACAACAAAGAATGAGAATAATCAAGAAAATTTTGAAAAGCATAGTAATGGAGAAAGACTTAACCTTTTATATTGTGAAATATACCACAAATCCATTGAATAATAACAATTTGAAACTGGCAGCACAGTCCATTAATGAACAGAGATAAAGGACCCAGAAACAGAGCCTCCTCACACGTGGGAACTTCCCTCCAGTGCTGGGCGAACGTCAGCCAGGAGCTCGTCTTCAGTGGGGGCTGTTTTCCCTGACAGTCCGCGTGTCTGCACTGTACATGGTGGCGCTGAAATTTAAACTAAGCACATCTAACTCCAAAACCCAAATAATCAAATACCATACAACCCAACCCCTAATAAATGTGTGAGACTAACTAGTATTTTAGTGGGGGGAAAGTAATTAGAAAGAGTCTACCAGACATCAAAATACACACCTAGCTACAATAAGTAAAATAATGTGATTCATGTATCAGAATTCTTGGATCAGATCCTGGCACATTTTAAAGACTCAATAATAAATACTTGTTGAACAAATGAATTGACCCGTCTCGCCATCTAGAATTCATTTAGCCCCAAGGACCTAGATGAGTGTTTGTCAAACATTTTTCAGTGTGACCAGAATTCAGTTGGGGTGGTCGTTCAATCGCAGATCTCCGCCCCTCCCTTCTCCTTCCCACTGCCAGGAGGCTCCTTCTACAGGATCAAGGTGAGAAATTTGAACTTTCAACGAGCTCCCAGTGATTTCTGATATGGATGGTCCCAGAAACACACCTTACAAAATACGATTCTAGATTCAGGGCACCGACAATCCAGAGTCGGGAAATATCTGCCTGGCTGAGTTGTTTCATTTCCCATTGCAAATACATGTGTTGGCGTTCTGCTTTTTAAAAGTCTCATATGTGTTTGGTTAGTGGGTCCTCAAGCAACTGATCTACTTTGGGGGTCCAACAAAAATTTCCAGATCTAGAACTAGACCATCAGCTTTGTGTGTGAATAGCCACTGTGGCTTATTCCGATGACATCCCACCTGGTTCCACATTACTTTCGACCTTCAATAGCTAGTAGGTGTTCCCTCTGTGTTATCTCCCTTTTCCTTTCTCACTTAGAGTCTTGGTAACAAAATCCATTAGTCACTATCTCCCACTGTACATATTGGTTTAAATTTAATAATGTACTTCCCCCTCTGTCACTGCTTCTTTTCATCTGTAAATAACCAGTTTCAGAGAAAGCAATAAAGCATTTTTCTCCCAGTCTCTACTCTTTGAACTTTCCTCTTCTAGATTAGAAACCGTAAAGATTGTGAAACAATTGCATCATTCTTCTTACGGATCCACTTACCAAAGACCCACGACGCCCTTCTGGCAAAAATAACATGATTGTCTGAATTAGTAGAACTCTGACTCAGGACCATTTATGCTCACTCATTCTCACTCTCCTTTTCAAATGAAAAATTTCACTCTATTTGTTAAAGTTATTTGACCCATTAATTGATTATAAAACTAATTTAGCAGATCTTGAACAACATTATTTTTTCAAATGAAATAAAACAGATTAATAAAATAGAAAATACATCACACTGCAAGTAACTAGAGTGAATTTTGTTTTAATTGCACACGTACATGAGTTGGTATGTGAAAATCTATGGGAGTTTGGGACAAGAAATGTATTTCTTGTTTTGAATCACTGTTAAAAATGTATGAAAACTTATGATTCAATAAAGTTAGATGAATTTCATGAGCTGCAACAGTCCTTATTTTCCTCTAACAAAATTTATATTTGATTAGAGGGCTATTTCTATTGGTGACTGACAAGTTTGTCTTACTAATTTCTGATAACTTGATCATCTCCATTTAAAGCCCATCTCTTTTTTAAGTAGCCTCATGGCCAAATTCTAGGAATTCTTATTCCCCTGGAAATTTCTCTCCTTTCTTTTCCAAGGTCATCTAAGCTTAAGGGACTTTGGATATTTCCCTGGCATTTTAAGAAGGATGCCTGGTCTGCCCGACTTTCTGTGTCCTTGCTGGGTATCCACTGAGGTCAACTACCCCTGTCCTTGTCAGTTGACAGCTTCTCTTGAAAGTTGTGACACCCACGAAGACCCATTCTTCCAGTCTGCATGCTCCGCCTTATCCAGTATGACTCTAAGCTCACCACTCATTCTTAGATATTTTAATACCCTCTGTGGCTGTAGGGGAAGAGGACACACTCTCTCTTTCAACAAGGCTTGAATTTGTAAATCAGATGGTTTTCAGATTCCTACATTTGCTATTTGCTTACAAAATTTATTCATAAATGTGTTCTTAGAGGCCAGCACTGTCTAGTCTCTGTGACAATGGAAATGTGGTGTGTGTGACTGCACTGTTCTATAAAGTAGCCATTGGTCACATGTGGCTCTTTAGCTCTTGCCATGTGGTTTGTGTGACTGAGGAACAGAATTTTACATTTTATTTAATTTTCATTGAAATTCAAGTAGCCACATGTGGCAGGTGGCTTCTATGCTAGGTAGTACATTAGGTAGTACTTATTAGGTAGTATATTAGGTAGCTCTGGGCTGTATCTCTGCTACCCCTGATGGCTATTTTATGAAGAAGCTATATCCTGGGGTAAGTGTAATGCACACAAGAAAAGGGACAGGAAAGCAACTTTTAACACCTCTTCATATAATCTTGCCACATTAACTTACATTTTTCATCAGTTTTATTGAACTATAGATATAATTTACATAGAAAAGATGTACCCTTTTTTAAATATATTGGGGTTGCATGCATTATAAGTTTCAAGTTTACAATTCTGTAAGGCATCGCCTATGTAGTGCATTGTGTGTTCACCACCCTGAGTCTAGTCTCCTTCCATCACCACATATTTGACCCCTTTACCATCTTTAACCTCTCTGTACCCCACGGGCCTTCTGGTAACCACCAAAGAAAAAGAGGACCCATTTTAACTGCAGAGTTCAAAGGATTTTTACCAATACGTCTAGTAATGGTCATGTACAATTACTTGTACAATGTACAATGGTCACCACAATTAAGATACAGATTTTATTACTTCCAAATGTCCCAGCTCCCACGAAACACTGATCTGCTTTCCATCACTACTGTTTTGCCTTTTACAAAATTTCAAATAAATACAGTTATACATACAGTTTTCTGTGCCTAGTTTCTTTCAACCAGCATAATGATTTAAGATTTGTTGCTTACATGTAGGAGTCTTTTTCTTTTCTTTTGCTAAACTTATATTCCCGTGTGTGGCTATAATACAATTTATTTAATCATGCATAAGTTGTTATAAGTTTTCTTTAGAATTTTGCTAGTAAGTCTCCTCAATATTTTAGAAGATTTTAATGGGCCTTTTGGGGACCATGTCAAATTAAAACTTTGTTTATAGATCAGTAAGCTTGTTAAAATTTTTAGCTCCCAAGAAAATCTTTAGAAAGGACTTTCTTACCTTAGTTATTTTTGAAGTGGACATATCTAAATTGCTACTGATTCAAAGCTGGACTAGACACTAAGCATACGGAAAAGAAATAAGAAAGCTCTTCACAAAAGACGTCTTCCGTTGTGTTAATGGATAAGGGCAGTGCTTGGCACAGAGGTATGGCTCAGTGGTCAGTAGGGCAGTGACCAGGCCTGCTGGGGTTGGGGTCCTGATTCTGCCTCCTGCTTGTTCTATCCCCTTAGATAACTTTCAGCCTGTCCACACTTCACTTTCCCCACCCTTAAAATGGAGATAGATAAATTACTTACTTGATAGCATTGTAGAGATTAAGCAGAAAGTTCTTAGAACCATTCTAGGCACATAAAAAGCTCTTCAAAATCAGATACTACCAAAAAAAATGGAGGTCTAGATAGTTTACTGACTGTTTTCTGGTTGGAGAGCAGCATGTGGAGGATTTGAACCCAGGTCTCTGAACTCCTGATCTACAAGCTCAGACTAGGGTTGCTCATTGCATTTTCCCAAAACTGTGTGACTAATTGTCATGCTGAGTAATTAGTGAAAATTAATTTAGCACCTCTGCCAAGTCAGAAAGTTTTACTGAAAACTTTAAATGAGTTTTTATTTGTTTGTTTGTTTAAATACAGGGTTTGATGGGGTAAGTAAACTCTTTCGAGACATTTAAACTTGTGGAAATAGGAAAAACTGCAAATGAGCAGGGGCCTGGTGAACTGACTTCAATATTGGGACTCATGGATGGCTCTTCCAGGGACCATTTTTCCCTCCAAGCCTGTAAGCCTTTGAAGGGCTACACTGGAGGCCGGTGCTATTCGTTACATAGCAATATTTTCTGTGCCGGCAAATTGATAGGCCATCAAGAAGTAAAATAATGTTATTATCTTTACTTTACGGCCGCAAGCCTTTGGGTCTCAGCAAAACGCTCGCTGACGAGTGAGTGCTGAAGACCCCACTGTTCTCCTCACTGAGCCACCAAAACCGTTGTAGGTTGCTTGCTATTCTTTATTCCCAAAGAAATGCACTTTTTACCCTAAAAGAGAAAGTTGGTGGTGACACAAACTCTTATTCAAACAAGACTGCATTTTTCATCGCTACCGGATAAGACAAGTAAACAGACGTGATGAAATTCCGGACGCAGCGGCGTGGAGGAGAACGTCGGTTCCGGAAGATTCCTCCTTCGGTGACTCACTCAGGTGGGACACAGGCCGTCCGCTGACCCAGACCGGCAGTCGGGGCACAGTCCCAGCGTGAACCCCGGCGACTGGTTGTCTGAACAGTTCCACGCACAAATTATTCGCTGACCCTGGAGAATGCCCGTGAGGGCCCCTGGGTCTAGTCTGCATGTGACTCATTCTCCCACAGGTAGTTTTTGTATAAAGAGAACAAATGAATCTCTAACAAATGTGTTTGATTTCCACTCACCCCACCCATCCTAACTTCCCAGAAAGTCCAGCCCAACCTTGGCTTTCGTGATAAGTGAGCTCTCCAGACGTGCTGACTGTTATGACAAAATCTGAGTAAGAGTTTGGGCTGCTGCCCCTCCACCCCAAAGAGGGTCTGCTTGACTAGAGAACTTGACTGATTACACCATTTGTTCCTGGACACAGCTTCCCTCTAGATAAATGACACATTCACCTGGGAAGCACTTTTTTAAAAAAGTCTGTTCATCAGTGAAGGTAACCCAATCTAACAGTAATTGCATATCCTTATCAGAGACCCAGAAAACTAGATTCTACATCTTTACCTTGTCTCTCAAGTCACCTGTGTAACTGTTTACTAAGGATTCTGCCAGGAACAACCACAAGGTGTAATGTTCATAATTGTTCCTATCTATAGAATCCAAATAAAAATGATTGAGTACTTAAATTATTTAAAAGTGAATCAAAGATTTTTTTTGAAATGGGACTGTATTCATATAAAAACATAGGTGCACAAAGTCAGTTAGCTCAAACACAACACAGAATAGTATTGCTACAATTATGTAGAATTCACAAATAATGACAAGGGTTGGGAATTCATTGGGAGTGATAAGAACATATTAAAATTCATACTTTATGGAATTTTCTATAATATCTATTGAAAAATAATATATATGATTGAATGTATATCATTGAAAAATCATATATTATAGGAAAATTCCATAAAGCATAGGATTTAATTACAAAAAACAATTAATGTAAAAGATCTTTTAACCATCCAATTCTCTTAAACTGCAGACTTATTGTTACATAATTCACATTTATTCCACATCTCAGGGGCAGCCATATATTGCTGAGAAGGACAGGCTTGCTGCCTGCCCTCGTAGAGTTTGCAGTCTAGTGGAGAGTTAGTCACGTTAACAGGCAATCCCATCATCACCTGGTAAGTGCTATGACGCAGGGTGTGCACGGAGGGCTCAGGGAACACACGGGATGCACACCATGTGCATTTCAGGTGGCTCATTGAGGAGCAGAAGGAAACTCTGGTGATGGTATGGAAGTAACCTGGCAAAGAAACTGGAGTGAAGGAAGGGGAAAGCTACATTCCAGGCAAGTGGAAAGGCAAATACCTAGAAAAAGCAGATGGTCAAGAATGCCATGAGCCACAAGATCACAGTAGCAGGAGAAGCAGTTGGGAGTTACCTTTATCTAAAGGTCACACTCTTGATCCAAAAGGTTATCAGTGGATGGACACACCAAGTATTCCAAAGCCAGGGACTGTGAAGATGTAAAGGTGGAAGTTAAGCATCTCATTTGAATGCCACTGAAGATGACACAAAAATGGTCAACCCCAAAGTTACCTCAATGTGTCTAACCCTCTCAACCAGATGTTATGTACGAAGGAAATGACAAGATTCCTTTGAAGGGTGTTTTATGTATTTTCTTTGTTGGCTTAAATTTCCCTCCTCCCCAATCACTAAAGCAACAGGTGTTATTGTGCACATATGATAGATAATAGGAAACACAAAGGGATTAGGTGTCATAGATTTTGACCCCAAGGGGATTATATTTTTCTTCGGAAAGGCATTCAATTGACATAAGAAAGAAAGGGTGACTAGTTAATGTGTTGTGTCACCAGTTAGAAACCACTGTGTCTGCCCTGCAGCCTGTCAGTGCCTGATTGCTAATGACTGAGTTAGACATGTTTTCCTTGAAAAAAATTTAGAATGAGGTGAATTTGGATTGGTGGGAGAAGGGAGGCAGGAACTGGAGGCAACATTCTAGATGAAGAAAACAGGACAGAGCTTCAGAGACAGGCATGGTTTTGTGCACACGTGGATCGGGGAGCCTGTCTGAAGCCCAGGAAATGTTTCAGGACTTAGAAACCAGTTGCTTTGAATCAATAGGCTGAAATGAGATAGTGGAAAAGTCTGAAAGATAAGAGGCATACAATTTGATACTTTAAGGAAAAAGACATTGAGCAGTGTTAATGTAGGAAGTCTTTACTAGCTATTGTAGTGATACAATGAAAGAAAAGTTAAGATTTCACAGCCACTGAGGTCAACAGAGAACTATTTTTTAGTCATACGTGGCTCAGTGGTGAGATCTTGGATGTGACATAAAAAACAAGCATCAATATTGAAGGCATTTCAAAAGATAAAAATGAAAAACTCACTTGAGAAGACTAGCTGCATAAAATAAAGACATGTAAGGTAGAACTGACAAGAATGATACTAAGTAGCTATGCAAATAGTGACTTCAGTTGGTAGAAGTAGGAAATAAAGATGGAGTAAGAAAAATGCTGTTTGGTTTTGTTGCCATTGAGTTTAATAATAACACATTCAAGTAGAAATGTTTATTTACATGGTAAAAAAAATCCTTGTAGATCAAGTGAAAGGACAGGTTTGGAGTCATAGGAGATACTTTTACACAGTTCTCCTAAGGAAAAGGGTAGACTAGAATCCTTTTAACTTCTTTTGTTTACTACAGAATTCTTACTTCAAACAAAACCTAAACCAAATTCCAAGTCTTTACTGTTTTTATAAACAAAAAAGAAAAACACTTTGCAGAAGAGAAGGTTCTAGAGCTTCTTTCTTCACAAAATCCTTTGCTTTGGAGTATCCCAGGGACTTAGAAATACACGCAGGGGAGCATCTATGGGAAGAGGTTGAACCAGCCCAGGAGAATGTCCTCACTGGAAGTAGGTGTGGCAATATGGAAACAAGGTGGGAGCCGCCCAGAGGGAGCCGGGAAAGCGCTGAGTGAGCAGAGCAGACAGCCAGCACAGGAATGGGTTGGGCTGACTTCAAACGGAGCTGCCAGTCAAGAGTCCAGTGAGCAGTCAGCCTGAGTCACCACGCACAGGTAGGTCAGACGAGGCAGTGGGTCCGAACCAGAAGGGCAGTGTGGAATCGGGATGCCCGGGCTTGGCCAGCTGGGCATTGTCGGCATTGAGAATTAGTCCCCAGGTCACTGGGACACTCCTTTATTCACTCATACAAAAAGGGCATCCACTGAGGGCCAGGTGCCCTGTAAGCCTCCGATACCATGGGGAGAAAAGAAACGGGCCCAGCTCCTTGCCTTCATGCATTATGTACAAGGAAATTAGTCAGATTCCAGAAAACTCTGCTCTGGAATTCCTCCCACTTCCAAGATACTTCCTATGACCAGTGTCTATTCAACTCCACGCTGTGAATTATACACTTTAAAAGAGTGAATTTTATAATATGTAAATTATGTATATTTCAATAAAGTTTAAAGAAAGCCCTAGCCTGCTGCTTTCTAGCTGTGTGATTCAGGATTAGCTATTTAATCTCTGCGTACCTCAGTGTCCTCATCTGTAAAGTGGGGACAGTAATAGCACTTACCTCACTGAGTTGTTGTAAGAGTTGAGTAAATTAATACATGTAAAGGGCTTGGAAGAGTACCTGACACATTTCAAGCATTGGATACATTTTGGTTTTAATAGTAACAGTAGCAAGAGGAGGATGGGACCTTTTACTTAGATGAGAGCACTCAGTAAGTAAAATTGTATTATTAACATTTCCCATAACCCAAAGCAATCTTTGTGTCGTTTTAGAAGATATGTCATATTTTCTCAACTATTCCTCTACACTTAGATCTTTAGGTTTTTTCAAGTTAGCAGCTATTTAAGTTATTCTGTTACAAGTATGTTTGTGTGCAAAAGTTTGTTTTTAAATCACTCTCTTAAAACAGAGTCTCAGAAATGGAATTACTCTTTCAAAGGTATGACATCTTAGAGATTCTGTGTAAGAACTGTCCAAGATTTGCAGAAAACGTTTGTTCCGATTCAGTCTGCATGGGAATGCCTGCATAACCATACTGTCACACAGGCTGAGTGACCTGTTTTTACAGTCTTTGCTAAGTGTTCCTCACTGTTCTTGCACATTGTGCTCAGCTCATTGTTACTGAGGGTGAATATTTTTTCAAACATTTTTGGTATTATTTTTTGACCATTTATCTATCTATTCTTAGAAAAACTGAGAAAACTTAAGACTTTTTTTCCCCCTTGGAGCTCCAGGAACTCTTTATACACTGGGTATATAATATATATCTTGCTATTTCATAGAATGCAACTTGAATTAAATAAAATACTTGGCATAACAGTGAGTATAGAGCAGCTAGTTTTCATTCATGACCCTTGTGGTTTTTGAGCTGCTTATAAACTGCAATAACTATTTTCCTCTTAAAAATCAAGTTCCACTTTTTACTTTGCTGTCACTGTTCTTCAATAGAAAGTTCTTGAAAGATTAGACAATGCCTTGTTTGTGAGAAATTCTAATCAACCAGAAGTAAATACTGAGATTGTATATGATGTCTTATTTTAATGCAAATTGTACCTGAGGAAGTGAGAGCATTGTGTTTTTTTTCTTTCTTTTTTTTTTATTTTAGATTATTCAGTACAGTTTCAATCTTTCATTCCCATTCCAGCCCACCCACCCATCCCTCCCCATCTCCCTTCCATTTCCAAGCCCCGTAGTTTTGTCCATGCATCCTCTATATTTGTTCCTGTAAACCCTGTGTTTTTAAAGTGACGTCAGATGCCTTTTAAGTCTCTTCTTTCCAAAGGCCTTCTGCCTTCACCCCCAGTGTCCAGGGCAGGATTCCAGGGCTGCCCCCAGGACTCCGATAACTACGTGTCTCTCTCTTTCTCTCTCTCTCTCTCTCTCTCTCTCCTCTCGTGTTTTTATAGTTGTGTTCCCAGGGATTGTCCTGGAATGCGAGGTGAATACCCTCACATTTAATCGCTCTTCAGATAAACTTCATCTGGCTTGGTGGTTGCCATTTTAATGAGCTTGCTTGTTTTAACGACTGTTTTATCACTACAAAGGCAAGATGTGTGAGTAGGAAACTCTCTGTGATATAGGGCTGCACCCTTTTTTGTTGAAACACTTGCCGTGTTTTATTAATCTAGGAATGTTTGTTTAGCAAATCAAGGACTTTTATGAGCTATGATACATGGTTCAATGTAATGTAACATTTCTATGAATTTCTAAACACAAAGTCATCATAAGAGAAGCAGAGGTCCCCAGGTTTGTTTGGAAGGAAGTGTAATTAACTCTTAACACAAGGCAACCTTTAACCGGGGACGCTCTTTAGGAACAAATGGCGGTCCCTTCTGTTGGGAATGACCTGCTAATTCTTTTTCTTTTCTTTCATTCTTTTTTTAAACAAAGTTGCTTTTGGCTTTGTTTTCTTTGCTTGTTTCATACTGAGTCTGTCCACACTGAGAATACAGGGTGGAAGCGGGGGAGGGTTATGAGAGTGAGGGGGGAGGGCACTGGAGGAGCGTACATTGTTCTAATGACAAAGATGGGCTAGTTAAAGCACTTGCCCAGCCTAAAGGAAAATTCAGTACACTCCCTTTTCACAGTTGTTGGAGAGGAAGGTTGAACTGAATTTGAGATCATTTAGGTGTTGATTATAGTCCTGGATGTGAAGAAATGGATATTAATGATTTTTCAAAAGCTTAGCATCTAGGAACAAGAAGTCATAAACTCACTTATCCACTTGACCTCTACATTGTAACTACACAAGCCTGGCATTGTGCTGTATAAAGAGGATTCAAACATGATGAAGACCAAGTTGTTACAGAACAGAGCCAAGGGGCGTAGGATATACTATTACTGAAAGGACTCCCCACTAGGTTTGCTATGCCCACAGCCAGAGGAAAGACGTCTCTCAAGGCCAGAGATTTGTGAAAAGGAAAGAAAATGTTTATTTAAAGCTATACAGACTTAAAGTAGTGGCCCAATGTCTTCACTAAAATATTAAAGTCTTTTACGATACCCACAGACGCACACAGTCCTTCCTTCTCCCTCTGCCTAATCTGGGGTACCATATCTCAGGAAAAGAAGCAGAATTCCGTGATTCAGGCTCCCAGCACCATCCGCTGTGTCACTGTCATGATCTCCAGTTAATCCAAAGCCATGTGGCACCTTCTCATGGCCCACCAGCAAGAGTCCTTTCACCCCTTTTCTTCCAGGCAAAGTCTTTCCTGCTTCCTAAGCCACATGCCAAAAGGGAACACCCCAAAGCCACGTGGTCCTCACTCCCGCCAAAGTTTCGGGGGACCCCCTCTCTGCCAAAGATGCATGGTTCTCTCTCTCTCACATGGCTGCCAAGTCTGGGTTTAAATCCCCGAGCCAACCTTCCTCTACAGCCCCATTTCCGACTCCTCCTACAATCATTTACATCTGCTAGCATTCCTGTGTTCTTCCAGCTTTACTGGGCTGCCATTGTAAGTCTGGGCAGGTGTGGCCCCATGGTGTGGAGCTAATCTTCTCCAAGCTTTCACGCAGGAGCTGTAACCAGGGGAAGCTGCCCCACAGTTATATCTTGGGTGGAATCACTTCTACCCCCTGGCTGGAAGCATGGCCACAGCTATTTAACAAATCTATGAAACCAGTTAAAGGTTATAGATATGTTAAATGACCATGCCAGAGGTCAGCTGCAAAGCCCTTGCTGTACAAAATAGCCCTGCATGTTCCTGCTCCATGTATTCCTTCCCCCAACTCACACCTGTGGGGGGAAGGGGTGAGGACATCCTATATATCTTTCTAATATTTCCTGGACACCTTGGTTCTAGACCCCATTCCAAATCCCTATTTGGGGCCCCCCTCTGGGCTGTACCCTGTTACAAAGTTACTTTCAAATCTACTGTTTCCTTCTCCATTCCCTTCCTTCCTTCCTTTCATTTACTTTCTATACTAAGAATGCAGTTATAAGAGAATGGCGTAAGGACTCTGGGAAGATAGGGGAAGATGTTCCCATAAAACCCTAAACTCCTTTGGCCTCAGTTTCCTTAATGGTAAAATGGAAGTAACAATACATAACACATAAGGGTACCTGAGAAATAAATGAAATGCCTTCCAAGAGGTCTGCTCACACTAAGCACTCAATAAATGTCAGTTTAAAAAGATGACTTTTATTAGACAGTAAAGGGAGAAGGGTGCTCCATGCTGATGATGTCCTGAGTAAAGGTACCGGGACAGGAGATTTGGTTCAGAATCATCAGTGTTTCCTTACAGCCCTTGCTCAACTGGGAAGTGGTACGAGGCGAATATGACAAAGCAGGCAACTCTTAAAGGCTTTGTTTGACCTGCTGAGGAGCTTGGTTGTGGTCCTGGAGGAGAAGGGACAGAACCAGGGAAGCTGCGTGATTCTGTGGTCCGGAGGCGAATGAGACTGAAGCCCGGTGGATCGGCTTGGAGTTCGCGAGAGGAGTGAGAGGCACTGAGAGATGAAGCTATGACAGTATTAGAGGGGGCAGAGGGTTTTGCACTTTCAAGAGAGAAAAAAATCACCTTACATAAAATATAGATGTTAAACAAATCTTATTTAAAGAAATCCACAGATTACCAAGAAAGAACTGAATGTCAGAGTTGCCCTCCCCCCAGAGCCCCCCTCCCCTTTGCTGTGTCACCTCATCTCAGGGGAAGCTGAGAACTGTGAAAGGTTATTAGTGTGTTAGTTGTTTCACCAGCTCCATTGAGAAAGGTTGGTTCCTAAGATTCCACTTTGATTACGAGCATGGAATACAATGAACCCCTTGGGGTTTCTATAGGAAAGGGTTTCAGGCTTTGCTGGGCACAGAAAGCCTATGTGGTAGATGTTATTGGGACCAGCTCACAGGTGAGGAATCTGAGGCTCAGAGAGGTTAGGTAACTTGGCTGTGTTAACCCAGTTAACAAGTGACAGAACCAGAATTCAGAGTCAAAGTTATGTGACTCTAAATGTTAAAACTTCTCTGTCACAAGGTACTACTTGAGTATAGTCAAAGCCTTTGGATCCCAATGATGGCTGAGCATCAAAATCATGAGGGGATTTTTTTTTTAAAGCAAAGGTGTCTAGGTATCATCATAGACTTACTAAATCAGGAATTCCTGGGAAAAGTAGGGGCGTATATGTTTTTAAAACATCTGAGAAATTCTGATGTGGAAGTCAAGTTGAGAAGTTACTTTGTAGAGTTCAAGTGTGGCCCACACTGGAAAGTTAAATGAAACAAAGGGATTCACACCCTCGCTCATTGCTGTCTAGGCCTTAGGTTCACCCTCACAAGCTGACCGTACAGTGTCAGAAACCGTAAACTACAGACAGAATGAAGTCACATACCTTCTCATCCCAGCTTAACTGACGAGTAAGTGTGGTGCATAGTACTCTGATCAATTTCAACTCAGGCATGAACTGATAGATGGGAAAGGATGTCAACGTTTCAAAGAGACATACGAAAAAGAAATGTATTCTTTGTTAGTCCCAGTCAGTAGATGCTACAGTAAGCTTATAGTAATTCTTTGATTGATTTCCTCTTTATCAAGGATTTAAACCAAAAGGTCTAAGTTTGGAGTCAAGATTTCTCCCTTCCCTGTACTGTGCTCCCCTTGGCTCACTCCTGTTCACCCTTTATGAATCAAGCCAGAGCAAGCCTTACCTGACATCCATACTGTTTTATAAGCCTCTCTTTCACGGTGTTTGCCCACAGTGTTTTATGTCTATTGTTATCGTGACTTAAACACACTAGAGTGCAGTCATTGCTTGTATTGCTTGTCTCTGTCTAGACTATAAGGTCCCTCAGCATAAAGGCTGTTTCATATCCACCTTATATCTGCAGACCCTAACATAAAGCCTAACACAGAATAAGTGCTTGGCAAATGTTTGCAGAATGAATAAATAAAAGGAAAGAAAGGAGAAGAGGAAGGAGGGAGAGAAGGAGGAAAGGGAGGGTAAAACACAACAGGTAAGGAAGGAGGAAAGAAGGCAGGAAATAAAGTAGGAAGGAAAAGAAGAAAACTAGAAATTTCCTTTGAAGATTATTGTCAACACAAGTCTTCAACCTCAACTGCTGCAAGATGAAAAGTATATTGCAAAATAATCATTATAATAATTAAAATAAAGAAGCAATTAGCAAATCTATTATCTTAGGTCCCTAGCAATGTAATAAAGTTGAAATTTCTTACAAAATTTATTTTATTATTGCATATGAATTGCCTTCTATTCCAACTAAATAACTTGAAGACATCAATGGGTAAGAAAAGGCAACAGTGCCCCCTACAGGCCAAAGGCAGGACCTTGTGAAATAGTTAAGATTCTCAGGCAGAGCACGCAGAGGGGCCCATGGGGGAACTGCTAAGATAAAGGGCAGGCTCTGAAGGGTGGAGGTGGAGGGGAGGGTATAAAGCAGTATACAAGAGGCTATTTTTTTCATGTTACTTGTTTATTTCTAGGGCACTAACTGCAGTTTAGTAACTCAGAATACTGCCTCAGTGGTTGCAATTGAACAGCAGCACCAAAGACCTGAATAAAGCAAAAATATTTCACATGGGTTACATAATACACTAATTGTTTAAATATACTATTAGACGTTCAGTAGATGTATGAGATGAATTCCTGGGTCCACATCCATGAAAGTATTCACTTCTTACAGGTGAGGACTGGCTTATCTACTGCTGGGTCCTCGTTGACTGTGGGAGTGCCTGGCGTAGAGCATTCGGTAAGCCAACGGTCACTGAATGCATGAGTGAATGAATGAGTGAATGAATGAATGCACACGCCTGCCTATATCTGTCATTAAGATGAAACTAAGAAATGTAGATAAGTGCTCCTATTTACCTGACAAGTAAACTGCTTCAGCTGACTAATGTACACCCTGATTTCTCGACTGGGAGACTTCCTGCTGAGCCTTTTCTGTTCTCACCGTCACCGTTTATTATGCTTTCTTATTCAGAGGTCAAAGCAGCAAAATAGCATTAACCACAATTATCCTTGGAAATAAGAGTAAGCCCAAGCACAATTTAGTGCTTACTAACAAACAGCTCATGAGGCAGACAGGAGTCATCAACACTAAGTAGCCCATTAGGTCCAAGGCATAATTGTAACAGAGACACCATCTCCTCCTCTGCCAGCTGTTAGTCATCTGCTGGACTCCCGCTGTCACAATCCTGTTAGAGGACAGTCTGGAGTTCCACTCCCTCAAGTCTCGCACCCAGCCATTGCTCCCTTCGGCTCAGCACGCAACCTTAACATTTACTTCACCGTGGAAATGCAGGTTGTCAGGGATCTCCTCTCCTCCTCACTGTGCTCTACAAACACGTCTTCTCTGTCCCTGTTTGTCCCAGAGGATGAAGAGCTCCCTCCTTGCTGAGCTGCGCACACTCAGCTCCAGTGCATTCGTTCTCAATCCCAGCTCTTTTGGCTGCACTGGCTCATTCCTCAGCAACACCTGAGCTTTTTCTGTCCTTAAAAATCTCTCCTTGAGCCCTGGTCCTCACCAAGCTCTCTCCTAAATTTTCCAAAAGAGAAGACATCACAGTAGATCTCCTCTTCTGCCCCCTCCAATCTCCCCCCAAATCCCGGCACCTGTGTCTGTGCCCCTCATTCCACCAAGAGCACAGTGACAAATGTTGACAAGGACCACCCCCTCAGCATCTATCCTTCCTGGTCTCACCCTCCACGTGCCCAGCTGCTGCTTTCCCAGCGGTGTGGTGTTCGAAAAGGGGCCGCACACAGTCTCCTGCTCTCCCTCTGCTCTGAACTCCCAGACAGAGCTACTCACCCTTATAAGTTCAACAGATTTTTACTGACGCACTTTTAAATTATGCATTTGTTTATATCTCTGCCCCTCTTTTCAGATGAGGAGCTTCTTGTATGCAGAGAAAATGTCTGGTTTATCCCTGTCTTACCAGTGCCTGGCACAGTCGTATTTGGCACATAGAAGGTGACCCACAAAATTTTAACAAAGGAAGAAAGGGATTAAACAGGTATCTAAATATATCCAGAGGATTTATGTAAATTCGTTGGTTTATAATGTTTGCAAACAAATAGAAGTACTATCCTATACCAGAGATGGCTTTGTGTTTTAGGCATTACAGAATTCCAGGGTATTGAGTTACCTTAAAAATAAAAGTGAACAAAAAGAGTGACAAAAAATTAAGGTTATCTGATAAAACCCACACAACTAATTAGTGGAAAAACTACATCAGGGACCCACAACTCCAAATCCAATACTCTTATTATTACACTACATACTTATTTCCTTAAATATTAATTGGTTAATTAACTGAGTAGTAAATATTTTAAAATATTGGTTGGATGCTTCCTAAGTGTCTGTTTGACAAGCATAAGCTGAGTGCCTGTCCTCTGTGCCTCTCCACCGAGGGCCCAGTTCACAGTTTTCTGACTGATCAATTTCTAGACTAGGGTTTGGATGATAGAAACCCCATTATCCTCCCACTAAAGAGAAACAGAATGGGAACTCACAGCAAGGCTGTGCACTCTACAGGGAATGCCCTTTACCAGTCTCATGGCCACAAACAGGCAGGCATCCACTGTCATCTCCCACCCCTTTTACAGCCCTGATCTAACTAAAGTGACCAAAGGTTTTGGATAGGTTCTCTGTGATCATTTTCTTTGAAAATATACATAGAAAGCATGGGAAGTCAGCTCTCGCACTCTGATGCCTATTTGCATTGATGCTTTCAATTACCTGAGTAAGTGTTAGCATGTCCATGGGAACCAATGCAGAGCGCTTGTCTGCTCCTCCCACGACTCGGTCCCGATCAGAACTATCGTCCCTTGCCCACCTTTTAGGACCTGCTTCCTTTTCCTTTATTTGCCCAGTAATTACCAATTTTTATCAACCTGTTTTCAGCAGTTAGAAAAAGAACTAACCACAAACATATCCTTCAGAGCAAGCATTCTGTTTAAAAGGTGGTTTGTGAAAGAACATCATTTCCGTTTATCTTTATATTCTTATTTGAAGTCCTCTCTGTATCTGCCTGTTGCTCCCTTTGCCCAAGTAATAGCTGGAATTATTGCGCCCTCTTGTGGTAGTGTCCAAGTCCTGCAAGTAGGGACATGCCGTCTGGTTTCTGTACCAGTTTCCATCTATATTTTACTCCTTTGAGTATGTGTGCGTCTACCTCATATACTCACAGTGAGACCAAACTTTAATGATATGAGTTTTCCCAGTGACATGATTTAAATCTGTATGTTTCAGGTAATTTTTAGCATGCGAAATAAACATTTCATCTGAAATTCATGTTAACATCTCATCTCAGTTCAAAAGCCATTGGACATATGTGCAGTTAATCTCTTGTTGCTGATATCTTAACGTTAAAAAGTAACCCATCCTCCATTTTCCCAAAAATGCTTTACTTTTTTATGAAACCTTTTATTTTGAGGTAATTATAAATTAACATTCATTTGTAAAAAGTAACAGAGAGATCTTGTGTGCCTGTTACTCAGTTTTTGCCAGTGGGAACATCTCCGGAACCCTAGGACAGCATCACAGCCAGGTTGTTGAGACTGTCACTGTAGAGACACAGGGCACTGTCATCAGGGCACAGGTCCCTCATTCTGCCCCCTCTAGGCCAACCCATCGCCCTCCTGCCCTCGCCACCCACTCTCCACAAGCCACTAGTCTGTCCTACATTTCTATAATTTGTCCTCTCAGGAATGTTATTACATAAATGGAATCGCACAGTCTGTAACTTTTTGAAATTAACTTTTCCCCACTCAGCAGGCAGGACAATCGCCAAGACTGCTGTATGCAGCAGTCTGTCCTTGCTTCCCTTCGACAGGCCCTCATCACGTGTGCTTTGGGGGTTTGGAGGTTGTTTGGGGAGTGTTGGGAGGTTGAGTGTTTTCTTATTTTCTGGCGCTACAAGATGCAACAGGCTTCTCTTGTGTAATTTCTACCCCAGTCCTAGAATCAGCCATTTCTCCAATAATCCCTGGATCCTTTTATTAGAAAATATTAGAAATTGATATTTGGATGCTGAGTATGCTCACTGCTACTGTGGTCTTGTTGCTTCAAGCCCCTGTCAGCTTACGGAGCAAGGTCATATATGTGCATACATGAACTCAATGTGTCTGCGTTTTTGTAAATATTGCCGTGTCCATCCGTCCGCATTGATATCAATGTAAACAGGAGTCCTTGCTGATGTCTCCGACTCTCACTCATTACTCCGTGCATCATTCCAGCCTTCCCCTTGCCTGTCTGCAGCTTCTACTCCAACAATGAGGAACCGAGGTCTTCTGCAGATTTCTTTCATGGCTGATTCCATACATAATTTGGAAAAGTTTCTGCCCTTGTGAAGCTTATGTTGTAGTAGCCAAATGAAGTAAATGCAAATCCTCTTTGCAGAAAGACATCTTAAACTCTGTCCTCAGACTCTACATTTCTTGCTTGCTAGATAGTGATATAGCTTTAATGATCATTTTTTATATTTATCCAGTATTTTTTTTGGCAAGAGGGTTGTTCAGAGTATCTAATCTATCCTATTACCAAATATCAGCAATTTTTTTAAGTGAATTTCTTTTGAAGCTCATTTTCTGAAATAATCCCTGGATTTTAAGAACAACAGGCCATCCATATTTAAATGTATTTACGATATACTATGATATATTAATTCTTGTCCTTTCCTTTTTTGCATTTCTGTATATATGGTCTTTCCATTCTGTCTTGGAGGCACTCATGACTTAAAGAGAAGTAATATTGTTGGAGCAAAATGAAAAGAGAAAGAATCTGTGTTAGGAGGGGGAGGGGTGCTTAGCTTTATTCTCAAATGGTCTTTTGGACATCAGAAGGAAGGTCTTTAGAAAACCCAGAGACTGCATCATAAGAAAAGAATGGGAAAACAAGGACAAGAAGGAACCAAAATGCCTATCCCCTCCATCCCCCTGAATGTAGCACCTTACCCCCTTAGAGAGGAAAGGAGATGAGCATTGCCTGGCAGGTGGGAAAACGTAGAGGAGTCACTTGGAGAAGAGCAGAGGCAGCACCAGGAGCCTGGTCTACTGGCAGCTCAGGCCAGCCAGGCCAGTGGACACCAACCAACCGCAGCCCTTCAAAGAGGAGTTACATCAGCTGCTGTCTCCCTGCCCTGAGGGATGGGCCTCCTCTGGCCAGTCGCCTGCATAGTGCCTGGGACCATCCAGAAGGACACCTACCCACACCCTGGGACTTTGCTGAAGCCCATCCACACGGCCCTGTGTGGTTACAGCCACACTTTTCTCGATGGCGCAGGACACATGAAACAAAACAAAGGGTGGGGCCTGGATAACTAAAGGGATAGTGGAAATGAAAGCCCAACGTAAAGGTCTGGGTGGATCTGGAGATGTACAGCCGTGCACTGCCTAACGATGTTTCAGGCAGCAACAGACCACATGTCAACGGTGGCCCCGTGAGATTATGACAGAGCTGAAAACTTCTGGTTGTCTGGTGCTGTCACAGCGTCCCTAACGTCACAGCACAAAGCAATGCTCTTTTTAAATAAATGCAGTGTAGCCTACGTGCGCAGTGTTTACAAAGTCTACAGTAGTACACAGGAGTGCCCTAAGCCTCACACTCACTCACTGCTCACTCACTGACTAGCCCAGAGCAACTCCAGTCCCGCAAGCTCCCTTCACGGTGTACCACTTTCACTTCCTCTTTTATACTGTGTTTTTAATGTGCCTTTTCTATGTTTAAGTATGTTTAGGTACAAAACTGCCTACCATTGTAGTACAGTTGCCTGCAGCACTCAGTACAGCAGCACGCTGCGCAGGCTTGCAGCCCAGGAGCAGCGGCTGTACCACGTGAACTAGGTGCCGCAGGCTCTACCATCGAGGTGTGTGTATGTGCCCTCTGTAACGCCCGCATGACGACAAAAAGGCCAGCATTGCGTTTCTCAGAACGTATCCCCGTCGTTAAGTGAAATCTGCAAGTGAATATGTTACGTGTGTGTGAACACACACACACAAGAGCACAAATTCACATGCACTTGTGTGCTTGTCTCTCAATGTAGTCACACAGTGGGGATGTAGACCATCAAAGCAGGTCCACGTTTACTTCATTTTAAATAAGCTGTGAAGGAAAGTTAAACCAGCTCCACAGCTCTCTGTTATTTGGGTGTGGGCGGGGATGGACTTGGAAGCTGGGAGCAGCGCTCTCTCTGCGCCACGCTCTGAGTGCACCAAGGAGCCACCGTAGCTAAAAGGTCCTGTACCAGGCGCTTCCTAAGATGGACAAAAATTCACATCCTGTCGAAGCGCGTGGAATGACATTATTTATAATTAGTCTTTAAGGCCGATTCTTGTGACAGACCACACGCCAAGCCTTCTGAGGAGCGCACGGAGGGCTCCTGGCAGTGGTGAGGCCAGGATCCAGGCGGCGATTCTGGCCACCGGGCCCAGAGCAGCTGGGACAGGCAGCTGAAGCAGATTCTCCTGAAGAAAGGGACTTTCACAGGAGAGATGTGAAATTTCAGATGCAAGAAAAGACAGCCTGCTGCTGTCTCTACTTTTGCTAACTGCGGACTAAAAATACCAAGTGAACATCAACAAATGCACGCGCCTCGTCCATCTCTGTCGTCAGAGGAATGCCAGCAAACCTGCAGGCCCTCCGCGAACAGTCTGACCAGAGACAGCAGAACTCCAGGGAGCCAAGTCGACAGGGAGGGGGCTTGGAAATCAGCCCAGACTAAGATTTTCGATGGAAAAAAAGGTTTCACTATCAAGTTTTAAAATGCCCTTTTAATTGAAAATCTGCAAATACTTATGAAATAGGTGTATTTTCAATGGCATCTCTACAACACCTCTTCATTGAAAATAGGAGACAATTTGTGGGCAATTTCAGAAGCTCTCAGCTTACAGGTGAGGCAATAACTTTTGGGGGCACTCGCATACACACAGAAACATTAGAAGGGGTTTCGCTAAAGATGGCAAATGTGGGGGCTCCACAGACCCGCAGTGGACAAACCCCTAGCCATCCATCCTTTCGATGCCTTTCAGTATCAAATGCTCACCACGCGCAGTGCACTCTTTCAGTCACTGCCCATACGCCTCTTTCCTGCTCTGGAGCAGAGCACTTACATGTAAACAATGTGCAGTAGTAGGCATTTGTGCCCAGTGTAAGTGAAGACCACAAGGCATAATCAGTTCTGCAGGGATGGACTTGGGGAGGCTGTGCCACGTACAGCTTGCTTTGAAACATTGGTTTCCTTTGCAGGATCATTCAGGGGCTCTTTACTTGCTGCCTGAATTGTACTCATTTTTCATATCCAGGTTATCTTCCATTCATTCCCATAAACAGTAGTTTACCCATATACGAGTTTATTTTTGCCATATGATAGTTAAGTGTGGATCTGGAGCAACTGCTTAATGATGTCATAGTGACTCCTTCTATCTTCCCATTCCACCGTTCTTAAATTTCACCTTCGCTGTTGACAAATGGCTGCCACACCTTCAGGTGTTGTACATATAGTCTAGACAAGAAGAAAAAAGATGGGATCAGGAAAAACAGATAGAAGGGCTGAAGATAATGTTAGCCAGGTCTGTTCCTTAAAAGCCAATATTATTTCCTGGAAGTCTCACCAGTAACTCCCACTTATGCCTCACTGGTCAGCTAAGGTTCACTCGCTTACCCCAAGCTGCAAGCATGCCAGGGAGAGTGAGTATTTTAGCTTTTCCAGCCTCAGTGATAGAGGAGGTCAAGGGGAAGAGCATGGTGCATAGTCTCTACCTGTTCCTCTGGCTACCCGCCATTCACAGAGGGCCTTCTTCCTAATCATTGAACATGATTTCCCCTTTTTCCAGGAGAGACCACTCCAAAGTCTCATCCAGTTAGCTGTCAAAGACTGCCCTCAGAAGAAAAATATTGCTTTGTGGAAACAGAGCAGAGTTTACTTACACCAAAGGGGACAGCTTCTTGTCTGTGCCCTGTGACCTTGGTGACTAGCTTTGGAGCTTCTGACCACACCAAAATTCCCTGTATTAGGGTTTTCCGAAGGGAAAGAACCAATAAGATATACATCCATACATAGTATATAAATACTAATATAATATATAAAATAAAGAATTATCTCACATAATTATGGAGGCAAAGAAATTCTACAATCCGCTGGCTGCAAGCTGATCACCCAAGAAAGCTGAACACCCAAGAAAGCTGGTGGTGTAATTCAGTCTGAGTCTGGAGGCCTGAGAACCAAGGAGGCCAGTAGTGTAAATCCAAGTCCAAGGGCAAGAGAAGATGAGATGAGATGTCTCAACTCAGCCATGAGTCAGGAATAAAGGGGCAAATTCTTCCTTAATCTGCCTTTTGTTCTAATCAGGTCCCCAAAGGATTGGATGATGCCCCTCAACATTCAAGAGAAAAATTCCTTTACTGAGCCCAGCAATTCAAATGCTCACATCTTTTGGAAATACCCTCACAATCAGATATAATATTAAGTCTGAGCACCCTGTGGCCCAGTGAGGTTGACACATACAATTAACCATCACACCCCTCAAAGCCTGTTCTTGTGGTACACTCATGAAGAAACTATACTAGTGTGAAGGGAGGTTTCCCAGTTTAAGTACCCCACCTTCTAACTCAAATAAAAGAGACACAGTACAGCTAAAGCATATTCCTAGGCTTCTTAACAGTATTTTCAAAATCTGGTTAAATGCTGTGTTTATGTGTAATATTACTAGATTTTTATATGATAACATTTTATGAGACTATTAGTTCAGAAACCAGTTCTTTCTTGTTCCCCTAATGCAAGAATTACACTCCCATTCAAAGACTATGTTAGGGCAACTGTTCTCAAGTGTGATAAAGGAGCTAAGAAAAGCGACATGGCATCCTTATGGCAACCTACAGGGCACACCTCGTTCCACTTGGATTGTTGTGACCCATGTAAGAAGCAAGAACAAAAGAAAAGAGAAGTCATTTCCAACTCTAAAACGTCCAACTTCCTATTCTAACAGTCATGGATTGTCCACGAACATGGACTGTTGGTTTTATTGGCATGTATTTTGAACATTCACCTCAGGAAAAGTTTTATCACATGATGGATGCCTCAAAATTGTTTAATTAAAGCTTTTATGACTCAGAAATGGAAAAACCCTAGATTAGAAAGCCTCGCTTGCATTTCTGTGTCTGTCTACTGGTGCCGTAAATGATTTCTCAAATCGACATTTACATTCCAAGCTGGGATTGCTCTCGGAGAATTCTGAAATGCTTTCTATATTTGGTAGAACTGTTCCAGAAACCAAAATATGCACATTTAATTTTAAAAGAACATACCATGCTTTACATGTAATTCTAGCTCCCTGTTCCCCTTATATTTTTCTTCCCCGGGGAAAAAAATGATTTCAAGCTATAGTTAACATTGGCCATTTGGCGGCAAACCAAAAATCTCCCAAGACCCGTGGCTTCCTGGGAAAACAAGGCCATAGTCACCAGATGGCCTGGTTCAGAGGCAAGGCACACCAAGTGACCCTGTGATGGGAGGGCCCTGGAGTCAAGATTATTATTTCCTCCCTCTCCACCTCACTTCCATTCTTAAGAAACACTCAAGCACACAAAACAGGTGCTGAGTAAATATTTAAGAATTAAGAAAATGTGCAAAGACTGCTAATTGTCTCCCAATATCAACCCCCCTTCTTCACATAATTGCCCTTCTGCAGGCTACTCTCCCACTACGATGGGCTCATGTAGCCAGCTGGCAGCAAGCAGGGTATGAGTGCAAGTTATTCCTCAAAGGAAACTGCATGACCTCCAATTCTCCCTCATCCTTTGAACTGAAGAATTCTGACCATGCAAACGAAGACAAATGTTTAGGAGGCAGTAAAGCCACAAGATAAAGGACCTCGGCTCCTTGAATGACATCATGGAGCAAAGCCCCCTACTTCTGGGGTGTTACAGAAGAAAAAACTAAACCTCTATTTTGTTTGAGTCACCATATTTGGGGGTTTCTTGATAACAGCAGTTCAATTTGTGTCCCCACTTACACCTAAAGCAATTAATTCAACACATATTCCATCATCTTCACTCTCTGTGCCATTGTGCTATGTCCAGTAGGGAATAAAGAAGAAGAAAAAGCATTGTTCTTGTCCTCAAGGAGCTTAAAAAATAGTAAAAAAAAAAAAGAGACAGAAGGAACTCCAACGCAAGGAGGACACAGCAGTGCTCTGGGAAGGAAGAGAGCACAGCGGCCTGCCGTCTCTCAAACTGCCAACCAACGGTGCTTCCTGAGCGCCCACTATGTGGAATGACAAGCCATCTCCACAAAAACAAGAATGGGAAGCTTGTTTTCACTCCTCTTTCCTGCCTGTTTTAGGGTCTTTCTTCTCTCACTACATGTCCAAGGAATCCATGCTGCTACAGGCCTCCCCTAAAGACCCCATCAGCTTCAGCTTCACCTATGTCCATATTCTCTTCAAAATATGTTAGTCCAGTGTCCTTGTTCCTTGGGTTCTCACTACTTAGGTGACCTGAAAGGAGTCAATATGAGCCCAGGCGTTGAAGTGTAATGGGCTGCTTCTTCTCTAATAACAGCTAACATTTAGTAAACGCTTACTGTTCTGAGATGTTTACATGTAACTCATTTAAGATGCACAGCAGTCCTGTGAGGAAGGTGCTGTTAATTAGAAAACTAATGCCCAGAGAGTTTCAGAAACTTACCCAAACAAACAGAGGAAATAAGTAGTCAGCATTTGAACCCAGGCAGTCTGATTCCCGAGCTTCTAGACTCTGTGCTCGTAACCATGGCATTGTACAGCTTTTAGCACTTTCTCTGTCACTTTTGGAAAAATTAGTGCTTTGAATACTAAGTGGTGTGATTGTAAGAGTTAAGGTTGCTTTGGCAAACCATCAGGAAAGAGAATTTGGTTTGAGAAGATCCTCACATCAAATCTTGTAGATAAAAACCTATAAATTATGTGTCAAACCAAGCCCAGTGGCCCCTTACAAAGTCAAGTGAAGCCTCTCTGGGAGATAAAAGACAGCTTCCTCATCTAAGAACTTACTACCTGAAGGGTACTTGCGCATTTCTGTCTGTTCTGTGATGATCTGGTGATTCTTTAAGGAACGAGAGGGCTCCTATAAATGGAAGAAAATCTATTTAGGTACCATTCTATGGGACGGTCACATGTCCCAAAGCCAGAGGAGTGTTTTGCTCAACGACTCTTCACTCCGCTGGTGAGGGAAGAATTCCCTCCCTAGGATTACAGGGATGGTTGAACACACAACACCTGACACTGGATAGATGAGATCACAACAGTTTATTATTCGTTGTACATGCTAAGCCAGGGGGTGGCGGGGAGAACACTGCATGCCACCTGGATGGTTCACCTGAGAGCAGGATGAAAAAACAGGGCTGTGGGAGGCAGGCTTTGCTGTAGCAAGTGGGTGAGGCGATCCCTGGTTTCTGTGGAAAGATGTGATTCTTGTTTTAATAATACAACAGGCAGACAGGGAACTGAAGCCTCTCACTGAGGAATAAGCAAGCGCTGTGCTTGGCCACTGTGATAAGGAGGGTTGCTTGGCCAGGGGCCTTTGTCCACAGAGTGGGAAAGGGCAGGTTGTGGTTGGCCATTCAAGACCCTCACGGTTTTGGACGTCCTGGCAGCACGTGACAGGAAATCTCAATTTCAGGCCTTAGCCACAAGAAATGAGGTAAGTCACGGGGGAGCAGGAAGATATGTTCACGTACACACCCATAATCACATTGAATCATCTGGTGAGAAAGTTACTCCCTTTCCAGGTCTTATTCAGTCCTCAGATGTTGTCAAGGAGGACATCTGGGGTTAGTGCCAATGAGCATTTACCACCTCTCTAATACCTACTCATCTCCCTTTCTAACAATAACAGAGCAAGCCCAGCACCTACTTCTTGGACAGCTAATGCTGTCTAGCCAGAATTTAGAAATATTATTTCCTTTTCATTGCATTAGTATGTTGTTGACCTTCTACTTTTAGTAGGTGATACTGAGTTTCCCGTTGTATGGTAGTTGCCTTTTAAAACAAATATAAGTTAAAAATTCAAGCATTAAAAATATCAAATAAATAATACTACAGACAATAGTGCAGACAGAAGTAAAACTATTAAACACAGCACCAACATTTGGGAAATACTTCTGTAAAGAAGAGAGTGGTCTGCTCACTCTCAGCACAGTGCTAATGATGATTCATATTAACTGAATCCATCAAGTTTGGGTATTAACACTCTGTAAAGAAGTTAATTTTTTTTATCTTCTGTGCTTACCTTAATTCAATATATTGACTAAAAATATAGAAATATTTTTGTGTTTTCTCTACTTTTTGTTTTTATTTTTATTTATTTTTAACTTTATTTGTATTGTTGGCACTATTACCGATGTCCCCCTATTTCCCCTCTTTACCCACATCCACCCAGCCCCTACCCCCTTCCCTCTCTGAAAAAGGTATTTGTAATTCAATACACTCAAAGACTAAAGACCACAAAAATGTTTAGTTGCAAAAATCAGAACCCATACTATGGAATTATATTATAGTTAAAACTTTGTAGCTGGACAGACCTGGGTTCAAATTCTGACTGTACTACTCACTTGCTGGGTTACTTTGGGCCTTTTTGAACCTAATTTTCTCATCTGTGAAGCGAGAACTATGCCTCATTTGAAGAGATGTTGTGAATATTAGAATGAATTATTGAAAAGAATTCTTAAAAAGTGCCTATCAACCATAAATCCCTGAAAGCTGGCTAACGCAGGCAATTGCTCAAAGTGTGGGCTTTAAAGTGGTTCACTGCCTAGATTTTAGTCGACATCATGCGCTTCATTCTCTGTAATTCTCTGATTTGCTGGGAAAGAAACATGACACACAAGGACCCTATAGAAAAAATCTTGTCCTTTGCTAATGCTTTCCAACAAAATGCCTCTTAGAAAAATGCCTACTCCAGTTACAGTTACTGTGAGAGTGTTTCTGTCAATCAGCCTGGCTACAAATAGGGAGAAACTCTCTCTCCTAAACTTTTATCTGTTATGAGCCATGTGCCCAAACTTGAAGCTTCTGAAAAGCCCACAAGAAGGTTTGAGACTGGGAAAAAAAATGTGTTGGTACCAACACACAAAAATAAAAATCTTACTAAATCAAAATTGATAAAAGTTAGTTAAGCAACTACAAAATGTAAAATTATACTGTAATGGACTCAGTGTTGGTCCCAAAGACAATCAGATTCTAATCTCTAGTAGCCTATAAATATTACCTTATTTGGAAAGAAGATCTTTGTAGATATGAGTGAGTAAAAGACTTTGAGATGAGGAGATACCCCTAGATAATCTGGGTGGGCTTTGGTAGGTTTTAAATCTTATCACAGGTGTCTGTATAAAAGAGAGATAAAAGGAAATTACATACCCAGCGAAGAAAGCAATGTGAAAATGGAGGCAAAGACTGGAGTGATGTGGCCACAGGCCAAGGAATGCTGGCAGCCTCCAGAAACCAGAAGAGTCAAGGAACAGATTCGCCCTAGAGCCTCCACAGGCAGCACGATCCTGCCAACATGTTGATTTTAACCCACTGAAACAGACTGGGATTTCTGGACTCCACACCTGTGCGAGAAGACATTTCTACTGCTTTAAGTCATTCAGTTTGTTATGGCAACTACAGGAAACTAATGCGTATGCCAACTTGTCATCTGCACCTCAATGCTCATATAAACAATTGTGGGAGGAACGCTGTCCAGTGGAGCCCTCCCAACTGCCGCAGATGAGAAATAAGTTGTCCCAGACACAGTCTTGTTGTTCTGGCAGGAAAGGGGGTGGCTATTCTCTCGAGTGGGGAACGCTCTGAGCCCTTCTCCCAAATGACTTTTATTGGGAATGGCATGTGTAGGGGTATACAGCATACATGCATAGCTCATCAATCAATGACAAAAGGCTATAGTCATACAAAACCAGGTATTATCTATAGATAACAATTGAAGCAACACAGAGATTTGTCACAGGTCAGGGTCTGTTAGTCATGCTGACATCAGAGGGTCTTTAAGGTGTATTTCATCAGATAAGGAGATTATTCCTTGTGCCTTGAACTTAAATATCCAGTGTATATCCACATGGCTATACAAAGCAAAGCAAGCTTCAAAGGACAAAATGTATTCATCAGGCCTGATTCCCACAGGAACCCTCAGTGTTAGAGTCGGGTCACATCTGCCACCTTTGGTTCCTGGTTTTCCAGGGAGACTTACTAGCCCCTTTCAGAACCTGCTCTTGAGGGGCTGCAATCTCCGATACCACACAGAGTGGTCCCCAACAAACAATAATAAAATTTATATCATAAAACCATGAATTTTTAACAGCACTCAACTTTGTAAAAGTTCTTTTATAAATTTTATAGCATAAAGTGGTATGTAATATTGTAATAGAGTAAAATGCACTAACTAACTGACTCCCCCTTGTTCAAGCCTGCTTTGTTCCCAGGGCCTTCAGGCTTCTAGCTTCTGCTGGTCTTGCACAAAGACATGCTAATTGTTGGAAGAATTTTGCTTGCAGCTGGAGGAGATAAGGGAAGTATGTATTATTTGTCAACAATGTTCAGGAGCCCCATGACCAGACTCACACAAACTATTACAAACTTCCTTGAACCCCTGCTGGCACGCACAGGTCAGAGGTGGTCAGACACCTCTCGCCCCTCCCATTTTCCCTTTCTTTGACATAAAAAAAAGCCTAACCTCTGTACTTTCATAAAATGGAATTGAGGATTAGGTCTCCCATCTTCTTTGTTGGTGCCTTCCTGATCGATAAATCTTTCTTCAAACTCTGACATTTTGAGTTTTGGCCTTTTGAAGGATTAGGCACACAAACTTCCAGCTGGTTACAATATCAAAATTGGATGTGTGTTAATATGTGTGATATGATGAACCATGGAGTTCCTAGGAAATTGAGCATCTGAAATGTTCCTGGATTTGAGTCCTGAGAACTCCCTAATTATTCAGAAACACTTCAGTGGCATCTCTCATGATAAGTAATTGGTATAAAAGGCTGATTTACTACTTACTTATAGATTCCTTTCCCTCCCTCTCAAATACCAAAAAAAGGAGATCAAGCACGTGGCTAGAAAAAAATAATAAATGTGCTTTGGATGAGAATAACATCCATTGCCCAGCTTCACTATTAATTAGCTTTCTTATGATGACTCTGTTCAAGTTATAACATTCATTCAGGTAATCACAATTAGAACAGTTCAGGTTTTGTCTGGAACTTAGAACGTGTTTTCTTTCTGCAAGTTGTTGTTCTCTGAGAAATCTTCAGAACTGGAAGATTTAATGATTTCTCCAGAATGATCAGAAGACAAACTAAGTGAACACGAGAGGTGGGCAATGCTGGGCAGAGAGTCCTGGGTGAGCGGTCGGAGAACTGGGTGCACTGTCTGCGTGGGCTCGGCGCAGGCTCGCCAGTCTGCACACGGGCCTCACCTGCCAACCGGGGGCTGGCAAGCTGATCTTTAAGGATGTCCTTCCCATCAAAAACTCCAACTCCAGTGCTTCAGAAACCAGTTGACATCACCTCTGGCTGATAATAATGGATGATTTTCCCTGCCTTACACCTTTTTGTAAATCTTGAAATTTTTGACAATGAACAATATTCCCCTTTAAAGTCAGAAAACAAGAGGAGTCAAGGGGGCCCCTTAAATTGCATTCAGTTTGTGTTTGTGTTCTAAAACAAAGCCTGGGCCCTGGTGTCTTTACTTAGATGCTTACTGACCATGAAAGTCTCCCTCTTGGCACTGACTGAGTCCCAGACCTGGTCCAAGGTTTGCTGGCAAAGAGCCTGTCTGTACAAGTGAGTTCCCCTCTCTACCCGGCATTGTTCTTCTCTCCTACAAAGGGAACCTTACAGCATGGCTTATGAAAGTCTTGATCTATCGAGATGAAACTGAGTGAGTCAGCGCTGGAAGACAGGTTCTAACAAAACCTGCCATTTACAGAGCGACATCTTTTTAACTGAGACTAATTTAATTCTTAGTTTTCCTTTGACTTGTGAGATGATGACCCAAGGAAATAAGCTTTGACTCCAGATGATTGTAAATAATTACAAATCTTTATTATTCTTATGCAGCCCTTGCATGTGACCTCTTATTCAGGTAGAAACTAATCTGCAAGTTTGTCAGCTTACATCTGGAGAAAGGTAGTTTACCTTTCTAAAGAATTTCAGTTTTACCATCACAAGCACCATTAGGTTCGCCTTGTAATTAAGGTAAGGTTCACCCAGCTAAAAATTCAAAACTCACATGTTTAGCTTTGTTATTTCTCTCTCCTCTCCCCTGCCCAGGTGGCTGAGAAATGCAAACCCCCAGACATATTTTGAAGCTGTCACAGATCTTTGTCTAGTATCAACTGCACTGAAAAGCACTGTTGCCATGGGGACAGATTCTTACTGTACCTTTCTTTTCAACTGAAGTCTGACTGGAATAATTTTAGCAGTGGATAGCAAAATCTGTTTATTAAAATTTGTTATTAATTTGGGCAAACAAATTTCTGTGGGTTTAAAGCAACTGTGAATCACACATATCCATATTGACTAAAGGTTGTTTTTTCTTTATCTGCTACTAGATCATATTCACTATGTGAGTTATTTCCTTCCAAAGCTAATTACCGAAGGAAACAGGGCCAGGTGAGAAGAGAAACAGCCAAGAAGTAAGAAAAAAAGAAAGAAGGAAACATGGGTTAAGATTTTTCTTGGGATCAGAGAAATCTCCATCATGTAACCATGGTTTTTACCTGGCTCTGAGAATAATGAATTTCACTAACTTAAGAAAGCTGCTTCAGAAGAGAACCAGGTTTTTCAGTCAGTAAATCACAACTGCCTCTGGCCCTCGGTTCCCGCAGCTGCACGTGAGGCCTGCGACCAGCTCGCTGGTTTCCAGGCTACACTCAGGCATTTGGGGGCGCTCTGAGCACAAGCCTCAGGTGCACTTGGGGTCCCCACTCTTCAACATTAACCCGCATAAGATTTTGCTAGAAAGAGGTAGGAACTAGGGGATTTTATTATTTGTTTAAGAAGAATTGAAAAATGAGACTGGTTGATGGTAGTTGTAATAACAAAATGTATTGTTTTTACATTTTATGATGCTTGGCCACATCAACTCTTCACATCAACACCTGTCAATTCTAATCTTCACAACAACACTGCAGGAGAGATGGTATTATTTCCTTTGTACAGAAGAGACTGATGACCGCCCCTCACCACATACAGTCCCTTTCCCTCCTCATATTCTACTCAGAATGCCTCAAGCTATAGATAGTGAATAGCAAGTAACCCATCTCCATGACCAGCACCTATATTTCCCATATAGTTTCCTGTACACATACACATGTGTGTATATGTATATACACATATACATCCATACATGTATATATGTGTGTATGTGTATGTGTGTGTGTGTGTGTATAATTTTACTGCTTCTCTCTTTCAAGAAACTTAGGATACATCCCCCCAGGACTGATCCAGAGACCCACTGCCCAGATTAACTCCCCTCACTCAGTATAAATCATTGAACTAAAACAGACCCTGCATACACAGATTCTCATATCTACTTAACAGTTATTCATTCCAAAAAGACATGAAAGATATAGGTCTTTGTATACATATGTAGATATATAGAAATATGTAAAGCTAGATATAGATATTTGGAGAGGAGTAAAAATATAGATATAGCTCTATAGATATAGACACATAAATGATCTGCTTTCAAATGCTATTTAAACATTCCTCTGTACACATACACACAAAACCCTCTAGTACATGGCTGTGGCATGAGATGCCACCTCCTGAGATGCCATCTCTTTTCCGCATTAAAGTTGCCATCAGTTCTGCAGTCCTGAACATTTCATCTATGGATTAGCCTCCACTAGACAATAAAATAACAGTTAGAAATGTGAATGGCCTGACACTCCTCCCAAGTTCTAACAACAATGTCTTCTGAAAGCCAAGTTAAAGTTCCAGAATGGAAATAAACTAGCCAAACAAATGATAAAAGGTAAATTAATTCAATTTTTTATGACATTTGTTAGTGATGGTTCAGAAATGACATATCCATGGGCATGGCACCTTTAAATCCGGAAGGGTTACTAATGAATTGAAACCAGTCCCTTCAACTCATAGAGAAGGAAACTGAGGACAAAAGAAGTGCCTTGCTCAAGGTCATACCACTAGTAAGGGGCAAAACCAAATTCAAATCTAGTACGGAGTTCTTAAAAAACCCACAAAAATTATATCTCCTATCTCCAGAATCCTTTATAACTACTGTAAACTTCAGTTCTGTGAAACATTCAACCATGGTAGTCTTTCTTCTGCCAGCTGGTTGAATTTTATGAAGATCCAATAGTATGAATGGTGTTTATCATATGTCATCACAATATTGTGTGAGGATAATTATTTAAGGGTCTCCTCCTGGCACACCCCTTTCATGAGGCTTTGCCTACCATCCTTAGTTTCCAAGTCTTAATCCTTCTAGATCAGGTGCCAGTATCATAGTAGAAGCTGACTTTACTGAATATACTCAGATTAAGTTTGGCCAAGCTACAAGCTGAGTGCCAGATTTAATATTTTTAATAGTGAATTCAAAAATAGCTTAGACACAGACCTTCAAATGGGAAACATGAATATTTTACAGTGTCTACCTTTTTAAAATTCTTATTCTATTTTCTTCATTACCACTCAGTCCCCTTTTACTCCTCTCCCTGCTCACACTGTTGTCCCTGTCCATGAGCCCTTTTTCCTGTTTGTTCAATCCTCCCACCTCCTAACCTCCCCTCCCTCTTAGCTGGCATCCTGCTCACCATCTATGACTCTGTTTCTACTTTCCTTCTTAGTTCAGTTTGTTCATTAGATTCCACATATGGATGAAATCATATGGTATTTGTCTTTCTCTGACTGGCTTACTTCACTTAGCATAACGTTTTCCAGTTCCATTCATACTGTCACAAAGAATAAAATTTTCTTCTTCTTTCTTTTTATGGCCAAGTAGGATCTATTGTGTAACAAAAACTATAATCTTGAAATTGTACTTTGATGTAAAAATATTAAAATAGAAAGAGTGATAGAAGATTATCTATTTCATAATAATTTATTTAAATCAGTTATGTTAAATTGTGTCTGTTCTGATGGAACAATCCCCAACTGGGAAAACCTGTTTTCAGACCTCGCTCCACCACGAATAAGCATGTGAATCTGGACAATCCGATCCTCCATGGATGGCCTCGCATGTTTGTGTTTTATTTCTGCACATTAAGAGAAAAGAGGACTAGAGCTGATGATCTCTCAATTTCCTTCCAGCCCTAAAATGCTATGTCTTGTGAGTATTCCATACTGTGAAGAAAAAAGGAGGAGGGAACCTTATATGTATTCAAATGCTAAAATGCAAAACCCAACTCTGAGCCTAAATCTCAAATATATTTCTTTTTTTCTTATGGTAATTTATTTTTTGTGTTGAATAAAATCCATTTGTGACCCTTGTTGTCACAAACAGTAGGTGTATGCCCAAATATAACAAGCCACTAGAAAAATGAATTGTGTATCAGGACAGCTATCTGCCCTCAGGAAAGAGTATGACAAATGGTCTTCCTCTGCTATTAGTTTCACTGCTTTTCAAATTAAAGCCCTCAAAGAAGTCCATTCATATCCCTTGAGGTACCTGTTAGCACAAAAATCCTAGCCCTTTTCTTTTACCTAATCAATCAAAATATTGGCTAGAGTAGGGGAGGGAAAAATATGTCCTACTCAGCCCAGGCTTCATTAACAAAATGCCATAGACTTTACGACTAAACAACAAATTTATTTTCTCACAGTTTTGAGGCGGGGAAGTCCGAGATCAAGGTTCTGGTCAATTTGGTTTCTGGGGAGAGTTCTCTTTCTGGCTTGCAAACAGCTGCCTTCCCACTGCGTCCTCTCATGGCCTTTCCTCAAGGCGTGTGCACAGTGAGAGCTCTCTCTCTTGCCCCGTCTTCTTATAAAACCACTAACCTGTCTGAATTAGGGCTGCCATCTGACCCCATTTAACCTTAATTGCCTCCTAAAAGCCCTATCTCCAAATTTATTGGTTAGGCCTTCAACATACAGATTCTGATGGGACACAATTCAGCCCATAACAGGAAAAATCTGTGATTTTAACAACTCTCCAGGTTATTCTTTTGCACACAAATATCCAAGAACCACTGACTGACGCAGCTCCAAAAAGAATTAATTTAGCTTTAAACAGCAAATTTTGAGATCACTCATTCTTTCTAATTTTTAGATCACAATGCATTTTTAAAAATTGAAAGAGAGAGAGAAACAGGCAAAGACAGTGACAGGATCAGGGACAGAGAGAGAATATACTAAGTTAAAATGAGATTTATATTAAGCTTGTCTTTTAAAAGCTTATGAGCAAACAAAAGACCCCACAGTGAAGTGGCCATGGAAAGGGGACACACGGGCCCCTGAAAGAGCTCCTGCGGCCGAGACGGGAACAGTTTAAGGAACCCAGTGAGTAAGCAGGGTTGGGTTATAACGCAAAGTTAAAAAAATACCCATGAACTCATACTAACATAAACAAGTGATAATAAATAGACTAGACAAACATCCCACATAGAAGAATTTTAAAAGGATGTATGTAGATATTTCACCCTCAAGTTGGAGGAGCATTAACTCCCCACCCCTTATGTTTGGGGATCACATAGTGACTTTCTTCCACAGGTTACACTATGGAAAAGGTGAAAAAAGAAGTAACTTTACCATGAAGAAACCTGACAAACACCATGTCAGCCAGATGACCAAGGTCAACAGCAACACTGAAAAGTCATATGGATAGTATGTACCCTTGACACAATGCCGTGACAATGGCACTTTACCTGGGTGGCCTGCCGACAACCCATGATCCTAGTCTAATCATAAGAAAAACATCAGACATGTCCCAACTGAGGGACATTCTACAAAACATCTCAATCCTCTACACTTCCCAAATCATGAAAACAAGAAGGCTGAGAAATTGTCACAACCAAGAGGAACCTAAAGAAACATGATGATAAAATAGAATGTTTTATGTTGGATGTAAACCTAGAACAAGCAAACAAATAGACATTAAGCAAAAGCAGAGGCAGTCAGAATAAAGTATGGACTCTCAGTTAATAATAATATATTAATATAGGTACATTAATAGTAACAATTGTACCTTCCAAACTAATAAAAGATGTTAGGAGAAACTGAGTGTGGGAATATATGAGAATCCTCTGTAGTATCTTCACAATTTCTCTGTAAATATTTGTTCCAAAAATATTTTATTTTTAAAGGTGATTTAAATAAATAGGACTCAAAATATGAAGAGGTTTTAAGAATAATTTAATTAATTAAACTTGCCTAATTCTTAGAGAGCCCTTGGAATAGGAATAAAGAATTGTATATAAGAAGGAAAAAAATAAGCCTTTAAGAAAAAAAAAGTGTAAGGCCTCCTCAACCTGAAAAGCGAGAAAGCATACTAAATTGCAAAAAATCACATAAAAATATTTCCATTATATTAGAGAGTATATTGTAAGTACATTTAAAGTTACCAAGGCATAACATTATTTCATCGACATCTGTCTTCCAAAGAGCTCACAATGTTTGAGCATCGATTAAAATGATGCATGTGAAATATTTCATGAAGTGAATTTACTGTGAAATTTCTGCCTCTGAACTGTAGGACCTTGGGCAAGCTCCCTGAGGGCAGATTCGGACCCTGTGTCCTTCTCTGCAGAGCAGTGTCAGTATAGAACCTGTACCATAGAGAACTTGTTAGGAACAAATTAGATTTTATTCATAAAGTGCTTGATGCAAAATCTAAAACATTAGTAAATACTTAATAAATGTTTTCTAGTGATGCTAACATCCTGGAGCCTGACTTTTGGGTCCTGGATTTGCCACTTAACCAGCTGCTTGATCTCCAGCAAGACGTTCACCTCCTGACCTTCAGCCTCCCCTGCGGGATGACACTAACCACCTGGGCAGAGGGCTGCTGGGAGGATCCCGTGAGTTCCTCTGTGAAGCATACTCGTGGCTTTCTGCACATAATGTGCGCTACATGAATGCTAGCTTGTACTGACAATAAGGAAACCTCACAACAGCCTGATTAGGCTTTTATAAATTATTCTATGGCTTTCAAGTAAATTGAGACTTAAAAAGTGTAAGGAGCTGCCCAAGTTGACTTAATTAACAAATTCCATGATCTGAAATTCAATCACACAATTTCTGATTCTAACCTCACTCCATGAGGCCTCCCTAAGGTCCAGTAAAAATCACCTTCTCAGAAACTCAAGGAACGTCTGTTGGCTAGTGACATAATGATATTACCATTGCTAATAATACTCCTTGGTCCTTTCCAAATCAGTGAAGATAAATTTTCTGAGAAGTTTTTGAGCTCTGGGGAAATAGGCAAAATTCTTGTCACTTTGGATTACTTTTGTCAAAATACTTCAGCCATAGCACTAAGTAAATTATGTTTATTAACAGGAAGTAAGTCTCAGATTTGAAAATGAGTAATAAGAAATGCAGAGAAAAATTCACTGGTCCTTGAATCACACTTCATCTTTTAAAGACAAACTGAGAACTTTTCAACTTACAAAATAAATTGTCAAGATGCACTTACGTAATAAGAGTCTCCCATGTCAAAATGCTGATGAGAAAACACCACCTCAGAGCTGAACTGCTCACCTAGTCCTGACTCTAAATCCCTCATCCTGTCCACTGCTCCCCAGTGCACATGGCCACCAGAGGTCGTGTGCAAATTGCTCTTTTACAAGCTTCTGAAGAGAGAAGAAGAGTGAGAGGAGGGGATGGTGAAAAAGCACTAAAATGCACAGACACACAGGGTTAGGCCCGGCTTTGGGACTCATCTGGTACATCTCTGAAAGGGCACTGTGGTCCACATTGTCACAGACCAAAACTTTCAGATTCCCAAAGGCAATCACTAAGGCCACATAAATCCTTAGTATTTAGCTTCATCTTTTTCTTCTCTTCTGGCTTGGTTTCCATGGCAACCTATATTTATTGGGCAACTTTGTGTGTATTTTCTGAAAGCAGGTGACAGCTTTTGCTCAACTTACCTGGGAGAAAGCAGTCTGAGAGACATCGTTCAGAAGAAAAAATTTTGTTCAGTTTTGTGGGAAATCTTAGACCAAGGGCTTTGAAATTAACCAAGTCAATTTCTCAAGCTTTGTGGTAAAAATTAGCTGAAACATAAATTAAATTAAAATTAATTGTAAGGAAAACGAGAATAGGGGGAAAGAGGGGGAGAGAGACAAAGAGGGAGAGTTGAGAGGGAAGGTGGGGTGGGAAGGAGGATGGGAATAAACAGGACTGTGCTGTGTGGGTATTCTCAGAGGACCCTGGCCAAGTTCTAGCCATTTTCACTGCTTGCCTGCACACTCCCAGGGCACTAGTTCCCGTCCTCTCTCCCCCTTTCTCAGCCTTCTGCAGCCTGACTTCACTCCTGTCACTGCACTGAAGAGACAGGCAGGCAGACTTGCAGGGAACCCATGTCCGCACACCATCACCACCATCTGGTGGTCAACCCCACAGATTCAGAAACTCCGCCTCCCACCTCAGTGCCTCCAGATCTCGGCCTGAGGGCTTTCTCCACATGGAGGGGGATTGCTCTGCTTGTGAGCAGGACATCTGAAAAGTGCAGGG